>CM024754.1:115840386-115969446 GCA_014218235.1 Colocasia esculenta
TCGTTGTGAAACACTTAACAAATCGTTACAGAATGCAAGTCGTTGTGTTCACTAAAGAAATCGTTGTGAAACACTTAACAAATCGTTACGGCGAGCAAGTCGTTGCAAGTTCTAAAGAAATCATTATGATTATTTAAGAAATCATTACGGCAAGCAAGTCGTTGCGAGTTTCTAAAGAAATCGTTATGATTACTTATAGAATCGTTGCGGCGAGCAAGTCGTTGCGAGTTCGAAAGAAATCGTTATGATTACTTATAGAATCGTTGCGACAGGCAAGTCGTTACGAGCTTTAAAGAAATCGTTACGATGACTTATAGAATCGTTACATGATCGACTTGTTTGAAACATCATGACTTTCCAGTCTTACAAGGAAATCGTTAAAACACTTATGAAATCATTGTGAATTTCAACAGAAGTCGATGTGGACATAGAGAAATGCACTTACCTGGCTTATTGACAGAAGTATTTAGTACTTACCATATGTGCTTGATTTTCCTTGTTTATTTCCTGTGCTTAAGACTCATAGAATGCATGTTAGAAAACATTGATATTGTTTTGTTAATCACCAAAATAAATATGTAATTAATTATAATTACATGGGGATGATATGATCATCATGTTGGAGAGGTTCTTGCGTCTCCGACCATCGACGTTCTTTGGTGACTATGACCCAGACAGAGCTGAGTTGGACGCACAAGTTGGAGTGTACGTTCAAGACCATGGAGTGTGCCGAGGAGGATCAGGTCAGATTAGTAGTGTATCAGCTCAAGGGACCGTGATTGGATTAGATTTCTTGCAGCGGTTTTTGGAGAGTTTAGACGTAGACACACTTCCCAGGGCAGTGATGATTGGATTAGATTTCTTGGCAGTGGTTTTTGGAGGTCTTCCACGGCGAGTACTTTCCTGACTATGCTCGATGTGAGAGGCGAGATCAGTTTCATGAGTCGGTTTAGGGTGATTTGACAATTGCTCAGTATCACCGGAGGTTCTTCAAGTTGTTGAGGCATGTTCCCCATGTTGTTGGTAGTAAACAGGCTTGTGTAGAGAGGTTTATCGCAGGACTGAGGCTAGATTTACGGTGGGGCGTGACTGCTCACATGTGTGCCACTTTGGGAGTGGCAGTGGCTAAGGCCACCGCCTTCAAGAGAGAGACCTTGCAGCCTGAGCAGTAGTAGCCAATAGGGAGGAGCTTCCTCTAGGACCACACCGTACCAGCTTCCTGCAGGTAGTCGTGGTAGTGCAACTTCTTCTTCTTCGGGCTTGGGTAGTTTGGGCCATTCCAGGTTGCGCTCGAAGTTCAGGCAGATGAACACTCGTGGGGGGTGGATGGAGCCGACAGCAGAAGTGTCAATCGAGGTTTGCATAGCAGTCGGTCCAGTAGGGAGTCGAGCAGGGCAGGCAGGAGGTAGTCTGTTACACTTATGGTTTACCAGGCCACTTTAGGAGGGATTGCCCGATGGGGCAAGTCCAGCAGCCGCAGTAGCCAGTGCAGTACACTCAACAATTGCCGCAGTATTAGTACCCTCCACAATAGCAGGCACCCCGTTAGTAGCATTAGGGGCAATACCAGCAACAGCCTCAGCAGTTTTAGTAGCATCAGCAGCCTCAGCAGTTTCAGCCATACCAGCAGCAGTAGTTTCCGCAGCACTAGCAGCCGCCGCAGCAGTAGCAGCCCCAGCAGGCATCGCAGTGTGGGCGAGGTCATGGTCATGTGATGGCTCTCACCACGGAGGAGGCCGAGGCATCAAACCTGGTCATAGGTACTTTGCCTATCCTTGGTAGAGTTGCTCGTGTTCTGGTTGATCCCGGTGCTTCGCTTTATTTTGCTTTCGAGGAGTTTACGAGTCGCTGCTTCGTCACACCCCTAAGGGGCAGTGTGACGTGATGGTTGATCTTCCATCTGGTGATTACATGTGTTCTTTCGGTTACCATGAGGGTGTCACAGTTGAGGTCCAGGGACACCAGTTGCCGGCCAGGTTGTACGCATTGCAGCTTCATGACTTTGACGTCATCCTTGGCATGGACTGGTTGGAGGCTCACTCAGCTATGGTGGATTGTCAGCGGAAGACCGTTTAGTTTGAGATACCTGGAGCGGAGGTAGAGTTCTCCATTGAGCTTTTGCCTGGTATGATGCCTTTGTCTAAGGCACCATACCGGATGGCTCCGGCTGAGTTGCGCGAGCTAAAACGCCAGTTGCAGGAGTTGTTTGAATTGGGTTTCATCCGTCCGAGCCGTTCGCTGTAGGGTGCCAGTCTTGTTCGTGAGGAAGAAGGACGGTAGCTTGCAATTGTGTATTGATTATAGGCGGTTGAACTAGGTCATAGTGAAGAACAGGTATCTGTTGCCCAGGATCGATGACTTGTTTGATCAGTTGCAGTCGGCCAAGGTGTTTTCGAAGATTAACTTGAGATCAGGGTACTACCATTTGAGGATCAGAGAGTCAGATATTGGCATGACAACTTTTCGTACGAGGTACGGTCACTTTGAATTCATCGTGATGCATTTGGGCTCATGAATGCTCTTGCAGCTTTTATGGATTTGATGCACAGAGTGTTCAGCGAGTTCTTGGATAGTTTTTTGGTCATCTTTGTAGATGACATTTTGGTCTACTCGGCTTCTAAGGAGGAGCACGAGGAGCATCTGAGGATCGTTTGGAGACGTTGCGGAGTCACCGACTTTATGCCAAGTTTGACAAGTCTGAATTTTGGCTGAGGGAGGTGCACTTCCTTGGACACGTGATCTCAGGTTCTGGTGTGGCAGTGGACCCTGCCAAGGTTGAGGCAGTGTTGTCTTGGGAGCAGCCCACTTCAGTGTCAGAGGTTCACAACTTTTTGGGTTTGTCAAGCTATTACAGGAGGTTCATCTAAGACTTTTCTAGGATTGCAGAGTCGTTGACCAGATTGACTAGACTCGAGGCCAGGTTTGTTTGGATTGAGGACTACGAGCAGTGTTTTTAGGAGCTGAAGACGAGGTTGACTTCAGCTCCAATGTTAGTCTTGCCGTCAGGTAGAGGAGTTTTTGTGGTCTACACCGATGCGTCGAGGTCAGGTTTGGGTGCAGTGCTGATGCAGCAAGGTAGGGTCATTGCCTATACTTCTCGGCAGTTGAAGAAGCATGAGGAGAACTACCCTACCCACAACTTAGAGTTGGCAGCAGTGGTGTTCGCTCTGAAGTTGTGGAGGCACAATTTGTACGGCGAGGCGTTTGAGATTTTTATAGATCATCAGAGTTTGCAATATATCTTCACTTAGAAGGATTTGAACTTGAGGCAGCACAAATGGATAGAGTACTTGAAGGATTATGACCTTACCCTCTCCTATCACCCGGGAAGGGCTAATGTCATAGCAGACGCTTTGAGCAGACGGGTTCACTTGAGTTCGTTGCTGGCCAAGGAGTGGAGGTTGTTTGAAGACTTGTCTCATGGAGTTTTCTACCCTTCGAGGTACAGAGATTGTGCACTGATGACAAGTTTTTCAGTTCGCCCATCAGTGTACTGTCAGGTGCTGGAGGCACAGCAGGCAGATACAGAGTTAGCAGATATTTTGCAGATGCCAGATGTTGAGCTGGACAAGGACAATGAGGTTAGATTCAGAGGCAGATTATACGTCCCTTGTGATGTGCGGCAGGCGCTGTTGTTAGAAGCACATCGGTCAAGGTATGCTATTCATCCTGGTTCCACCAAGATGTATCATAACCTAAAGAGGTTCTTCTGGTGGCCAGGGATGAAGAGGGGTGTAGCGGAGTTTGTCGCTCGTTGCCTTACCTGTCAGCAGGTGAAGGCAGAGCATCGGTATCCTGGTGGTGAGCTGCAGTCATTGCCCATTCCCGAGTGGAAGTGGGATGACATCACCATGGATTTTGTGGTTGGTTTGCCCCGTGCTCCGCAGAGGCATGATGGTGTTTGGGTGATTGTGGACAGCTTGACCAAGTCACCGCACTTCCTTCCAGTCAGAATGTCTTGGTTAGTGGACAGGCTTGCTAGACTGTACGTGGATCGAGTTGTTTCATTGCACGGAACCCAAATTTCCATTATTTCCGACAGAGATCCGAGGTTCACTTTAGGGTTTTGGTGCAGTTTGTAGAGAGCTCTCGGTACAGAGTTGAGATTGAGTTCAGCGTACCACCCACAGTCAGATGGTCAGTTAGAGAGGACTATATAGACTTTGGAGGATATGTTGAGAGCGTGTTGTTTGGACTAGGGTGGCACTTAGGAGTCACACCTTTCGATGGTAGAGTTTACATACAACAACAGTTATCACTCGAGCATTGGAATGGCACCATACGAGGCTTTGTATAGTCGACCGTGCAGGACACCACTTCACTAATTTGAAGTGGGTGAGAGGTAGCTTTTGGGACCAGAGATGGTGTAGCAGTGTGCAGATACGATCAGGCTGGTCAGGCAGAGGCTTCAGACAGCACAGAGCAGACAGAAGAGCTATGTAGATGTCTGCAGGAGGCCGTTGCAGTTTGAAGTGGGTGACCTTGTGTTATTGCGAGTTTCTCCGACCAAGGGTGTCATGAGGTTTAGTAAGAAGGGGAACCGTAGTCCGAGATATATTGGACCTTTCCCTATTTCAGAGAGGATCGGCGAGGTCATGTGTAGGTTGTGTCTTCTGGTAGAGTGGCAGGAGTACAAAGTGTCTTTTACGTTTCGCAGCTCAGGAGGTATGTAGCAGATCTGTCACACATGTTAGATTACTCGTAGCTTGAGGTAGCGCCAGATTTGTCAGTACCAGAGCACCCAGTTAGAGTTGTGGACTGTAGAGTGCAACAGTTACGCCAGAGGCTAATCCCACTGGTCAAGGTTGTCTGGGAGAACCGCGATGGTGGTGAGGCCATGTGGGAGCACGAGGATGAGATGAGAGAGCAGTTTCCGTATTTGTTTGAGTGATCGGTATGTTGTTTTTCTTTATATTGTTTTCTATTGAAATCGAGTTTCTCTGTAACACCCCTCTTGGACCCAGTATAGTTATTCCAACTCCATTAGATCCATAGAGGTATTACAGTGGAAAATATCCAACAATAGACGGTACCGATTGAGACATACATAAATGACAATTTAATTCTAACAAGTGGCAACGGAATGGAACCAAATTTCTCAATCAACATCATATTCAAATACTAAGTCTAAAACATAAGGGAAAGATAGTAATAGTCCAACTTATTACAATCCATAAGTCCAAATGCATAAAATTCAAAGTACATCATGTCCTCACATACAAAATCTCTCCAACACTCTCAAGTATAGCACTAAGCCTCCACGCCCTCACGCTCTAAGTCAGTGTGCACTAACTCCTGGATATCCTCAGTCTCTCTTGAAATGTTAGTCAAGTGTGAGTCTACAAGACCTAGCAAGTCACATGAAGGATAGTTCAAGATATAACATATACTAGGTTTAAAACATGATAACATATTCCTACCACTTCCTTGATATCATATAACTCTTCCTATCAACATGTTCTAAGTCAATTGGGCAATCATTCTTTGTACAACATGGTTATTTATCATGAACATACAACAATTCATGTAACATATATCTTACATCTCATAATTCAAAAACATGTTCATATGGTATGGTATGTAATCAATTCCTTAAAACATATGTTCAATGTCAAGTAGCATAAAAAATTTCAAGTAAATCTTTAATTTATATCATGTAACATATAATTCATCATCATGTAGCATGTAGTCAATTTAACATGTAGCATGTAGTTCATATAACAAGTGACATGTAGTTCATGTGGTCATGTATCATGTAATCATTTATCATGTAGACATGTAGTTCAGTAGTTGCCAAGACATAGCCCATACTATTAATAGATCATGTTGCATGTAGTCATTCACTTATCACCTAGGCAAAGCAGTGATGAAGTCTAGGTTATTGCGCAATACTGGGAAAGTCCTTCCACCTTAACCAGTAGAACATGTCTACCTCTAGGATTTCAATCCGTTGCCCACGGATTCATGTAGTCATTTCATGTAGGTGAACCATTACCATAGGGCATTCCATGGTGTGTAATTCCTTGTAGTTATCTCTATCATAGCAATGTCTTATTGGCCAATTCATTTCAGATGCATTAATGTATACAATCATGCAATTTACATTTTCATACAATTCTATCATGCTCTTTCATACATTCATGCATAATTTATCAAGATGATAATGAAATAGCACATAGCATGCCTTTCTCGGTTCTGAAATTACACTCTATTGTATAACAGAAACCTATCATGGTGCTACTTTTATCAGAATCCATAATGTATATACAATGTCATGTTTATTGAATTCTATGTGCATTTTACCATTCAGAAAATCATAACAGTATGCACAGTGATCTAAAGCTCTTGAAATTTTGACAGTAGATTTGACTCAGATCATACCACGCACATGACAAATTTCATGATTTTCTGAGCTCTATAAATATTTTTCATGATTAATCTTCGTAAATATGAACTACTTAACATGGTATAACATTGATATAATCATGCAGTTATCATGTAAAACTTTCATACAACAGGCATGTAGTTTTATCTACTAGCATTATAGTTCCTAACTACAACATTACCACATGAATCATACTTGCATTCTTTTCATTTCTCTTTTACTAATTCAAATAAAATCCAAAAGGAACAATCACATATAGCCCACACATCATTGTAATGACCTGTCCATAGTATAATAGCACTGAATCACACAAATATAACTTGGCCAAAACTTCATACATGCATGCATCACAGTTGAGAAAATATAATCAAATTGCAGAAAATACAACACTGATACACTTAATGGCCAAATATGTGGCGTTTACACAAGGTCAACGACCACATATCATGTCGTTAATATCAGTAGACGGCGGCACATAGCGCCGTTAACATATATTAGACATTCAAAATAATGTCGTTTACAAGAAATCAACGGCGGTCGATGCTGTCATTTACATAAACTAAACGGCAGTCGATATGGACGTTAAGTTCATTCGTCCAGAAAACACAGAACTTGCACATGAAATAACAAAACTTATACCCCTTCCCACACATTATTTAGATGGTTTAAAAATCTGTAAAAATATTAAAACTAAAGAATACACTATCCTAAACTGATCCCCTATGTCACTTGCCTCTAACTCTCCTTCTGGAGTGACGAAAAAGGATTCGAAGATGCCCGCCTTGGCAACAAGGCAGTCTTTCTCTCTGACTTCAATCGCCCAGAAATAGATTCTAACGCAGCTCTCCTGCTTGGAGAAGCTTCTAACCTCGATGCTTGATGATCCTTCTTGGTCCAGCACGCTTCAGATTGCCCGAACAAAGCTCTAGAACCCTTCTCTCGGCTTGCCTTTTCTCTCTTCCCAACCAGTGTGAAAATCTCCCCCAAAGGCCAAAACCGGTTCTTATAAGGATCCCTACACCTAGCCCAAACCTAATCCTAGCCATTGGATCAGAAACGCACCAAATCCCCCTCTTAAATGCATGGAAATGGCCGACAATCTCTCGCCCGGAACGGTAACAACAAAAACAGGCAAGTCAGGTTAACGTCAACCCATGTTGCCGTCGACCATGATGTAGACTTCCATCGATCCGGTCGTCCACTAACTTGCCCGAAAAACCAAATATTCTAGAAAATATAAAATGACACAATAAGCTGTCGTTAACAAACAGTAAACGGCAAACGATCATGCCGCTAACAGCAGTCAACATCAGTATATATTGACGCCAAATTCCACACAGTACAGCATACAACTAAATGCAGAAAACTTACACAATTGCATTATTTAATTCAATAAAAATCCTAGGGTACTACATTATCTTAATTTCGAGGACAAAATTCTTTTAAGAGAATGTAAGACCCAGCCCTCTCGGGCCCTTGGCCCTGTCCTCATGGTCGCGAGGGACCCTCTAGGCACGACATTGTCAGGACAGAGGAGCCGGTCGTGACATGCTTTTGGTCGCGGCACACCTAGTCATCGCATTCTGGTCACGACAGGGGTGGGCGTCACATTCTTGTTGCGGCGTCTGAAAGCGACGCGACTTCGTTCTAACCGTTCTGACCACTGTCCTTTCTATCATAATGGCCTTGTCGGGTGTCAGGCGCGTATAGCGTTGACACGACCTGGCAGACCGTCGTGTTATGGTTTTCCTGGTCTTCGAGGTTTGACCACTTTTGGTGTCGCACTGGGGTAGGCAGTCGTGACATGGTCGTGACTTGTAGGGCGGTCGTGATAAGGTTGATGTCTCGCTGGCCCTACCTGTCGCGTGTCTGGGCCCGTTGGTTCAAAACCGAGGCAGGTGATCCTTTCCCCCTTTCTCTTTCCTTTCTTCTTCTTCTTCCTTCTTCTTCCTCCTCTGAGCCCCTTGCTTCTCCGGTGATTATTGGGTGTTCTTGGTGAGGAGGTGACGCCTCGTTCATGTAGGCGGTGTCCGTGTGGTGCTAGGAGCGAGGAGGAGGTGGTCATTCCGACGTGAAGGCCCCAACGGGTCGGCTCTACTTCTTGAGGTAGGGACTATCGTCTTCCTCTCATTCTAGCATGCTCCCTTCCCCCTTGAGATCCTTGTTTCTCCGTGGTTTGGGGTTGTGGGGTGTGTAAGATCCATGCTCGCGGTTGGAGAGTTTTCCTTCGAGTGTAGATTTCCATGTAATGCATGCTTCATGGGGTTTGAGGGTGGTTTGGTTGTTTTACAAGATTTCCTACATGTTTTCCATGCTCCCCTCCCCCTGTGGTGTGGTTTGTACCCGTTTTAGGGCAGTCCTTGGGAGGACTGTATCTGGACCCCTCTCGACTGAGGTTGCGACTGGCATAGGGGTCGCGATGATGTCGCGATCGGCATGGCCACCGCAACATCATCAAGAAACCCTGGGGCATCACGACGAGGTCGCGGCCGGCCTTGGTGTCGCGACAGTGTCGCGATAGTATCAGATATAGGTAACTTCTTACGAAGTCCATTTCTCATGGAGTCTTTCGCCGTTTTCGGTTCTTTCTATACCCGTGGCCCCAGTTCTAGTTCCTAGTACAGTCCTACACTAGTCATTCGCCCGGTGCTTGGCACCTGAGAGCTTGTCCCGTGAGAGAGGTTGTTACTGTTTACTTGGGACCCCGTCCTCGTATGCCTATTGA
The DNA here is from genome assembly GCA_014218235.1 of Colocasia esculenta. Taxonomy (NCBI): domain Eukaryota; kingdom Viridiplantae; phylum Streptophyta; class Magnoliopsida; order Alismatales; family Araceae; genus Colocasia; species Colocasia esculenta. The sequence continues at coordinate 115,849,497 of CM024754.1, forward strand.
GGGAGTGCTCTAGACGACGGGTGTAACGTTCCAACCGTTCGGATCGTCTTTGTGTGGTTATGGAGGCCAGTGTGTGGCTGATGACGTGTGTGTGGCAGGTGATTTCCACAGGTTATGAGATTTTGCCCAAAGCACTCATCTGTTTCTCGGTTCCTAACGCGACAGTGGGGGGCATCGCATTTTGATCGCGACAGCCCATGGCGCCGCATTCATGACACCGCCGGTTTAAGTGAACGTGTGCATGTCTGCCGCGTGTCGCATGCAGGGCGCACGGACTGACGTCAGCAGGCTTAAGGCGACAGCCTAAAGCGTCGCGTTCAGGTCATGACTTAGAAGGGCGTCGCGTTCTTAATTTCACTGTATTTTAAGAAACCCTGGCAGAACAGAGCCCAGAGAAGCTCTGCTCGGCCAGGGGGTTTTGCTGTGGAATTTTTGGGCGATTCGGCTTGTTAGAGCTTGGCTCTACGAGTTTCCACTTCGAGGACGCTACGTGGAGTGGAGGAAACGTCATACGAGCTTCGTTCTTCGCGTTCTTTGTGAAGGTAGGGAGATTTCCCGTGGTTTGATTCGTGAAATGTTCGTGGGATGTGGATAATGTGTTTCCTGGTTTCTAAACCTTAGATAGCATGTGTAGGAACACATTAAAGCATGAAAATGGAATGAAAATCGTAGGTTCTAAAGAGTTTGGGGTGATCCGGATGATGGATTTCGGATTATGGTTCGCACCTACTAAGGCGACGACCATTGGCGTCGCGATCAGGTCGTGACACCGCGATACGTCGCGTTCAGAAGGCGACCTATCGTGCCGTTGCGTTTTGTAGGCGACGCTACACCCTGACGCGACAGCAACAGAAAACAGTTATCCGAGAATGCATGTAAGTGTAAGATTATCTTTTTGCATTGGTGGTGGTTGTGTTATGATAGTATGAGGTGCATTAGCAGTCTCCCAGTGCTCGGGGCGTGTGGTGTGTGGTCATATGGTGTTCACGTGGTTGAGTGAAGGTTTTATGTGGCTTGTGCGTTGTGCACGTGGTTTCTGTGTATGGGGTGTAGTTTGACGCCTTCCATGGATACCTCTTCAGTTGGGAGCCCCGGGTTTTGTGTGAGCCAGGCATGTGAGTGCTCGGGGCTTGGTCCCGGTACTGGGTGCCGACGAGGTCTTGTCGTCTTCCTAGACACCCTCACTCATGTGTTGAGTAGTACGCCCGACTGAGGGAAAGACGACAGTGGGACAGCGACTAGAGAGAGTTTGTTGTGATGTCGCTTGTAGCGCGCTCGTAGTTGGGGAGACGGACACCAGTAGATGTACTAACCCAGCTAGTCTATTTTCAGTGCCTCACTTTAGGGAGCTCGGGCCAGAGTCCCTAAAGGTGCAAGGCATGGCCTGCGAGGTGTGTGACTTGCAGGTTGTGGTGGTTTAGTTGGACTCCACAGTTCTTTGTACTTGTTTAGTGGAGCGGCAGCTGGACCTTTCGTCCCTGGCTGCGAGACTGAGAGGTAGTCCTGTGTGGTTTGTCCGGGTCAGTAATTGGTGTCGTGAACCAGTTGACGTGACCCGAGTGTGGCGTTTCTCTACAGTAGCTCGTACACCTGTTTAGTTTTGATGTTTATTTATTTACGTTGACTCCTATTTAATAGCAAATGGTAAGTGGTACTTATAGTTTTATATCCTGCTACATAATACTATAAATTGTTAGTATAGCATTTCCTGCTTTGCTACTTGTATTAGTTTGCTCGGTTTATAGGGAGTTTCCCTACTGAGCCAATGACTCGAGAGGCTCACCCCTACCTCCTACCAGGTGAGGGAGATCAGGAGATTTCGCACCCGTCGTCTAGTGGAGGGTCAGCACCACCAGCAGTGTAATTTTCACTTTTCTGTTGTTCACCTCGGGGTATGCCCTAGGTTCTGTTGTAGTTTGGTTACAGTTGTACTACAGTTATGTATATTTCATGTAAATATTTGTGAGATTGGCAAATCTTATGAATATTTGAGCTGGTTCCTTTATGTTTCTACGAACTCATGGTTTGATATCCCTTGCGAGGCTTTGGCCCATTCGCAGGAGGCGGACTAGAGTTAAGCTCGTTATTAGGTTAACGGGTCTGAACAGCGAGGACCGTCACAGGGGGCATGCTCGAGTCATAGACTCTGGAGCGGAGGGGAAAATGGTGGTTAGGACAGTGGCGTTGAGCCATTTGCAGAGTTCTCTTGGTTGGTCTGGGATGCCGAGGTCGTTTGGAGTCCTTCCCGATGCAGGCTAGTCAGTCCTTCTTCTCGCTGCCTCTCTCTTTGTGGCCCCGGAACCACTTAGAGAGGCCAGGCATGGGACTGTAGTCTGGCCAGACTACGACAGTTACTATTGTGGTTACTTGTGTTCCTGCCCCCACTCTGACGAGACGTGGAGGTTTGGACTTGGGTCGAGGGTAAGACATCAGTGGACGCTCCTGACCAGTTGACTAGTGGTAGTGGTTTCCGTAGCTATTATCTCTTGTACAGGCAGAGTTCTTCTGTCTGTGTTGCAAACTGTGTGGTGGTCACGACGTGGAGGTCGTGCGGAGTTTCTGACCGTGGTGTCTTTTTTGTACTGTCACTAGATAGTTAGTTTTGTTTCTGCACTTTCCTGTGTAGCTTAGAATATATAGAGCTGCTATCATTTAATTTATTTATATATTCTTTCCGGCCTGTTAGAGCTAGTAGAATATTGGTAGTCCCTACTGAGCTTCTGTTGTGAAGCACATCCCATCTTTTCTAGGTGAGACTTCTCAGCAATGGTCGGGTGTATGTCAGGCGGAGGAGGCGGGGCGGTAGTCATCATCCCCGTAGCTAGCAGTGGTATCCCCCTTCAGTTGTACTTCACCCTCGGGGTATGCCCCTAAGGGCTCTTTTCTTCCCTTCTTTACTTGTACTCATTGTGTGTGTTGGGACTGTACCTAGAGCGATACACCGCAGTCTCGCTCTTCTTTCTGCTTCCACATGTGTGCTACTAGTTCAGTAGTTGACGTTTATTTCCTTTACATATTCTCTTAGACTTGTGTCATAGCCCTTCCGGGTCTCCGGATCCATGGGTGGCGACTGCGTAAATCGGGTCGTTAGTGTGGGTCGAGGGTCGGGTTCTTGTGGTCGTTACAGAAGGGGTCAGGCCCTTCCCCCTCGATCTTACTATTAGTTGGTGGAAGAAGTTTGTCGTCGCCAGCAGGGGACTGAGGAGGAGCTAGAGCCCCGTGTAGAGGCACCTTCTGTAGGTGTCAAGTCTAAAGACTAGGGGTCTAGCACTGAGACCAAAGAATTGGTGTGCGACATTCAACAGATGCTCAAGGAGTTGGAAAGCCAGGTGGATAAGTCAGAGATGCTCGACACCCTCCTGGATGTGGAGCAACATACCTCCATGTTGGCAGATGAATAGTCCATTTGCCGAGAAGAAGAGCATAAGAAGAAGATTGCTGAGTTGGAGGCTGCTCTGAAGTGGTCAAAGTTGAAGCTAACGGTTTTTAGAGTTTAGAAGGCCACCCTCAAGAAGGTCTTAGAGGATGCTTGGGATCCAACCATTACAGAATACAAGGCCGACCCTTAATTTCAAGAAGACCTTGAAGTCTCTGGGGCTGAATGCTATGACCTTGGTCTCCATATAACACCCCATATAAGAATACGTTAAATAAACTAAATCAGTAGACTATCAACAACTCAGACTAGTCATTTTTGAAACTCGAGCAAGAAAAGAACTCTGAAGTTAAGCGTGCCAGTTAAGAGAAGTCCCAGGGTGGGTGACCATTTAAGAAATTCTACCAACTAGTATGGTTGTTGGGCCAGTCAGTTGGTTAGGTCGTTATACTCCAAGTGAGCGAGGGGCATGCCCAAATGAAAGCCTTACACACCCTTAGCCGAGTAGCATTCTGATCTACCATCCGAGGAGCCACCCAGTTGATAGGTGACGATTATTGTCATGGAATGAAGTTTAAGGACTTCTTAGCTGGAAAAGTTGTGTCTAGATAGTGATGATGACAATGATGACTAGGGTTAAGGGTGACGCCACTTGTATTTTCTCAATTTTTTTGTAGTTTTTTCTTCCTTCTGCTATAATGAAAATCTTTTGAAAGGGAAGACACCTTGCATCTTTTGTTCTTTCTCTTGGGTGCCAAAGGATGTCGCAGTGTTGCTGAAGGGCCAAAGAGGCCATGAGGCTAAAGAGCCAAGGAGGTTGTGAGGCTTAAAATCCAAGGAGGCCACTCGTTCCCCCTCATTGGTAGCCAAGAAAAATTAGAAAGATCTATGAGAACTATATCTAAAATGATACTTTGAATTTAATAGGCCCCTTCTAATTTTAGAAGTAATAAGCCTTTAGATTTGAAGTGTGCCAAGTCTGGGGTATGGGTACACTGCCGATAGTAGACAGTTATAGGACCCTTTCCCGAGGACTTGGGTGACCCTATAAGGTACTTCCCAATTTGGAGCTAACTTTCTTATCTCTTGATGAGGGTTTGAAGCCGAGTAACACCAAAGTCCCAGGTCCCCCTCGCAGAAGCATCGCTCTCGAACACAAGTGTTTTAGAACTATACAAGACTTTGTTGATAGGAGACGAGTCGTATGCTGGCATTACTCCGTCGTTCACCAAGAATGTATAGGTTCTCTTTCGAAGCCTGATTACTCGTAGCTTAATCAAAATGAGTTATTCATAATGTGGGAATAGCCATTTCAAAGGACATAATAGCCTAGGTTCTGTAGGTGAGATGAAATGGAGTCTCACTAGTCGCCGCTCGGGCAGTTGTTCGATGCGACTAGAGAACATTAGGTAGCTCATCAACCCACAAACTATCGGAGGACTCCACACTCGTACATAGGCCATGCAGCAACATCCGGTTAGCATTCTTGACTAGTCCATTAGCCTGGGGATGCGCTATTGATGTGAAGTGGTTGTGGATGCTGAGCTCGAAGCATCGTTGCTTGAAGAATGTGCTGTTGAATTGTTTTACGTTATCGGTGGCAATGACCCGAGGAACACCAAAGAGATAGAGGACATTCTTCCATGTAAAGTTCTAGGGTTCTTGGTCCATTATCTTTGCCATTGGTTCGGCTATGACCCACTTAGTAAAGTAGTCAATGGCGATCAGTAGGAACTACTTATGACCAAGCGCTTCCAGGAAGGGACCAAGAATGTCGAATCCCCAGCGCACGAAGGGTCATGCTCAGATAAGAAATGTATCTGCTTGGCAGGTTGGTGATTGAAGGGCCCAATCTTCTGGCATTTTGGACACTTCCTTACAAAGATGAGATAGTACTTCTAGAGTGTAGACCACTAGAAACCTACACGAAGGAGGCTACGTGCTAGAGATCTCCCTCCGAGGTGACTGCCACACATACCTTCATGAACCACCTCTATATCCAGAGCTATTTTCGAGGGGTGAAGGCACTTTAAAAGTAGCTAGGACAACAAACGTCTGTAGAGTCATCCCTCCACGATGGTGTACCTTTGGCTCTGAAAGCATATCAATAGCACTCGAGAATTTCAGTAATTGAAAATTTGAGATAAATAGAAAATATGACCACTTAATAATTTAAAACTAGTTAAATACGTACGCACCATTATCCTAGATGTAAAAACACATCTAAAATTTTTGTAAAAGTCATAGTTAGACTTTAAATATTATTCTCTAGTGACCCATAAAGAAATTTGGGCCAATAAAAATCTTTCGGATTGAGTTTAAGAATTATTGTGACTTATTATCTTAATTAAAGAATAAGTTGAAAAACCATTATCACATATACATAAAGGGGTAAATTAAAATAAAAATTATGGATGGACTTCAAACATTGGGTATTAACAACCCAATCAAAGAATCAGGCTATAATATATATTTTGGACCACAAATAAATTCAAGTAGAAAAATAACCTTGAAATTTGAAAATCTTAACTAATCAAGATTAAAAGGTTAAATACTCATCCAATACATACTTATTGGACTTCAAATTGAGCCCAATTCGTGGTTACAACCTAAAATAAGTTTCTATATCAATTCTATCACGAATTGGGGAGAGAAATCTTCAATTTGAGGAAGGATACACCCAAATTCATCCCTAAAAGTTTCCTAATCTAATTAGGCAACTAAAGACCTCTCTCTCTATAAATAAAGCCTCTCTCTCCCATGGGACGACCCCTAGGATTATTGGAGGTGTGCTTGGAGGATATGGTGGCTGGAGATCTCGAGGAGAAGGTTGGAGCAAGGAGAACCTCGTGCTCTTCCCAACTCAGATCTACAGTGACCTGCACACAAGAGTCACATTGATCATCACCAAAGGTTAGTAAAATCTTGATCAAATCAAGCAAATAATATATCCATAGAAATCCCTTCAAGTCTACTTTCAGATGAAACTATTTTGATCAATTTGTACGTAGTGTGTTGGACGTATTAAGAAGATCTTTGCACTACTGCCAAAACTACGGTTTTCAGGAAGCACGACTTTCCTTCACCTAAAAGGTAGGTCATCTCCATGACAAACTCTAATTAAACTCGTCCATGCTTGCATCCATATGTATAGATCATGTTCTTACTATTTTCCCCAATTTTATCTTGAGAGTTTCATGAATTAAATCTTGCATGATCTTGACACTGTACTATCGCGATTTAACCTTGACTTGTCTTACGAGTTCCATACCTCTTTGTGGAGTCATTTTTCGACCAAGTGTTCAACATAGAACTTGTTACCCTATGAGTCTACTTTCATTTGTCACTAGTTTCTCCAGTTTTCGTTGACCGTACTGAGAGTATGAGCCCAAAAAGAAAATTATGTCAGAATCACTTAGTCAGTCACAATACATTTTCTTACCCAGTCAAACAACCTTTCTTTCTCGATTATTTTCTATTGTACAAAGTATTAGAAGTAATCTAACTAAAAAAGATGGTTTCACCGGATTTGAATCACCCTAGAATTTTTTTTTTATTTTTCAAACCCACAGGTGTCAAACCCAATCTAAGTCGGAGTTGGAAATAGGTAGAAAAAGCAACCCAAACGTCATATTCAGGTGGCGACAGGTCGACATGACACTACCAGAATGCGACAACATCATGGTCACGACCCATACTAAAAATCAGACAGTTTCGTGGTCTTCTTCAGAAGGCGAGAAGATGATGGTCGCCTTCATGTCTTGAAGGCGATAGGCAATGTGTCGCCTTCTGCCTATGTCCACTTAATCGGCCATAACTTTTTCTATAGACCTCGGATTGACGAGCCGTTTTCTTTGCTAGATTCCTTATTCAAAGGGCTTCAATATGGTATATTCATGTGTGATATTAGAATAAAAATCAATGAGTTATGACCTAAGGACGTGAAGGGATGGGACTGCATTTGCCTTCTAAGGGGCATACATCTCGGTTTTCGTCGTTTTGTGTCGTTCCTTGCCTGTGTGAGTTTGATCTATTCTAGGAAGGTTATAGAAAGTATTATCATGCATTTAAAAACCCATATGAAAGTTAAAACATGTTCACATGATTTTTAATTGATCTTAAGTTCATGATCATATTCTCTACTTGTCGATTATCAACATCTTGCCTTGTTATCAAACTTGCTATAAACGCATAGTTAGTTATTAAAATTGGTCATGCAAATTTTATTACTCATGATACTTTCCATATATAGAGTTTCCAAAAATGAAGTTTCCATAAACAGAGTTTTTATAACTGGAGTTTCCATAATCGGATTCACACACTCACTAGAGTGATTCTCACGCGCGGCATGCGCCTACACTCTAGCACGGTAGGAAAGCCCCTTCTTGGCTTGTGGTGAACTCTCAGTCAAATATTCCTTCTGCCGGACTAGTGACCCCTTGACCAAGGCCTCCATAAGTCTCCTCTGACCATGGATTCCCACATGGCCGACGAGCAGGTTGTACCAATGAAGTACCCGAAAGTTATTGTGCACGTATCTCTTCTCTTTTGGCATTCTTAACGAGATCTTTCTCTTCTCATCTTGACTTTCTCAGAGTGATTGATCGAGTATAACACATGAAACCAAGTTATTAAAGATAGAATCTATGTAAATGTGTCGTTATGCTTCCAGATTGAACTCTTGACTTGATATTCCTAACGTATCCTTGAACTCTATATCATTATTGACATGACACTCTCGATAATCATTACTATTGACATGATAGTCCTGAACTTTCTCGACCAGTCTATCCTTATTGACACACATTGCCTTCTTGTGATATGTTCTTGAAGTACATTAATGATATTGGAGTCATGGACTCAAAACTCGTTCTTGTCACCTATGAGTCGATGGGCTCATTGGGACACATGCCAGTGTTGTGCAATACGAACCTGACTAAGGGCCCGTATCTAGTCCTGGAGATTCTGGAAAAGTCCTGTTACCTATGTGTGTGATTGTTGGATTTGCCTCCGACAAAGTCTTGTTTATCCCAAAGTGTTGATTGCCCAGTCTTCCCAAAGATGTTCGTTACCCCAGGAGTTGATTGTTAGGTTGATCCCCTAACAAAGTCGTGTGCCTGGCGTGGTGCGGAATCATGATTGGTGCTTGGCATGGCACATACTTGTTACACCTGATAAACTTACTTGCTTGTTACTTGCTACTGTGTGCTGGTCCTTAACCCGAGTTGCTGAAGGACGTACTTGCATGAGGTACTAGTAGATCCTGCGTGATATTCTTGTGGAGTGCTTTGAGTGGGTTACTCAAAATGCTTGCTAGTGAAATGACCATCTTGTTACATGTTATCTTGCTCTTGTTCATGAAGTTACCATCTTGCTAGATCATTGTTCACAATATCTTGAACTCTTGAATACAACCTTATTGCTAGATTGATCATTACAATCTCTTGATCATACTATCTTGCATGATACATTGTACACGTGTTACTACCGACATTTTAATTGCATTGTACATATCATGTTCATACCTTCTGGCTTTAAAAATGTAAATACTTATATCATTGCTGGAAGATGTAAATCCTACTGGGCGAGTGCGCTCATACTTGCTCTCTTTAACATTTCAGGTAGTGAAGGTAAAGCTAAATGATGGGACTTGTGCGCTGATAATTGCATAATTGTTATAATAATTGTATAATTTTGTTGAAAAATGATTTATAACTTCATAAGATTCTATTATCATTTGATTACAAGTGTGATAATTGATTAAATCTCTTTTGTGTTGTATTTGCAGGGCTAATGGGCCAAGAAATGAGATTGCAAGTGGACCAATGAATCTAATTGGATCAAGAGATAATGAGGAGAGATTTTTATTTTTTAAAATATCATTTTCACTCTCTCTCTCTCTCTATATCTTTTCAATTTTCAAAACTCCCTCTCACTTTTAAATTCCCCCCTCTATTTTCCAAAAATCTCTCTTCTCTCTATCTATTTTATGAACATTCTCTTTCCTCTCTCATTCCCATCTTTACCTCTTCTCTCTCTCATTCCCTACCACCGATCTTTTCTTTTCTCTCTTTCTTCCCTCTCCTGCAAGACACTTCCCCTCTCCTTCTTTTCTTCTCCTCTCTTTCTTCTAGATTTGCTTGCCCTTCCTCCTTCTTTCTCTCTCTTCTCTCTCTTCCGATCTCCCTCTCTCTCTGAAGTGCACAGTAGAAGGTCGCCCGCAACAGGCTACCTCTGCACCAAGCCACGCCAGGCCCGCCTGCGTCCGAGCCCACTCCTGTGCACATCACCACGCCAGCCTTGCTGCCGCGCTCGTGCCCGCCTGCAGCCGCCCCTACCTCCATGCGCCTGCGCCCTGCCACGCCGCTGCTGCCTCTCGCGCGGACGCCTCTGTGCTCGCGCCACATGCCCTCGCGCCTGCCGCATGCCCTGCCCACGTCCGCCTGAGCTAGGCCACCCACGCGCCTGCCGCGTGCCCCGCCCGCGCGCCCGCCTGCCATCCACCCGCGCCCGCGCACCTACATTCTGTGCTCACCCCCTAGGCCGCCCCACGGCCAAGCTGCCACTTCTCCTTCCCTTCCACGCTGCATGCGTTTGCATGCAACGTGAGGAGGCACGTCCCATTCTTCTTCGCGGTACTGTAGCACTGCTACAATACCCGCGAAGCTACAGTACTTGGTGCACCTTCTTCCACCTCTCTCAGCTCTCTCTCTCTCTCTCGTCTCTCTTCTCTCTCTTATTCTCCTCTCTTCTGCACCTTCTCTTAGTCTCTCATTATTTTTATTAAACTCTCTCTCTTTCACTATCCTCTCTCTCTATCCCTCATCATCACGCCTAAGGAAAAGATTTGCCGGAGCCATCATCCAAGGGTCAGGATGAGTCGTGCGATCGTGCATCGCCGTGTGGAGACTCCATCTCGTCAAAGATCTTCTAGTCTCATTTCTTCATTAGCATTAGATGTCTTTTGTTATTCATGTACTTTGTTATTGAATATTTCTTTGATTAATGGAGTACTTGTTTAGCATTTTATCTCTCTCTCTACTATACTCCACTCTACTCTTTATCTCTCTCAATCACTCTCTAGATTAGATTTATTTCACTCATCGTAGTTTATAATTATCATCTTATTTTCCTAAACAAAAACTCAAAGTTTTCAACTCTAAAATCTATTTCCCCGTGGATTCGACTCGGCTCTCACCACTTAACTATTGTTAAAATATTTTGTGCAAGCCGATAATTTTAAGATTGTTAGCCACATGTTTAACGACGTATTTGTGGGCTATTAATTTTTGGCGCCATTGCCGGCGAAATAGATTTTTAGTTTTGATAATCTTGGTGTCTTTTGTAAATATTCATGCTAATATTTTCTTTATTTTTGTAGGTGTCAAATAATCTTGGTGTCTTGAAAAAAAATATGAAAATTGCAAAAAAAAAAAAAATTCAGAAAAAGGTAAGTTGAGGTGAGTTTCCTTCTCTCTCTCTCTCATTCTTTCTATTTGTTTTAATTTCCAAAAGAACGAAAGATTGCATTGGAGGTTAGTACCCTTAAAACCCTCTTGATTGAGTTTCCTTTTCCTAGTTGCCATGTTTAGATAAAAAAAAAAATCAATCACTTTAATCCAATAAAAAGATGTCATGTCAAGATTAGAAACTTTCCATCTTTAGGACATGCATCATTTAGACTTTCATCTTTAGGTATTTTTCTTTTTGAAAAGTTTCCTTTCTTGTCAAAGATTGCGGGAGGCAAGGTGAGAATTTTGCAACCTTCTTTAAAAAGCATGATTATGCATTGCCATGCTTGCATAGAACCCCTTGCTTGATTTTGTGGTGTGCACATCATTTCTAAAATATTTTAGAAGGAACTCACTCCTCACAGCCACGCCCATGAAGACACCACCGACAATCAGCATGTGCATGGGCCACCTACCACCAAACTCAGCATTAATGACAAAGGTAATGAAGACAAGTCTAACATCCCAACCCTCCGCATGCAAGACACAGAGGTTGACAATGGGAGTGTCACTCTCACCCAGCAGGTTCACGAAATGGAAACCCCCCCTTCAATAAATGCAGCGCCCATCAAGCCTAAGACAACATCTACCAACACAGGCAGAAATGCCCACAAGGTGTTTGATGATTTGCTAACACCTTAGGACAGTCATGGAACTGATGAGAGCTTCCCTGCGGGCAAAGGCACTGACCTAGAGGAACCACAGCACCCCCCTGCAACTTACAGGAAGAAGACAGTAGCAGAAAACACAAGAAAGGTGACCTTCAAGGCGACAACCCTGCTAGCACACACACTGCAGAATCTGAGAAACCACCCCCCGCTGGTGAAGTAAATGACGGCCCTCCAGAAGCCAAAAGAGTGGACAGTGGGAAGGAAAAAACACAGGAAGACGAAAGCAGAGCAACACTAAACACCAACATCAAGGGAACCATAATCTCCCTGCCTGCTATACACAACATCAGATCTGCACCTGGATTGGCTCCACCTGAGGTAGACAATTTAAATACCCTACATGTTGCCTTTGCTAGGAGACTGAAGACACAACAGTCAACAAGAGAAGAAGGTGTGCGAACCCGTGGTGGGCTGTGTGGTAACCCCTCAAACCCCAAACCCAATGAATCAAAAGATCCTAATTTGGAACATTAGGGGCATCGACAACGACCAATCTATCAGGAGGCTCAAGATTCTGAAACGTAGGTACAATCTGTCCATAATAACTGTTATTGAACCCAAGAAAAAGACTTCTTGCATAGATATGTACAAAAATAAACTCCATATGGCTCACTCACTTGCAAATGTAGATGATCATGCTCGTATATGGATTTTTTCGGAGGAGAACATTAACATTTTGAGAACCGATTCCAGTGACCAGTTCATCACCATCTCTGTTGCTTCTGATTTCTACAAAACCTTCTATCTAACTGTGGTTCATGCTAGTTGCAATGTGTATGAGAGGAGGAAGTTGTGGGATTACATGATAGAATTTTCTGCTGCCTATTCTGAGTTGTGGCTAATTGGCGGTGACTTCAACTCCTACCTGGGTCTGCATGAGAAAAGGGGTGGCAAGAGGAATCTGTCTAGATCAGTCATGGACTTTCAAGCTTGTGTTTCTACCACGGGGATTGAGGATGCAGGCTTCAGTGGGAGTAAGTTTACCTGGTTCAATGGGCAGGACCACAATGGTATTTGGGTCAGAATTGACAGGCTTTTCTTCAACGTTGAGTGGGCTATATCCTGTCTTGTGGTTCATGTCCAACACTTAGACAGAGCATGTAGTGACCACAGCCCTCTCCTTATCTCCAGTACTTCTGAAACCAGGAAGGGGCCCTCCAGATTCACCTTCCAATACATGTGGTGCTCCCACGAAACCTTCATGGAGGACTCCACTGCTGCTTGGAGGATGCCTCCGGCGTCCACCTTTCCCATGCTTAACATCACCCTCAAGCTGAAACACATGAAGAGTTTTTATAGAAGGTGGAACAAAGAAACTTTCGGCAATGTCTCTCTCAACATTCAACAAGCTGAAACCGAATATACTACTACACAAAAGAACCTTGATGAGGACCCGTCTCAAGATAATCATGCCAATTTTATGCTAGCTAAAGACAAGTTGGATCATGTTCTATCCCAGGAGGAAAAACTTTGGCGTCAGAAATCCAGAATCAAATGGCTCAAGGAAGGGGATAACAACACTAAATTCTTTCACGCTTATGCTCTCACTCAAAGGAGAAAGTCACTGATTTCCAAGCTTTATAACCGGGAAGAAACTCTTGTGGAGGGAGATGATAGAATCGCTGCTTTGTTTGTGGATCATTTTTCTGAAGCCTTCGCATCTTCCCCCCACCATATGAGCGCAGAAATGCTGCAACACATACCGGATTTGCTGAAGGAAGAAGACAACAACAGGATGTGCATTGTGCCTACGCCGGATGAGATAAAGGAGGTGGTGTTTAGCATGGACCCCAAAAGTGCCCCAGGGCCCGATGGGTTTTCTGGACATTTCTTCTAGGCCTGCTGGAATTTTATTCAGACAGATATCATCAATGCAGTCCAATCTTACTTTTGTGGTCATAATCTCCCCACTGCTCTGACCTCATCCTTGATTACCCTCACACCCAAGGTTGATAATCCCAAAACTTGTTCGGATTTCAGACCGCTAAGTCTATCCAACTTCTTGTACAAAATCATATCTAGAATAATTTCTGACAGACTGGGTAGCCTGTTGCCATCCTTAATTTCTGAAGAGCAGGGAGCCTTTACCAAGGGGAGGAACATAGCTGAAAACATCCTTCTCACCAAGGAGCTCCTTCAGACCGTTGGAAGAAAGTGTAGAGGGGGCAATATGATCATAAATCTTGACATGGCCAAAGCCTATGACAGAATGGAATGGGATTTCCTATATGCAGTCCTCCGAAGGTTCGGTTTTTCCATTAAAGTTATCTCCATAATCGAACCCCTCATATCCAACTGCTGGTTCTCCATTCTTTACAACGGAAATACCCATGGATTCTTCAAATCTTCGAGAGGGTTGAGGCAAGGAGACCCGATGGCACCTGCTCTTTTTATCCTCGCAGAGGAGGCTCTTAACAGAGGGCTCAGAAATTTATTCCAGCATAGCAGTGGTGCATGGTATCAATCCAATGCCCGATGTCCAGCTATATCTCACCTCTTATTTGCAGATGATACTCTCATATTTTCTAATGCTTCTGTGAGGCATCTGAGGAGATTAATGAACTTCCTTAAGACTTATAAAGAAGCCTCGGGCCAACTCATCAATAAGAACAAAAGCTCCTTCTATGTGCCAGCCGGTGCCAATGACAGTCTCATTTAGAAAATCAGCAAGATGACGGGGTTTGTAAGAACCAAACTTCCTCTAAAATATCTGGGTGTTTCCATCTACACAGGCCACCAAAAACCTACTAACTTTGCCAACATCATCTCCAAGACCGTCAGTAACCTTCAAGGGTGAAAAACAGAGTTTTTATCCACGGGAGGAAGGCTAGTTCTCATACAACATATCCTATCTGCCCTCCCAATATACACTATGAATGCTATGCCCATCCCGGTCACCGTTGTGAGGGCCTTTCACCAAATCCTTGCGAATTTCTTCTGGGGTTCCTATGAAGGTTCTCCGAAAAGACACTAGAAAAGCTGGAAGGACATCGCTCAACCAAAGGAATGCGGGGGCCTCAGAGTATTGAACCTGAACAACATGCAGATAGCTTTCAGAACCAAAATGCTTTGGCGGGCATTATCCACCAACTCCTTATGGGCTAAATTTTTCAGGGGGGAGCACTTATTTAACTGCCACTACTCAGAAGTTCAATTTCCATTCATGCTTGCAGCTGATAGAAAACTTTGGAAGCAGGTGTTGACGGTTCGTTTCCGCTCCGTCACCGGATCTCTCAGACGCTCGCGGAAGCCGCCGGGCTCTCGTTGGCGATGTAGGGGTCGCTGGTTGACCACGTTGACCCTCCGGTTGACTGAATTGACTAGAAGGAAAACGAAGCAAATAAGTGAAGCAAAGGAGATTTGGTGATCGCCAGGGCCTTACCTGTGCCCAAGGAGTTGCTGTGATCACGTCGGTGCAGTGGCCTCACGTTGCGGGTGATGGTGGGACTTCAACTTCTCCTCCTTCGGTCGGCCAAAAGAGAAGAGCCCCGTAGTCTTCTGCGGGTTGTTCCTGCCAAAAAAAAGACTCTATTAGACTCTAGGGAGTGTAGTAAATGCTCAAAACGAAATAAGAAAGACCCAAAAGGAAGGTCCCGTACCGGTTGCGGACTTGAGAAGAGGGGTGGCCAAATGCTATGACCACCCTTCTTCCCTCCATTTTTGGTTGGGAAATCCCTTTCTAGGTGTGTAGGAGGATAACCTACGTGCCTAGTGTGAGTGGGAAGGTGTGTGCAACATGCAAACTAGCTAAAAAAGTAAGTAAGAGAAGAGAGAGTGAAGGAGATGTAGATCCTCGTTGTTGGTGTTGTGGCTCCTTGCAAGGGCTCCTCCAGCTCCAAAGTGAGCCTCCTGAAAGTCCCAAGTGAAGAGAGAAAGGAGAGGATGAGTAGTAGAAGGTGAGGTGTAAGTTTCTCTCTCCTCTCTCAAAGTGGCAGCATAAGGACGTCCAGCCTCTCTCCCCTGGTTCAGAGGGCTCAAGGGGCTATTAAATAGACAGTGGAGCTCGGGGTTGGAGTGCCTAGGATGCTAAGTGTGAAGAAACACACTTACACATGTGGCAATCCTTGTGTAAATGCTCCAACCAATGGGGAGAGGCCAAATGAGAATTTTACTGGGTCAAGGGACTGCCAAGGTGGCCCATATGCCCGTTAGGAACGGCTATGTGCGCTGCATGGGCGAGACAAGGGCGCTAGTGGGCTGGAATCTCGGGTTAGTTGCGCAGACCTGGTAAACCCTATTGACGTCCAGAGATCTGGCCGCCAACCTCATGCAGGCGTCCAGGGATGTGGACGCCAACTTGGGTCAACGTCCAGGGTGCTTGCCGCCAACCAGTAGTCGGCGGCCATCGATGCTGCCGTCAACATGGGATCCGAGGCTGGTCAACAAATGGTCAAACGAGGCTTAATGGGCCAAATAGCCTTGCGGGAAATGGGCTAAATCTCGCGTCTACAGCAGGCAGCCCAGCTGATCCAAAATAATCATAGGATTATATCCAGGGATGCTAACTCAGATGGCTATTTCTAGTTTGACACTTGGACAGGAGATGTTCCTCTCAGATCATATGTTCCTGAAGACAAATGGCAGGAGATTCCCGATAAACTGTGCACCATTCAGCAGGGCCTTAGCAGTCCCGATAACACCCACCTGTAGATCGCCCTCATGCACTGCCCCACTTATCTGCTAGAATAGTTTTTGACCACAAGCAATTACAATGACATATGGATCTGGTGTTTGAACTCCAATGGCAAATTCACCACAAAATCAGTTCGGCTACTCCTCCAACCTGAAATCTCCCAAAAATGGAAAGCCTTGTGGTCTCCTTATATACCCCTCAAATGGTCCATCTTTCTGTGGAAAATGGTTCAGAACATAATCATGGTTGATGGGACAGTCCAAGAAAAAGGCATATCGCTGTGCTCTAAATGCTCCTGCTATGCCAATAGCCAACTTGAAAGCTTGATACACCTGTTTTTCCACAGTAGCACAGCAAATCAAGTGTGGACAGATCTGCATAATCTCTGCACTTTAAGAACATGGAAATCACTGATGTGGATGATGGCGTGATCTCTTACCTCACACAGCCGGACATCTCCACTGCTAATGGGCGGCTAAAAAGATGCACATTCATGGCAGTCTTGTGGGAGACTTGGTGTAGCAGGAACAAGGTGAGATTTCAAGGCACGACCATGTTAGGTAAGCACATAACCAACAAAAGTTTGATGTTTGTCCGAGCCATATGTACTTCTGCCAACTTCCAAAAGATCCCCCAATCCTGGTCAGCTGCTTTCTAGAAAACCCCAAGTGGAAATGGAAACCTGAAGACCGAGGAACCCAAGATTGTTAGATGGCTCACCCCCCCCCCCCGGGGGGGGGAGATTAAAGCTAAATGTTGACAGTGCATTCAACATGCAGTCGGGCGAGGTTGGAGGAGGTGGTATCCTTAGGGACCACAATGGTGATAAGCACTGTGCGTTTGCCACCCCTTACTATGATCTGAAAAATAGTCTAGCTGCTGAGGCCCTCGCACTAAGGGATGGTCTGTGGATGTGCTACAAAATGGGTGCCAGCGAAGTGCAGGTTGAGACTGACTCCTTAAATCTTGTACACACTGGCACTAAGCAAATCCCAAGGCCGTGGGATCTCTCCTTCATTTTGCATGAGATAGTTGTTATCGTTGCTAAGGTCAAGGCAGAAATCACTCATATCCCAAGGGAAGGCAACAGGGTGGCGGACTGCCTAGCAGATTTTGCTTTTTCTTGTGCTTGTTTCACTCTCTTGGACCGTTGGGCTGACCTCCCTTGCAATGTAATGGTCTCCTGCCGCCATGATAAGGCAGGGTGTCCGCCCAGGAGCCCCGAGTCCATTTTGTACTCTTCCCCATCCCTCATTTCACCACACATTTAATGAAAATATCCTTAGCCGTCCGGTGAAGGTAGTGGCACCCTCAGTAGTGAGGGCACCCCTATCCTCTCCTTTTGGTTTGGCTAGATTCAAAAAAAATAAAATAAATATCCCTCACAAGATAAGGTGGGGATTTGATCACCCTTCCTTAGCCCACAAACCACAATTAATTTCTGCATCTTTTGCATTCCAAAGCTTTAATAAAAATCAGTAAACATTGGCCTTAGGGTTCACACTGAGGTTTAAGTCCACTTGGGCCCACTAATTGGTTTTAGAAACTAGTGTCTAAGGCTAGAGGTTAAAAAGCAAACACCTAAGCGGGAAAGTGGTTCTCTAATTAGGTCCCTACGAAAGTAGGGGAGCCTCCCACTACTCCACCTCTTACCTGGCCAGTGGATATACCTAATAGTGGACTTAAGTTGGGTCTAGGCCACTTTGTGAGAAATCTCACTTTCAAGTCTAAGATCTCTAGGTCAAATAGGGTAATTGTTTGAAACATGTTTGTCTTTGTTAAAATAAAAAAAAACTAAAAAAACAAAAATTTTAAAAAATTTCTCTCTCTTCTCTCATGTGGTCCTAGTGCATGCATGGTAGGAGATCACAAAGCCCTAATTTGCTAGGACCAATCCCAGAAATTGAGAGAATTCTCCATCCAAGGAAAAATCTTCTGAAAAATCAAATGGCTGATGACAGATTATTTCATTCCCAATCAATATCAAGCTTCATCTTGTATTAACCTTCCACAAAATCATGCTCTCCAATATGAAATCAAATCCAGCACTATTCAAATGCTTCCATCGTTTTATGGAAATACTAATGAAGACCCCTATAAGCATATTGATGAATTCTTGGAAATATGCTCAACTGTTAAAATTCAGAATTTTTCTGATGATACCCTCAGATTGACCCTCTTCCTATTTTCTCTAAAATATAAGACAAAATATTGGTTGGGCACTGTGGGGAAAACCATTAGAACTTGGGTAGAAATGCAACAAGAATTCTTAAAGAAGTTCTACCCTATAGGCCGAACCAATACCATGCTGAGGGCTATTACTGGATTTTCACAATTACCAGGGGAATTGATTCATGAATCATGGGAAAGATTGAAAGAGTTGTTAAGGAAATGTCCCCATCATGGTCTTTCAAAATGGCAAATAGTGCAAGCATTTTATGAAGGATTAACTGAACAATATAGGCAGATGGTGGATGCATCATGTGGAGGGACGTTTATGAGCAAGAGTGAAGATGAAGCTTATGATCTCTTTGAAATGCTAAGTGAAAATTCAATTAATCATGCCTCACTTTCATCCTATGAGAAATCCATTGGGCCATCTAAATGGGTTGGAATTTATGAAGTGAAAAATCGGGTCGAACCTGAGGTTAATTCCATGGCCCAAAAGTGGGAAAAAGTGGACACTATGGCCCAAACTATTGCCTCTCTGGCTCAAAAGATGGACCAAATCTTGTCTAGGACCCATTAGGATCCCTTTGGCCCATCTCCCTCAAGTCCACATGTTGGCCCAGACTCCTATCATCAGGAAGTCTGTAGTTTATGTACTAGTCCTGCCCACCATGTTAGTGAATGCCCAATTGCAGCCCAACTTCCGCCTTTTATCCAAGAGCAAGTCCAAGCAGCCCAAGGATTCTCCAAGCCCAATCTGGACCCATTCTCTAATTCATATAATCCGGGTTGGAGAAATCACCCAAATTTCTCTTGGAAAAATCAACAGGCTCAGCCTCAAGGATCCAGCCCCTCTAATTCTCAAGCCCAAAAATAATATTTCCATAATCAGTTCCAGGCCCAGCCCAACTCTTATGGGAATGTCTATACCAGAGGACCTCAGGCCCAATTCTCTTCAATAGCTCAGTACTCCT
This sequence comes from Colocasia esculenta, assembly GCA_014218235.1. Taxonomy (NCBI): domain Eukaryota; kingdom Viridiplantae; phylum Streptophyta; class Magnoliopsida; order Alismatales; family Araceae; genus Colocasia; species Colocasia esculenta. The sequence continues at coordinate 115,868,831 of CM024754.1, forward strand.
CTCCTCAATTCAAACAAAATCAGCCCACTTATCAACAGCCTCCTCAATCAAATTTTGAGGAACAATTTACTCAGCTTCAACAAATCATCTTGGCCCAACAACAAAACAACTGCACCAGCAACAACAACTCTTGGCCACGAACCAACAAACCATGGCCAAGATTGAGGCTCAATTAGGCCAAATGGCCAAAAATTCCATGAGAAGGGAAGTTGGCCAACTGCCTAGCCAACCAGTGGCTAACCCAAGAAATCACCCACCAGGCTTCAACCCTCAAACAGGGCTCTTACCTCAACCTGGTCAACAAGCCCAACCAAAAGGGCCACAATTTGAAAACATTAAGACCATCTCAAGTTTAAGAAGTGGGAAAGTACTGGAAAGCCCACACCAAGAAAAGGAGGTTAGAGATGTCATATTTCAGGAAGCCCAAGAAGAGGAGAGTGATGGTGAAGAAGAACCCATTCAAGCTGAATTGGGGGGAGGCGATCAAAGGAAAGGGAAGACCCCAATGGATCCAAATTTTTATCAACCGAAAGTGCCTTTTCCAAAAGCCCAAGAAGATAAGCCCAACAGGAAGAAGGATTTGTGTAACATCTCGAGCTTTCCGGTTTCCCCCGTTGTGTGTTTGGATGACTGGATGCTAACGCGTCCTATCTGGCTGACGCATTAGTGTCGCGATGGAGCTGCCAGTTGCGACAGTCATCCAGGTCGCGACCACCTGGTGTGTCGCGTTCCTGTCGCGCCCGGTCAACAGGTCGCGACAGGGTTCCTCTTTTTGGTCGTCTGACGCCTATTAGAAGGGCAGGCGTGTCAGAGCAGCTGTCTGGTTGTCGCAACATCCAGGAGTGACACGTTCTGGTCATGGTGTGGGCAGCCGTCACGTTAAGGTTTGTAACGCAACGCCCCGCCCCGTCGCATTCTGGGGGCCGAAGGCTAAAAGCCTTGGCCAGCGCCCCTTTCCCTCTTTTGGCTCTCCTTCTTCCTTCCCTCCCTTCTCGGAGGTGGGGAAGCCCCCTCCCTTCCTTCTCTGGCGTTGGAGCTTGGTGGAGCGGCCCGCGGCTCGTGTGCGGAGTGGGAGCGTTGTCGTGGAGCGAGGAGGAGGTGTTCTTGCCGTCGTGAAGGCCCCTTGTGGGTTCGGTTCTTCCTTTCCAGTAGGGATTTCTTGTTCCCTTCCCAATCCGGGTGATTGGGAGCTCTCGTGGCTTTATAGATAGTTCTACAACTTTCCTCATGCTCCACTCCCCGTGGTTGTGTAGTTTGTAGTGGGTGGGTGACCCCGGGATGTAGCATCCCTGCGGTCTGCCTTCCAACTGATGTCGCGACCGCAGTGCGCGTCGCAATATCAGAGAAGGCGTCGCCCCGGTCGGGCACAACCTTATCACGGCGCGGTTGGCCGTCGCGATAAGAGTCGTGTCGTGACCCTGTTCCCTGTGGTGACAAGGTTCTTGTCACGATGAAACTGCCCGTCGCGACTCAGCGCTCATCACGGTGGCCCTGCCTGTCGCGATTCCATTGCGACGGCCTAGTAGGTTGCGACCACATCTAGTCTGCCTCGGGTGTTTCCGTGGCCGCAGTTGGCGTGTCAGCATGTGCCCCAGGGCAGGTGTGCCCTTAGGACCTTCTGGTGGGAATGCGGCAGGTTGGCTCGCTGCGTTCAGTGACTGAAGGTGACACCTTTGTGGTCGTGTCCTAGCGGCGGTGCTAGGAGGCTCACGTCTGTCTAATAATCGATTGTCTATCGGTTAATCGATTATTAGAAGAATGATGGTTTCTATTCTGTTTGGTGGTGTTTCGATTTCTCAGGCCATGCCATGTGTGCCGGCGTTGGCCGACGACCCTTCTGGGGGTTTCCGGAGGGGGTGCCATGCGTGCCTGTGCCTGTTGGGCTTGTCTTGGTTACAAGCCAGCTGTGTCAATTTCTGTGGTGGTTGCCTCGCCAGTTCTTTGTTTGCCTCGTGCTAGGCACTTGAGGGTTTGTCCGTGTGATAGGTTGTTACCGTTACGTGGGACCCCCATCCTCGGGAGCCTATTGAGGGAGTTCCTGGGCTACGAGTGTGCTCGAGTTGACAGCCTAGTGTGGCGGACTTGGAGCGGAGGGGAAAACGGTGGGGACAGTGGCGTTGAGCCGTTTGTGGAGCTCCCTTAGCTATGTCTGTGTCGCCGAAGTTGTTGTGGCGCTCTTTCGGTGCGGACCAGCTAGTCCTTCTCACTGCCTCGCTCTACGTTGGTTCCGGAGCCGCATAGGGAGGTTAGGCGTGGAGCCTAACTCGGCCGGGCTGCGGTGGTTTATAGTTGTTCTCTGCTGTGGCTCACTAGCCTCACTCTATCGGGGAGGTTGTAGGTAGGAGTCGGCGGCTGGCGAGTTGGAGGTATGGACGTTGTGCCCTCCTCTTAGCTGCCTATGGCGGTGGCTTGGTTGCTCTTGCTGTGACGGAGTTTCTCACATGGTTTCTAAGTGAGTCTGTTTGCCCTAGCCTGCATGGTGGTTGTAGCCTGGCTGTGTCTAGCTTCCGTGGCCTTTGTTGGTTTGGCCTTATGGGCCGTGTTTAGGGGCTTCCGTTCTGCGGGTTCTCTCGGGGTGCCCTGTGTAGTCACCCGACTGTTGTTTCTGTAACCCGTTCCTTTGTGCCGTTCGTGGTGGCACCGGTGTGTTGTTCCCTGACCTCGTGGCGTGTCCAGGGTCTAGGGTGGTTCTGCTTGTGGGCCCTCCACCTTGTGGAGGTCTGAGGTGGCCGTGCTAGTGGTGAGATGTCGTTCTCACGTGGTTGCTCGGTGTCTCTCGTGGTGGCACCTGGTTGTTCCTTCCCGACCTCATGGAGGTCTGGGATGTTGGTGCTTGTGTCGTGAGACTTGGTCTCACGTGGTTGCTCCGATGTTTCGTGAGCTCCTTTGTGTTGGTGGGTGCGTGCCGAGGTGTTGCTTCCACTTTGTGTTTGACTCTGCTAGTTCTGCGGGAGTCGTGTTTGGCCCGACCCTAGTTGTGGGCCATGGCATTACTCTGTTCCGCTGCTTTGTAGTACCCTACAGTAGCTGTTTCTCGCTTTACTACCTTCTAGAGTAGTTTGCGTCCGCTTTTGTTGGAGTTCCTGCTACTCTGGCTGGTAAGGGACTGGTTATCCCTACTGAGCCTTGTTCGCGAGGCTCACCCCCTACTCTCTTCTGGTAGGGACTCGCTGTCACAAGAGTTCATTGCCGGACGGTCGTGGTGGTAGTTTGTTCGCCGTGCATTGGCAGCAGTGTGAGTTGTGAGTGTGAGTGCTTGTACCGTGAGTTGAGAGTGGCCTTTTTGCAAGTCCTCGGGGTATGCCCCTTAAGGACTGCACCTTTCTTTCTGTACCTGTACTTTTATTTAGGACATGTTGTACATAATTTCCCTAATAATGTACGAACTTTCTTGTTATAGTTATTTGAATTCATTGCTTATCTCACTGGACTAAATTCTAACCCTCCCGGGTCTTCGGATCCATGGGTGGTGACACGACCTTTGAGGTCCCTGGCGGGGGGGGGGGGGGGGGGTCCGAGAGGTCGGGTCGTTACAGTGGTATCAGAGATCAGAGGTCCAATGAGATTTGTAATGAGTTAATTGTTGGGTTGAGTGTGAATTTAATATATTTCCCCTCATGATTTTGATGATGACATGTTGTGATTTTAATGCTTAATGAATGGAACATGTTAATTACATCACATATGTAATGACAATGCTCAAAAGGCATGTTTCCAAACACATTATATCAAATACATTCATGACAATACCTTGTTCTAATGATTTATGTGTTTAATTTTCAGGGACATATATTTCTTGTCATGGTAGTGTCGACAGACCCACTAATGGTGTCGACACTGGGCATCAATCCCTGAAGCAAATTCATGAAGACAGGGTTCACTGTGTCGACACAGTCCCAGGTAGTGTCGACACTAGACCCAGTCTCCAGAAGACCCTTTTGCCAGACTAGGACAGTGTGTCGACACAGCCAGTGAGTGTGTCGACACTAGAGCCATCTCCCAGAAGACCTGTTTTGTGGAATTGGGATAGTGTGTCGACACACCCAGTGACTGTGTCGACACACTCCGGCTGACTTTTCATCTTAAGTTACACCTGGACACGTGGCCTTCTAGGGATCACTTGGATTGGCCTTGGATCATGTGCCCACATACTCCAAGGGTTCTTTTGGCCATGTTGGGGTATAAATACCTATCTAATCGGCCCCCAAAAGCAGAACACCTCAGAGCCTTCCAGAAAAGTCTTTTTGGTGGCAAGAAGAGGTCTCTCCCCGTTCTTGCTCTCCCTGTGCTGCTGTAAGCCAATTCCCATCCTTGCAAGCACAAGAAGTGAAGATTGATCCATGAAGATGATGTGAGATCACTTCCAAGGGAGCAGATCAAGTAGAAGCAGCCAATTGAGAAGAGTTCAAGGAAGATCCAGAGGCACCAGTTGCAGAGCATCGCCCAGGGACTTCAAGCAATCAAGGACCTTCTCAAGTCAGCCTTCTACAAGGGAGTTCTTCTGAAGAACAAGAATTACATACTATTCCTCAATTCTCCATTTGTTCTTCTGAGTCATTCTTAAGATTGTGCATAGAATTGTTGCACCAGTCTCTTTGAATGAACTCTTTATAGATCATATCTTTGCTAGAGGATCTAGATCTTGTTGTTTTTGATCTAGCCGGTTGTTTGTGAGCCTTTGTGCTCAGTTGTGTTGAGTGGTACACTCAGTGTGTGGTTGAGCCTGTGTGCTCAGGTTTCTAGAGTGGTTGTGCTCTAGAGGTTGTGTGTGAGTTGTTGAACTCAGTGTGTTGGAGTTGTCAAGCTCCAGTGTGTGGTGTACTCAAGTTGAGTAGTGAAGCCTCACTGTGTGAGGGGTGGATGTAGGAATCACTGGTGTGATTTCCGAACCACCTAAAAATCTTCTGTGCAGTGGTTTGATCTGTGATTTGATTTCACTTTGCGCTAGATGTATGCATAGGATTTTCGCTTACACTACTGATTGACTTGATCACACACTCTAATTACTCAAATCACACAATCACACATCAGATCTGTGAATTGCATTTCTAATTTGTCTCTGATTTAAAGCATCTTTTAAAATTGGCTAAGCTTCCGCAGTATTTGGACTAGATCTATTCACCCCCCCTCCTTCTAGATCTGGTCCATCCTATTTTCGATCCTACAATTGGTATCAGAGCGGGTTCATATCTGATCTGAGTGTTTCTGTTTGTTCTGTGTGTTTCACTTGCTTGTTTGTTAAGTGTTTCTTTCACTATACTTTAGTTTGATCAATGGATTCTCGAGGTTTTATTGCTAAAGGCCATTCCATCAATAGGCCACCCTTCTTCAATGGGACTGACTATTCCTATTGGAAGAATCGCATGCAAGTCTTCCTTAGAGCCCAGAACTATGAGATTTGGAGGGTAGTTGAGGTAGGTCCTTATGAGAACCAGGGAGAAGAGGAAAACTGGACAAGGGAACAAATTAGGAGGGCCACCCTAAACTACAGTGCCATGAACATGGTTCAATGTGCAGTCCACTCAAAAGAGTACTCAAGAATCTCTATGTGCAAATTTGCTAAGGAGATGTGGGATAAGCTTGAGTTACTTTATGAGGGAACATCCCAAGTTAAAGAAACCAAAGCAAATATTCTTGTTTCTGAATATCAATTATTCATGATGAAATCTGATGAATCAATTTTTGAAATGTTTGCTAGGTTCATGATTATTGTAAATGGACTGAAGGCTCTAGGTAAGGACTACACTGATGCTGATTTGGTAAGAAAAATCTTGCGCTCTCTCTCATCTATTTGGCACACTAAGGCCACAGTTATTGAAGATTCTAAAGATTTATCCAAAATCTCTTTGGATGAACTCATAGGATCCTTAATGACTTATGAAATAAATTTGAAAAGAAATGAAGAGCACATAATGAAGACCAAACCAGTGGCACTTAAAGCTTCATCAAGTAACAAGGATAGACAATTCAAAAAATTTCTAAAATCTAGAAAAGGAAAATTCACTGGGAAAAAGAAATTCTCATCTGGGAAAAAGAAATACTTCCTTTTCAAATGCCAATTCAAGTAGAAATAAAAAAACTGATGAAGTTGTTATTTGTTACAGGTACAACAAACCATGACACATGAAAGGAGAATGTCCTGAGAACAAGAAGGAAAAATACAAGAAGATCAACAAATTCAAGAAGCCTAAAGTAATGGTTGCCACTTGGTCAGATGAAGATCCAAGTAGGAATAAAGAAGAGAAGTCCTCAAGCTCTGAAAGTGAGGAAATTTGCTTTATGGCAAACAGTTCTGATGGAAAGGTAGGTACATCCTTTGAAGAGTATACAATTGATGATTGGCAAGATGCTTATGCTGAACTAGTTGAGAACTATTCTGAAACAAGAAAAGAAAACAAGCATCTAAAGAAGAAAATAGAAAACATCTTGCATAACCAATCCACAAACAAAAGAATTTCCGAATTGGAAAATGAAGTAGCTGAGCTCAATGAAGAAAAGGAAAGTCTTCTAAATCAAATTGATGAGCTCAAGCTTGCATCTCAAAAAGCCAACAATGACTTTAAAAAACTGTCTGAAAAACTGGAGTTGCAACAAAAAGAAAAACAACAAAGTGTTGATGAAATCAAAACTTTAGAAATCCAGCTGAAAGAAAAAGAACAAGTCATTGAAACCTTCACCAAAGGAAAAGACAATTTGGATGCCTTGTTAGGTGCAAGAATGAAATCTGTATCACATGGACTAGGATTTACCAAACAAAAATCCAAGAAAGACAAATCTGGTGAAATGAGGGAAAAAGCACCCTTAATAAATTTTGTCAAAAGTCCTAGCCCTGAAAACAACAAAAACAAGCAAGTGTCAAGCAACACAACAAAAACTTTGAAAAACCAGAACAAAAAGAAACCAAACAGGTCGACACACTCACCTGACAGGTCGACACCAGTCAACAAAAAGATGAAATCTGTGACTGTTGAGTCGACACCAGTCAAAGACAGGTCGACCTGCTCAACCTCAAAAACCACCAACCAGTCAACCAAAAAATCAAATAAAAACTTGAAAAATAAGAAAAACACAAAAGAAAAAATTCATGATAAACCTTGGACTTCCAAGACAACACATCAAGCTGATTGGATTAATTCTTGGAACCAATGGTATCACAATCCTTTTTGGTACCACTCTCAATTCTTTTATCCAAACTTTTTTATGTACCAACAAAATCGTTGGTTTCGACCTCCACAAATGAACAATCATGTCCAAATGCATAACTCTCATCCTAATGAGAAAAAGAACACTGGTGTTTTTGTTCCAAAAGGAAAGGATAAATTGAAAAAGGCAAAAAACACCACTGAAACAAAACAAAAGAAAAAAACAAATCAGATTTGGATTAGAAAAGATTTGCTGTCAATGTTCAAACAATCTGATGGTCCCTACAATGTTTGGGTACCAAAATCTTCTCTTCACTGATTGATTTTGCAGGAAGGTCGTGCACCCAACTCAAATGTGTGGTTTCTTGATAGTGGGTGTTCACGACACATGACAGGAGATAAAGCAAAATTTTCATTCCTGATCGAAAAGGAGGGAGGTTCTGTGACATTTTGAGGTAAAAATAAAGGAAAAATCATTGGATCTGGAAAGGTTGGTCAGTCTTCCTCAAACTCAATTGAAAATGTTTTATTAGTTGATGGTCTGAATTATAATTTGCTGAGCATTAGCCAACTATGTGACAAAGGTCACAAAGTTGTGTTTGAATCAGATTTTTGCAGAATAATTGACTCTTCAACTAATGAAATAAAATTCTTTGAAAAAAGAGAAAACAATGTTTACATGATCAACCTTGATAAAAACTTTTCTGAAAATATTTGTCTTGTTGCAGATAAAAATGAAATTGCATGGACTTGGCACAAAAGACTTGGTCATGCATGTTTCAGAACAATAAATAAATTGTTAAGGCTAAACTTAGTCAAAGGTCTTCCTGAATCTTTTTCAAATGTAGAGAATCAACTTTGTGGGATTTGTGCCCAAGGAAAACAAACCAGAAAATCTTTTAAAACCTTCAATGATGTACTCACATCTAAACCACTAGAATTCCTTCATATGGACCTCTTTGGCCCAACAAGAATTCTAAGTCTTAGTGGCAAAAATATGGTTTTGTCATTATTGATGATTTTACTAGATTTACATGGGTTATCTTTTTATCCCACAAAAGTGATGCTTGCCTTGAATTCAGGAATTTCTGTACCACTGCCTTAACTAGTTTTCCTCATAAAATCAAAAATATTTTGACTGATCATGGGGGTGAATTTGAAAACAAATCTTTTTCTGATTTATGTGCTGAACTTCACATATTTCACAAGTTTTCTTCACCAAGAACTCCAGAACAAAATGGGGTTGTGGAAAGAAAGAATAGAACACTTGTGGAAATGGCAAGATCCATGCTCTTGGAAAGCAAATTGCCCAAATCTTCTGGGCTGAAGCTGTAAATAAAGCAAATCATAATCTCAATAGAGCATTGGTCAGACCAAAAATAAATAAAAAACCCTTATGAATGTTGAAAAACAAAAAGTCGACCTTGTCTTATTTCAAAGTCTTTGGGTGTAAATGTTTTGTGCTTAACAACAATAAAGGAAACCTTGATAAATTCGATGCTAAAAGTCTTGAAGCCATTTTTCTTGGCTACTCTGAAATTTCAAGAGCTTTTAGAGTCTACTCTCTCAAAAACAAAACTGTTGAAGAATCTCCACATGTAGTTTTTGATGAAAATTCCTTTTCAACTCACTATTCTAAATCTTGCAGGGACTGTCCAGATAATGAAGAGGATGACTTCATTGTTGATTCTTCACCAACTGTTGAGGAGAATGAAGACCTTGGTGAAGATTTGAACAATCACTCACCTACTCCAAGTGGATCGGGTAATGTTGTTCTAAATTTAAATGCACCTCAATAGGTAATTCTTGAACACAGATTTTTGAGAGATCACCCAATAGAAAATGTTGTTAGCAATGTGCATGATAGGGTTAGAACAAGATCATCATTCTTGAATGCCATTCATGAAGACCCACTAGCACTAATTTCTCAAACTGAACTCAAATCAATTGATGAAGCTCTAATGAGTTCAGACTGGATAAATGCAATGCATGATGAACTTCATCAATTTGAAAGAAATCAAGTGTGGGAATTAGTACCTAGACCTAGTGACCAATCAGTCATTGGCACTAGATGGGTATTTAGAAATAAATTGAATGAAAATGGTCAAGTAATAAGGAATAAAGCTAGACTAGTTGTCAAGGGGTATAGTCAAGAATTTGGAATTGATTTTGAAGAGTCATATGCCCCTGTAGCTAGACTAGAAGCTGTAAGAATATTTCTTACTTTTGCATCCTCATTGAAGTTTAAAGTTTACCAAATGGATGTCAAAAGTGCATTTTTGAATGGATACATAAAAGAAAATATTTTTTTTGAACAACCTCCAGGCTTTGAAAATGAAAAACATCCTGATCATGTTTTTAAGCTTCATAAGGCTCTTTATGGTCTTAAGCAAGCTCCAAGAGCTTGGTATGACCGTTTGAGCTCTTTTCTTCTTGAAAAAGGATACTCCAGAGGTAATGTTGATCAACTTTGTTCACAAAAACTGTAAATAAACAAATAATTGTAGTCCAAATTTATGTTGATGACATAATTTTGGATCCACAAATAAAAGCCTGTGCACTGAATTTGCAAATCAAATGAAAACTGAATTTGAAATGAGCTTGATGGGAGACTTACAATTTTTCTTGGGATTGCAGGTTAACCAAACCAGTGAGGGACTCTTCATAAGCCAAACCAAGTATGTCAAGGAACTTCTGAAAAGGTTTGACTTCCAGAACCTCAAGCACTCAAGAACACCCATTGCAATTAATGTGAAACTAGAAGAAGATTCACTTGGTAAGTCAGTAGACCCAAAGACATATAGAGGTATGATTGGTTTTCTACTCTATCTCACCACTTCTAGACCTGATATACAATTCAGTGTATGCTTGTGTGCTAGATTTCAAGCAAATCCTAAAGAAAGTCACATGTTAGCTGTTAAAAGAATCTTTAAATATCTTGTTGGAACATGTGATCTTGGTATTTGGTATCCTACTGGTTGTAAATTGGATTTGATTGCCTACTGTGATGCTGATTATGCTCGGTGTAAACTTAGTAGAAAAAGCACAAGTGGCTTGTGTTGTACTTAGGTGGATGCCTAATCTCTTGGGCTTCCAAAAAGCAACACTCAGTTGCTCTATCAACTGCAGAGGCTGAGTATGTTGTAGCTGGTCGATGTGGCACCCAAATTCTTTGGGTGAAACATCTGCAACCTTGTTTAAAGTTCCTGATGAAGGTGCTGACTATCATGATTTTGAGTTTGACCTGCATGAAGCATATTCACTGCTTACTGGACTCCCAGCAGATGAGTCAGACCCTAAGCAGACTTATGTCACCAAGTTTAACACTAACACAATCCCACCTGTCTTGAGACTGATCCACCACATTCTCACCACTATAATCACTCCTCAAGGTGGTGGAAGGGATAGGTTAACTAACATTCATAGGTTCATCATATACTGTATGAAGAAAGAGATAAAGATCAATTTGCATGTCATCATGTATCAGATTATGTCAGAAACCACAAGGAAGGATCTACATAATCTCTACCTTATGCTGCTCATCTTACATCATTTTTGAACACTTTGGAGTGTCTTTTTAAAATGAGCAAGCCCAATCAATCCCAAGTCCAACATTTATTGTTTGAAGCATTTACAAAAGTTTATGGGATTTAGAATTGAAGGGGATCAAGTGAGAAGAGGTCCTGTTGTTGTTGAGGCCCCTATTGCCCCTGAGGTTGTAGAACCTCCTCTTGAAGTTGCTCAATCTCCTCAACATGATCAAGAGGAACAGCCTCCCAATGAGATTGGAGCACCCATCCCTCAGGATGTCCCTCAAACACCTCCATTTCATGCCCCTTCACCACTTATCCCTGAAGTGGAAATTCCAACTTTCATTCCCCAATCCCAAGCCTCTACTTCCACTAGTGGACCTTCTGTTCCATCAGAGCTATACTCCTTCTTGAATGACAAATTTGACACCATCACCTCCTCCATCTATCAGATGTCAAAGAACTTTGAGCTCAGAATTCAAAGGTTGGAGAATTCAGTGAATGGTCAATTCATCAAGCAGAAGGAAGCAACTGATCATGCCACACAAAGGTTCAACAGGCTAATTGGTACTTTGGGTGATGCATCCCTTCAACTAAAGGAGCATCAGGACAAGCTTGAAAAGGTCCTTGAAGGAATTTTAGCCAATTCACAGAAGAATTTGTTCAACAGTCAAGAGGTAGTGACTCAAATTTCGAAGACCAGACTCTCATTTGCACACATGGTTGATGATATGGAAGGCATGAAGAATTTGTCAGCTCATATAGATCATGAGATGTCTGCCCTCAAGAGTGAGCTCAGAAGTATCAACAGGCATGGTGGATTTGCCAGCTCCTCTTCAGGTTCTCAGCCCATTTCAGCTGATCTATCTGCATTCCAGTCAAACATGTATGACAACAGTCAAAGGTTGGAAGAATTGTTGCACACAAGACTTTCTACAATGCAAACTCAGTTGATATCCAACCTTGCTGCAATGGAGTCAAGATTGAAGACCATAGAGTCTCTCCTTCTTCCTATTCCTCCTCCACCTCCATCCTCTTGATGGATCTTATCTTTTGATGATGTCAAAGGGGGAGAAGGAATATCCTTGTAATGAATATCTTTGCTGAAGGAGATGGAATATCTCTGTTATGAAAGTGAATGAATGTCTATGAATGTGAATGGGTGCTTGTAAATATCAAACTTTGTATGGTTTTTTTGGCCATTTATGAAATGACATGGTTATTAGTGGCATTATGTGTTTGATTGTGAAAAATGTCAATTGTTACTAAATTGTGCTCAATGGCCTTTGATGAATTGAATGAAAATGTTGAAACATGTGTTCATTGTCATTCAGTGTGTATGTGATTGGATAGTATGTGAATGAATGGCTTAAATTCACATTTCTTTGAAATTCAAACTTTCATGTTGACTTAATGTTGCCATCATCAAAAAGGGGGAGATTGTTGGGTTGAGTGTGAATTTAATATATTTCCCCTCATGATTTTGATGATGACATGTTGTGATTTTAATACTTAATGAATGGAACATGTTAATTACATCACATATGTATTGACAATGCTCAAAAGGCATGTTTCCAAACACATTATATCAAATACATTCATGACAATACCTTGTTCTAATGATTTATGTGTTAATTTTCAGGGACATATATTTCTTGTCATGGTAGTGTCGACACACCACTGATGGTGTCGACACTGGGCATCAATCCCTGAAGCAAATCATGAAGACAGGGTTCACTGTGTTGACACAGTCCCAGGTAGTGTCGACATTAGACCCAGTCTCCAGAAGACCCTTTTGCCAGACTGGGACAGTGTGTCGACACAACCAGTGAGTGTGTCGACACTAGAGCCATCTCCCAGAAGACCTGTTTTGTGGAATTGGGACAGTGTGTCGACATACACAGTGACTGTGTCGACACACTCCGGCTGACTTTTCATCTTAAGTTACACCTGGACACGTGGCCTTCTAGGGATCACTTGGATTAGCCTTGAATCATGTGCCCACATACTCCAAGGGTTCTTTTGGCCATGTTGGGGTATAAATACCTATCTAATTGGCCCCCAAAAGCAGAACACCTCAGAGCCTTCCAGAAAAGTCTTTTTTGCGGCAAGAAGAGGTCTCTCCTCGTTCTTGCTCTCCCTGTGCTGCTGTAAGCCAATTCCCATCCTTGCAAGCACAAGAAGTGAAGATTGATCCATGAAGATGATGTGAGATCACTTCCAAGGGAGCAGATCAAGTAGAAGCAGCCAATTGAGAAGAGTTCAAGGAAGATCCAGAGGCACCAGTTGCAGAGCATCGCCTAGGGACTTCAAGCAATCAAGGACCTTCTCAAGTTAGCCTTCTACAAGGGAGTTCTTCTGAAGAACAAGAATTACATACTATTCCTCAATTCTCCATTTGTTCTTCTGAGTCATTCTTGAGATTGTGCATAGAATTGTTGCACCAGTCTCTTTGAATGAACTCCTTATAGATCAGATCATTGCTAGAGGATCTGGATCTTGTTGTTTTTGATCTATTCGGTTGTTTGTAAGCCTTTGTGCTCAGTTGTGTTGAGTGGTACACTCAGTGTGTGGTTGAGCCTGTGTGCTCAGGTTTCTAGAGTGGTTGTGCTCTAAAGGTTGTGTGTGAGTTGTTGAACTCAGTGTGTTGGTGTTGTCAATCTCCAGTGTGTGGTGTACTCAAGTTGAGTAGTGGAGCCTCACTGTGTGAGGGGTGGATGTAGGAATCACTGGTGTGATTTTTGAACCACCTAAAAATCTTCTGTGCAGTGGTTTGATCTGTGATTTGATTTCACTTTGCGCTAGATGTATGCATAGGATTTTCGCTTACACTACTGATTGACTTGATCACACACTCTAATTACTCAAATCACACAATCACACATCAGATCTGTGAATTGCATTTCTAATTTGTCTCTGATTTAAAGCATCTTTTAAAATTGGCTAAGCTTCCGCAGTATTTGGACTAGATCTATTCAACCCCCCCCTCTAGATCTGGTCCATCCTATTTTCGATCCTACAATAATAACTATGGCTGTCCCAAAGAAAGGTACTAGTACGCTGCTGGCCCGTCCATGTAGAGTTGTTGTTAGTTGAGCTTTTGACTCTTTGTTGCAGGTGGCTAGCTTTCTAGTAGGGTCCGAGTGTGAGCTGCAGGAGAGTGTTGCTGCTATTGTTGGGTGCGCGTGCTGTGAGAGTGGTTGCTGTTTTCGCTCGTGCTGCGGTTGGATTCATCCTCGGCCTGCACGTCCGGGTGACTGTGTCGCGAAGGCTGAGAGAGCCTACGTGTGGTGTGGCCTTCACCGGTGCAGGGTTGTGGTCTGCGGAACCGGTTGAAGGTGTCTTTGTTGGATGTGTGTTTGGCCTTGTGTGCATGTTCGCTTGTGCACCATTGGGCGTTATGCTCTGCTCAGTCGACGTCTTTGCTCGAGCTAAGCAGATGCTTGTGTGCTGTGTTGCACCACTGGTTGAGCACTACGATGCCTATCTGTGGCTGTTGTCGGCCTTGTGCTGACTGGTTGTGAACTCTGGTGAGGTGCTCTCAGAGTTCTTCTCTGTTGGTTCTGGTGGAGGTGAGGTTTCCCCATATCTATATTGTGCTCGTTTCTGATTGTTGCGGCGTTGCCCTCTGAGTTGAGGTGCATCGCATGGCTTCTTGTGTTCTGGTGATGGTTCCCAGAACTGTTTTGTTGTTGTCCTAGTGAGGGTTCCTCTCCCTCTGGGACTGCTTCTATGCTCGTTGAAGTCTTCCACTGTGTTACCTCTTTGGTTTGAGGTCTCTGTTGTGTGGTTGGTTGCCGTTGCGTTGCCCTAGAGGTTGAGGTGCATCGCTTGGTTGCCCTGTGTTCTGGTGTTGTTTCCCAGAACCGTTGGCTGTTGTCCTAGTGAGGGTTCCTCTCAGGACTGTTCCGAGCTTGTTTTGCCGGTTGTTGTGTTACCTCAGGGTTGAGGTATGCTGTTGTTGTGTTGGCTGGTGCGTTCTGGTGGGTTTTCCAGAACGGCGCCTTGGTGGTTCTGGTGGAGGTTCTCCCAGAACCAGTTTGTGTTGCTTCCACTGGCTGCTGTGTTTTTCTCTCGGTTGGCCATGTGTTTTGGCCGTTCGCTTGGGCTGCGTCCTGGTGTAGGTTCTCCCAGGACCTGCTCACGTTACTTCTGCAGTTCTGCTTGCTGCAGTGTTTCTCTCTAATGGTCTGTGTTGTTTAGCCGTTTGGTTTTGTGTGTTCTGGTGAAGGTTCTTCCCAGGATCGCCCTTTTGCCGCTTCTGGCAGAGGTTCTTCCTAGGAGTGCTCGGTGTTTGTTTTGGGCTACCGTTGTGTTGCCCCTGTGGTTTGAATTGTGCCAGTTGGTTGAGCTGTGTTCTGATGAGGTTCTCCTAGGACGGCTCTTGGCGCTCTTGGTGGAGGTTCTCCACAGAGCTGCCCTGTGTTTGTTTTGGTTGTCGTTGCTCTCTCTTTCTGTAGAGATGAGCTGTCGTTGTTGCTGTTGAACCACTCTATATTTTACCCTTATATTTTGGTGATAAAAAAATTTATGATTAATTAAATATTATTAAATATTTAATATCATGTTTTCCTAATAAATATAAATTTATGATATTTTTTGCGATAATAAAACTTATTATTAATTAAATAATATTTAATATATTTAATATTATTTTTTCTAATAAATATAAATTTATGGAATTATCACTGTGTGTTTTGCACTAAAAAGTTAAATCGATGTCCATTCAATATACATCGATTTCAGTTCACAAAGTGCCACATCGATTTGCTTGAAAACATAGATTTGCCTCTCACATCGATTTGATAAGTGAAACATCAATTTGCCTCTCACATCGATTTGATAAGTGAAACACCGATTTGCCTCTCACAACGATTTGATAAGTGAAACATCGATTTGCCTCTCACGTCAATTTAATAAGTGAAACATCGATTTGCCTCTCACATCGATTTGATAAGTGAAACATCGATTTGCCTCTCACATCGATTTGATAAGTGAAACATGGATTTGATAAGTGAAACATGGATTCGCTTGAAATCATAGATTTGCTTCAAACATGGATTTGATAAGTGAAACATGGATTCGCTTGAAAACATGGATTTGCTTCAAACATGGATTTCATAAGTGAAACATGGATTTGCTTGAAAACATGGATTTCACTTAAACATCAATTTCCTTTATATTTCAAAATGTTTTGGCATCTAGTGAAAAGTCAAATATACTTCTGACAGAAGATCTCTTTTATCTTTCCAGATCTCTTCTCTCTTGTCAGAACAAAAAGAACTTACCTACCACTTCTGGGAGACAGCAGGAAACATAGAGGTATGAATCTTTTTTGATAGAAACACTCTTTTATCTAAACATTTTCTTCAATGCTTGCAGACCTCGTAAACCACAAAATATCAGAAGAAAGAGAAGATGAGCAACGGCTAGAACTCCAACGGATTTGTTCAAAGCTGCTCATATAAAAGATGAAGCAAGGCTGAAGAAGAAGTAAGAGCTTTCCTGAAGATTTTTTTAAGAGTGTACATCCTGTGAGGAACATCAACTCCATATACACTCAAAGGAAAAGAGAGAAAGAGCCCGAGCCTAAGAAGAAGTGTTCAAACATCTGAAGTCCACAAGCTTCAAGCTCCTTCTCCTCTCTTCACTCTCTCTGTGTGCATCTTTGTAATCTGGGGGAGAGAGACTTTTTGCTGAGAGTTCTTTTAGTAGGTTTTCATTTGTTCCAACTCTAAGCTTTGTTCTTTCTTTTATAAAGAAAGATTTCTGTCCAGCTGAGGGACTGTACTCAGTGTAGAACCTAGCTGGGGGTTTAAGTCCAGCAGAACCGCACTGGGGTTTGTACCAGGAGGTTGGCTTCTTGACCTGTAAAAGAAGTGGGCTGCCTTCTTGCCCGGGAAAGAGAAGAAGACCAGCTGGGGTGCTGGGTGTTGTATTGTCCTTGAGGGGGACTGTACCCTTGGTTAGTAAAATCCCAAGAGGTTGTTTGGGGACTAGACATAGGACTTCCATATGGGAAGGGCCGAACAAGGATAAATCTCTTGTGTTATTTGTGTGATTGTTTATTTACTTCTTCACTGCTACTCTTTATCACACTAAACTAACCAAACTTTCAAGTGATAATTTTTTGTGTTTAAGTTTCTGTTTTAGATTTTAGAAAAACCCATTCACCCCCCTCTAGGTTAGCTTGCTGCCGTACCAAAAGGGCCAACAAGTGGTGTTAGAGCGAGGTTCTTTGATCATTCAAGAAGATCCAACGATCGTAGAGAAGATCCATGGCAGCTCAAGAATTTGCTGAAGGTCAATCAGTCATCAGACCACCACTCTTCGATGGAGAGGATTACCAATACTGGAAAATGAGAATGTAATGCTTCATTCGAGGCACAGACTTTGATCTGTGGCAGGTAATTGAGGTAGGTGATTTTGTCGTTGTCCCTGCTGCAGGCACTACTGCCATTGCATTAGCTGATAAGAATAAATTATCTCTAAATTTTAAAGAAAAAAACTATTTATGTTGTGCTTTATCTAAAAAGGAATTTAGTAGAGTATCTACATGTAAATCTGCTAATGAAATGTGGGATAAACTGTTGATAACTTATGAAGGAACAGATAAAGTAAAATAAACTAGGATAGATATTCTTGTTTCACAATACGAACAATTTAAAATGCTTCCAAACGAAAAAATTACTACTATGTATAATAGATTTTCAAGCATAGTAATAGGTTTAAAATCTCTTGGTAAAACTCTTTCTAATGAGGAAACCATTAGAAAGATACTTCGGTCTTTAACTCTTTCATGGACACCTAAAGTAACTGCTATTGAAGAAGCCCATGACTTAACCAAACTTTCTATTGATAACTTAATAGGTTCCCTCATGGCACTTGAAATTAATATGGAGCGACTACCTGAAAGCTCATCAAAGAAAAATGTACTAATGCTCTTAAAGTTGCAGCTGCTCCTTCCACTTCTTCTTCTTTTAGTTCCAAAAATGCGGATTCTGAAGACAGTGACGTAGATGATGTACTGTCCAAGCTTCAGAAAATTCTCAAGAAGAAGAAAAACGGATCAAGAAGGATTCAAAAGAAAGAGAAAAAGGAGAAAGAACCAGTCTGCTATGAATACAGAAAACCTGGACATCTGAGACCAAATTGTCCAAGAATTAAGAAGAGTGGTTAGTCAGAAAAATCCAAGAAGCAGCACAAGAAATTCAAAAGAAAAGCTATGGCGACTACTTGGGAAAATGAAGAGACCACAAGCTTAGAATCATCAAGCTCAGAATCGGAGAAAAAGCAAGTAAGTCTAGCCCTCATGGTAGGACTAGATGAGGTACATTCTGACCTATCTTTTAGCTCTTGCACTGATTCAAGATCAGAATCTAAAGACTTAGAAGAAGTCTTTAATGAATTATATGGAAAACATAAAACTGTTGTAAAAGAATTAAAGAATCTGAAAAACAACACTATTTGCTTAGAAAACACCAATTTTGATCTTAAATCCGAATTGGAGTAGCTAGAAAAACAATTAAAAGACAATAAAGATAACATTTATCTTTTGAATGAAGATTTAAAAAATAAGGACAATGAAAAATTAGAGTTAGAAGAAAAATTAGAAACTCTAACTGAAGAAAATCTTTATTTAAAAGAATCAGTTTGGATGTTAACTAAAGGAAAAACATCTCTAGCTCTATGTTTAAAAGGATCGAAATCAGGAAACAATAAACAAGGTCTTGGATACAAACCTCCTGAAAAGGAAAACAAGGCATAATTCTTGAAAAATATCCATTACCAAAATTTGTAAAAGAAACCAAGTTGCCTCAAAAAAAGGCCCCTGTAAAAGAAAAAGTTTCCAAAAATTTTGTTCTAAACAGACATCATAAAAGCAATAAGAACTGTAAAATAGATTATATTTATTGTTGTTCTCATTGTAATAAATTAGGACACACAGTAAACACCTGCATAACAAGGCACCTAGTATGGATCCCGAAAGGATATTTTTATGCATTTAACCATCAAGGACCCAAAAAGATTTGGGTACCTACTTCTGAGTAGTTTATTTGCAGGATAGCCTTGGAGCATCAGGAACAAAGGATGCTCAAGGCACTGGTGACTGCCAGCTCTTCATCCAACTCATATCTGAAGAGGGAGTAGTCATTAATTTATTTTTAAATTTAATATTACTAACAATTATTTACAAGTCTCATTCAGGTGGAGTCTCTCATTCAGGGGGAGCACATATTAAGGAGGAGTTATTCATTAATGTCAATCATTGTTGAACCCCTCAATGGTAAGAAATTTTCACAAAGGGGAGTGAATGCATGGTAAGATCCTTCCTTTTTGGTTAATGACAAAAAGGGGGAGAGTATGCATTATCTATGAATTTTCTGTATTTTTATGCTTTAAGTATTTTTGTTAGAAAATTCTCATAATTTTGTCATCACCAAAAAGGGGGAGATTGTTGAACCACTCTATATTTTACCTTATATTTTGGTGATAACAAAATTTATGATTATTAAATATTATTAAATATATTTAATATCATGTTTTCCTAATAAATATAAATTTATGATATTTTTAGTGATAACAAAACTTATGATTAATTAAATATTATTAAATATATTTAATGTTATGTTTTTCCTAATAAATATAAATTTATGGAATTATCGCTGTGCGTTTTGCACTAAAAAGTTAAATCGATGTCCATTCAATATACATCGATTTCAATTCACAAAGTGCCACATCGATTTGCTTGAAAATATGGATTTCACTGCAACATCGATTTGCTTGAAAACATGGATTGCCTCTCACATCGATTTGATAAGTGAAACATCGATTTGCCTCTCACATCGATTAGATAACTGAAACATCGATTTGATAAGTGGAACATCGATTTCCCTCTCACATCAATTTGACAAGTGAAACATCGATTTGCCTCTCACATCGATTTGATAAGTGAAACATGGATTCGCTTGAAAACATGAATTTTAAGTGAAACATAGATTCGCTTGAAAACATGGATTTGCTTCAAACATGGATTTCATAAGTGAAACATGGATTTGCTTGAAAACATGGATTTCACTTAAACATCAATTTCCTTTATATTTCAAAATGTTTTGGCATCTAGTGAAAAGTCAAATATACTTCTGACATAAGATCTCTTTTATCTTTCTAGATCTCTTCTCTCTTGTCAGAACAAAAAGAACTTACCTACCACTTCTGGGAGACAACAGGAAACATAGATGTATGAAGCTTTTTGGCAGAAACACTCTTTTATCTAAACACTTTCTTCTATGCTTGCAGACCTCATAGACCACAAAATATCAGAAGAAAGAGAAGATGAGTAATGGCTGGAACTCCAACGGATTTGTTCAAAACTGCTCATATAAAAGATGAAGCAAGGCTGAAGAAGAAGTAAGAGCTTTCCTAAAGATTTTCTTAAGAGTGTACATCCTGTGAGGAACCTCAACTCCATATACACTCAAAGGAAAAGAGAGAAAAAGCCCGAGCTCAAGAAGAAGTGTTTAAACATCTGAAGTCCACAAGCTTCAAGCTCCTTCTCCTCTCTTCTCTCTCCCTGTGTGCATCTTTGTAATATGGGGAGAGAGTCTTTTCGCTGAGAGTTTCTTTTAGTTGGTGTTCATATGTTCCAACTCTCAGCTTTGTTCTTTATTTTTTAAGAAAGATCTTTGTCCAGCTGTAGGACTGTATATAGTGTAGAACCTAGCTGAGGGTTTAAGTCTAGCAGAACCGCACTGGGGTTTGTACTAGAAGGTTGGCTTATATTTAATAATATTTAATTAATCATAAATTTTGTTATCACCAAAATATAAGGGTAAAATATAGAGTGGCTCAACAGTTGCCGGTCGGACTGTCAGTGTGACAATCTGCTTAGGTGTTGTCGGTCAAGGTGTGGTTCCTTTGACAGTGTGTCTGGCCGTGGTGCTGGCCAGGTTGTCTTGTTGTTCGTTTTCGAGTCTCTCGACTGCGCTGGTGGGACTTCGTGTGTCCCTGTAGTCGGGTGGTTTACTTCATTTCTTGCGCCCTGCGTGCTCTGCCAGATGGTAGTCTGGTGAGTGCCCTGGGTGTCTGGCTGATTGTGCTTCTGTGGAAGTGCTGGTCTCACTTAGTGGTTTTCCCTTGCGTGTGGAAGAGACTCGTTGTGAGGGTCTCCTTCCCCTGCTTTCCGTTGGTTGCTCGGGGTGATGTTGCTCCACTGTGGTTTTATGTCACCAGGGTGCGCATTGTTGCGACCTTCGGGTGGTGTCATCTTCCCTTGAGTTGCTTTTGGGTTGAGCTGGTTGCTCCCCTTGTTCTGATTTTCCTTGGTTGGTTGTGTTGCACTAGCACTTTACGTGTTGTGCAACTTTTGGGTTGGACTATTGCGTGCAGTCTGCTTGTCTGCCTCTGGTCAAGGTGGTGGACCTTGACCCTATGTGCAGCCCTGTGTTTTGACCGATTAGCCGTGTTGTTAGCTTTCCAAGTTGGTTGTGCCAGCGGGACTACTTGTGGGTCCCTGTGGTTTAGTTTGTTGTTGCTTGTGTTTCCGTGCCGACACACTCTTGCCGACGGTTGTTTGGCGAGCGTTGTGGGTGTTCGGCTGGCTGTGCCTCTTGTGGGAGTTCTAGCCTTGCGTCATGGTTTCCTCTTTCGTGTGAGGAGGAGGCCTGTTGTGTGTCTTCTTCCTCTGCTTTTCATGGGTTGCTCGGTGTGGTGGTGTTCTGCCATGGCATTTGGTGTCGTGTTGCACACCGTGGCGACCTTTGTGGCGAAGGTCCCTCCCCTTGAGTTGTTTTGAGGTTTAGCTGGTTGCTCCCCTCATGCGCGTTGTTTTCTTGTGGTGCGATAGGTTGTGGTGACCTATTGTGTCGTCTCTTGCTGTGCTGGTTTCTTGTTGCCTGACTTGACGATGTAGGGCAGCGTGCCTTGTGTTTTAGTGCGAGGAAGCATCGGGCTTTCGTCTGTTTGGCTTGCTTGTGCAGGCATCGTCCTGGTGTGTGTTTTCATTTGTGCCTCAGCTGTGCTTGGAGGCACTTGTTGCTGTTTAGTGTGTGGCCCACTCCGCCTGCGTGGTGGGAGCGGTGCTTTGTGTTTGTGTGCTTCTAAGAGCCAATGTGTTGTTGCGCTCTTGAAGTTGATGGTTCTCCACATGTTTTGCTTATGTGGGTCTCTGGTGGAGAGTCCCTTTCGGTTGGCCTTAGGTCATTTCGGGCCTTTGGTGCAGTTGTGTACTGCACCTTGAGCGTGTTTTCTTTTCGATGCTTCGTGTCCTTGTGCCTAAAGGGTTTGCGGTCGGTGTGGCCTGTTCTACCCTTTCAGGCTTGTGGCTTATTGCGTGTGGCTTTTGGCGGGTCTCTTGTAAGGCCCTCGAATTTCTGTCGCTTTATTTGTATTTATGTGTGTATGTTTGTGCTTGTGTATGTATGTACATATTTACGTACGTATTAATTAGTACGAGCACGTGTGCATGTGTTTATATTAAATATAAATAATGTACGTATTGCATGGTGATAGTATGGATATAATACCATATACATATTGCATGTATATATGCTCGGTATGCATGGTTTTCTGCATATTTCAGAGTTCTGACCGAAGGCCATCTTGGCGTCAACCCCTGGCCGCTGAGATGGTGTCAGCGTCCAGACATGGACGCCAACACTCATCCTGGCGTCCAGCGATATTGACGTTAATATCTCTGGCCTGCATGCGCAGCAGAGCTGCAAGCTTCTGAAACAAGAAAGCCCAGCCATTGGGGGTTCTCCCCAACGGCTCTGAGGGCTGTCATATCACCCAAGGAGTGGGAGATGGTTCTCTCTTTAGGTCTAAAACCGGAGCTCCCTTCCCCCAGCCTCTTTTCACCCTTGCAAGAGGAGAAAAAGAGGAAGAAAAACCCTAGGAGAAAACTGTGAGAAAAACCCACTTTGCCACCCAAAATCCGACCCCCTGGAGCTTGATCCGGCATTCCATTGCTTCAAGGAGGTTGCTGGACCGACGAGGAAGGCTTCCCCGACCTCGGCTTGCTGTGGATCTCGCTCAAGAACCCGGAGGAGAGATCTTTTGGAGGGATTTTTGCACTTCTTGGGACAGCCCAAGGAGAGCTTCACCGAGCCCTAGATCCTTTGGAGGAATTTTTAAAAGGCAAGTGACCTATCCATGATGTCCCCGTATGAGTCTAGGTCGGTTTTACCATTTTTATGGATTTTTCCTCGAGTCCTAGACCCTCCCATTCACCAAATCTTGAGAGGTCGGGTCTGTGTTTCTGCACAAACCTGCATTGACGGCAAGGTCCCTGGATGCCGATATCATGCTTGGCGTCCATCGACCATGCCGCTGACCCTGAGTCAGCGGCCAGAGACTGCCGCCAAGTTCTTCTGGACAGAACAGTGAACTGTTCTGCCCTTCCTTTACACTAATTTCGGTATGGTTTTCGTGATGAGGATATATGGTAACCTTATACTCTATGTATATTGTCAATTGTGGTGTGTGGACGAATGTGGTGTGTGATGGTGAATGTAGGAAATATTGTATCCCATGAATTGTAAGCATGACTTGTTAATGATCTTGCCAAATTTATGTTTCATGAGTAAAATTAGTCTGAATGCCTTGGTTTTGTCTGTTCATGAAGAATTGTAGATCAGTAGATGTATGCCCAATTTTTAGTAAATTGTTCATGCTTGTATAGCTTGCAAATAAATTCGGTTCGGTAAATAGAAAGACATGCAAGAATGGTTTGTGGTGATCGATTTGTGATTGTATGATTTAGGATAGTTTTGTATTCTCAAATCATGCACATAATGGAAATCCCTGTTCAAGCAGTAAATGGCAAATTGCATGATGTGTTAAGTTCCATGTAACTTAAATTGTGAATGGCATGTAAAATAAGTGTTTGATTTTCTGTAAATTATATTTAGCTCAGAAAAATCTGAAAACTTGAATGTATGATCTTGAACCCGAACACAGCATGTGGTTAAAATTTCAGGTCATTTGGACCAGTAAATAAGAAGTTATATATTTTCATGTGAAATGTGATAATCTACGTATATTATCGTAATGTGGTTAGTTATTGTCTAAAACCCAACTGGATTAGTGAAAATTCCTGTGTGTTAAACTCCTAAAATTCTGTAGTACCATGTTAGGAAAAATAGAGATATTCATGTGAGTGAGAAAGTGAATGTGATGAAAAGTGTGAAGTGTAAAGCCATGTGTAAAACGGTAAATGCGTAAATGTGTAACTGTGCCAATGTGACACTGCTTCCGTAGAGGGCAGTGGAGCTGTATCAGGGAAAAGTCCCCCTGAGAAAGTTCAATGTGTAAGTGACCCTAAGGGCATTAGGGGGAAATCCTGAAGGTGGACAAGTACCACTGGTTAGGGTGGAGACTTGTTCTCCCATCTGCGCAGTCTAAGAGTCGCCATTGGAATGCCTAGATGGCGTCTATGTGTAATGTGATGTGTATATGTCCTTCTTTGGTGGTTTGGACTATGTGTCACGGCACCTAAAATGTGTAATGTGAAATGTGTAATGTGTATGTGTCCATGTGTAAATGTGTAAGTGACAATGTGAATGTGTATGTGTAAAGTGAACCATGTGAAAGAGGAAACTTGTGTAAAGAAAATGTGAAACTAAGGATGTGAAAATATGTTATTGAAAATCATGTGAGACAAATCTGAAATCATGTGAAATCAGTGAATTTATGTTATTATCATCATGTTATTATGTGCAAAGATGTCTAGAATCCATGTTAGGGATAATTGGTGAAAACGGGTACAAGATAGCATAATTGTTTGATCACATGATACGTTTTATGCAATATTGTAGCTTTCATGTATAGGTTTACAGCTGTTAAACCATGTGAAATCAGCAACCTAAAGCATGTAAAAAGGGTTATGTATGTACTTAAGGACATGTGAAATCCATGCTAGTTGTGTTCCCCTTTCATGTATGTAAAATGTTCATGTTGGTAGCTCTCGTGTCTTAGCTCTTTAAAGATTAAAGTTTCATGAGTAAATGGAATAGAGAGCATGTGATAGGTGAATTTTATTCTTAGAAATCTGAAAGCATGATCCATGTATAAAATTGTAAAACTTTCATGATAGGTTGAAACTTGAATTGACTAGCATGCCATGTGTTGCAAATTGTAAATGTGCATGTAGAAACCACTAGGACTTGTACGTGTATATCATGAGTAGTGTTGCTTGCTGAGTCCTTGGACTCACTCCTTGCTTCGGCGTACAGGTATAGTTGGTGACACGGCACCGTTGGAGGAGACGGTGGAGACGGACTCCGAGCGCAGAGACTAGCTTTGGAGTTTCTTGAGATTGTGTATTTCATAAGTATGTAATTTGAACATTGTATTAGAGTATTATGAAAAGGATGTATAAATGTGGACAATTCGTGATTCTATTTCAGCAATTTAAATTATGTGGACCTTTAGTTCTTTTATGTTAATTGCGAATTGCACATATGTTTAATGTGGATGATGAATGAATGGAGACAGTTGTCTTTTACTTCCGCTACTCTGTTGTATATTCGCGTGTATCTCAGCTGTATGTATCGTTTGGGTAAATGTCCCACTGTGAGGACTCTTGCTATACCGACGTGGGTTGGTATAACCGTACCGGTATAATGAGGGCAGTCACATCTCTAGTGGAGATTTCTCCCTTTTACTCTATGTTGTTTCGGCCACTGGTGCAATTGTGTTGCATCTTGCCTGGTTTTGGTGCTTGTGGTAGCACCCTGTGCTCGTGATTGAGTGGTTCATTTTGTTCTGTTTGGAGCCTGGGTGCATTGTATTATGCCTTGGGTGGCTCCTAGTGCTTGTGTTGGCACTGTGTGTTGTGCCGTGTGTTCTGATCATAAGCTTTGTGCGTCATTTCACGAGTTTGTCTGGTGTTCGAGGCGTTGAGCTTTCCGCCTCTGGGACACTTTGTGTTAACCATGCCTTGTGGCTGTACCGTTACTGCTGTAGGGTGGCTGCTTTGCCTTGTCTAGGTAGCCCTATCGGTGGTACGCCAGGCTTTGGTCGTGGCCTGTGTCCGGGTTTCCCCTCTCGCTTTGGGGAGCGAGTGTGTTCGGTTGGGGTACCCTGTTTTGGTTTGGATTCCTTTGAGGTCGACGTGCTACCCTCGACCTCTGTGATTGTTTTGTTTCTCATGCAGTTTACCGACGTCTTCGTTGCTTGGCTCTGCCAAACTCAGACATCTTCCCTGGTTTTGCCTCTGCGCATTGTGCCTATGGAGCTTTTGGTCTAGTTTTTCTGTGGCTCCATAGTCGTTGTGTGTCCTTGTCGGACCACGAGGACGATCTAGGTGAGATCGAGTGGTGCTGATGGACACTGTCCTGCGTGCTATGGTGAGATGCCAAGTTTTGGCTTCACCTTTGATGTCTTCCGTGTTTCCGTCGTGTTGTGCCACGTTGGGGAGTGCGTTACTCCTAGTTTTGTGGCTCTGCATGCGTTGTGTGTCTTGGTCGGACCATGAGGATGATCTGGGTGAGATTTAGTGGTGTTAGCGGACACTGCCTTGCTCGCCGTGGTTTCTCCACGTGCGTGTTTTTCCGCTTGGTTTTGGGTTACCCTTAAGAAACTCTCGTTTGGCCTTGCCGTAGGTGCTAGCTGTTGCTAGACGTGCGGAGCCATTCAGTGGAGTCTTGTGGATGACCTCTTGGCGTCTTCCTTGGTTGCTGTCAGTAGCTGCGTCCTCTGTTTAGTCATTGGCGACAGAGTGAGTTACTGACCGGTTGGTCTCAACAGCATAGTCTGTTGAGGGCTCAGTCGTGTGGTTTCCAGCTGGTGGTTTCAATGTTTCTGGTCGGCTTAGTGCGCACCGCGCCTGTGGAGTTGTCGACATCTGCTTATGTGCTCTGCACCGTTGTTGTGTGCCCTGTGAGCTGTCAGATGTCTATTTAGGCACTCTCTTTGTGGCAGGGTTGTGGTGGTGACCACCGGGAAGTCATTGTGCGACTTAGCGGTCCCTTTGCGCCTGTTGTTTTCTCTAACCGGGTTTCACCCTTAATTTTGAGAATGAATTATTTTTTTGTTAGATGTATTGTAACATCTCGGGCTTTCCGGTTTCCCTCGTTGTGTGTTTGGATGACTGACCGCTAACACGTCCTATCTAGCCGATGCGTTAGTGTCACGACGGAGTTGCCCGTCATGACAGTTATCCAAGTCGTGACCACCTATTGCGTCACGTTCCTGTCGCGCCCGGTCAACGGGTCGCGACAGGGTTCCACTTTTTGGTCATCTGACACCTGTCAGAAGGGCAAGCGTGTTAGAGCGGCTGTCTGGTTGTCGCGGCGTCCAGGACGGATGCGTTCTAGTCGCAATGTGGGTGGTCGTCGCATTAAGGTTTGTAACGTGACGCCCCGCCCTGTCGCGTTCTGGGGGCCGAAGGCTAAAAGCCTTGATCAGTGCCCCTTTCCCTCTTTTGGCTCTCCTTCTTCCTTCCCTCCCTTCACGGAGGTGGGGAAGCCCCCTCCCTTCCTTCTACGGCGTTGGAGCTTGGTGGAGCGGCCGGCGGCTCGTGTGCGGAGCGGGAGCGTCGTCATGGAGCGAGGAGGAGGTGTTCTTGCCGTCGTGAAGGCCCCTTGTAGGTTCGGTTCTTCCTTTCCAGTAGGGATTTCTTGTTCCCTTCCCAATCCGAGTGATTGGGAGCTCTCATGGCTTTGTAGATAGTTCTAAAGCTTTCCTCATGCTCCCCTCCCCATGGTTGTGTAGTTTGTAGTGGGTGGGCGACCCCGGGATGTAGCATTCCTGTGGTCTGCCTTCCAGCTGATGTCGCGACCACAGTGTGCGTCGCGACATCAGAGAAGGTGTCGCCCCAGTCGGGCGCGACCTTATTGCGACGCGGTTGGCCGTCGCGATAAGAGTCGTGTAGCGACTCGGTTCTCTGTCATGACAAGGTTCTTGTCGCGACGAGCCTGCCAGTCACGACTCAGCGCTTGTCACGGTGGCCCTGCCTGTCACGATTCCATCGCGACGGCCTAGTAGGTTGCGACAGCATCTGGTCTGCCTCGGGGTGTTTCCGTGGCTGCGGTTGGCGTGTCTCCGTGTGCCCCAGGGAAAATGTTCCCTTAGGACCTTCTGGTGGGATCGCGGCAGGTTGGCTCGCTGCGTTCAGTGACCGAAGGTGACACCTTCGTGGCCGTGTCCTACCGGTGGTGCTAGGAGGCTTGTGTCTATCTAATAATCGATTGTCTGTCGGTCAATCGATTATTAGAAGAGCGATGGTTTCTATTCTGTTTGGTGGTGTTCCAGTTTCTCCAGCCATGCCGTGTGTGCCCGCGTTGGCCGATGGCCCTTTTGGGGGTTTCCGGAGGGGGTGTCGTGCATGCCTGTGCCTGCTAGGCTTGTCTTGGATACAAGTCAGCTGTGCCAGTTTCTGTGGTGGTTGCCCCCCAGTTCTTTGTTCGCCCCGTGCTAGGCACTTGGGGGCTTGTCTGTGAGACAGGTTGTTACAGTTACTTGGGACCCCCATCCTCGGGAGCCTGTTGAGGGAGTTCTTCGGGCTACGAGCATGCTCGAGTTGACAGCCTAGTGTGGCAGACTTGGAGCGGAGGGGAAAACGGTGGGGACAGTGGTGTAGATTCGTTTGTGGAGCTCCCTTAGCTGTGTCTGTGTCGCCGAGGTTGTTGTGGCGCTCTTTTGGTGCGGACCAGCTAGTCCTTCTCACTGCCTCACTCTACGTTGGTTCCAGAGCCGCGTAGGGAGGTTAGGCGTGGGGCCGCAGCTCGGCCGGGCTGCAGTGGTTTGTAGTTGTTCATTGCTGTGGCTCACTAGCCTCACTCTACCGGGGAGGTTGTAGGAAGGAGTCGGCGGCTGGTGAGTTGGAGGTGTGGACATTGTGCCCTCCTCTTAGCTGCATGTGGCGGTGGCTTGGTTGCTCATGCTGTGACGGAGTTTCTCACGTGGTTTCTAAGTGAGTCTGTTTGCCCTAGCCTGCATGGTGGTTGTAGCCTGACCGTGTCTAGGTTCTGTGGGCTTTGTTGGTTTGGCCTTGTGGGCCCTGTTTAGTGGCTTCCGTTCTCCAAGTTCTCTCGGGGTGCCCTGTGTAGTCACTCGACTTCTGTTTCTATAACCCATTCCTTGGTGTCGTTCGTGGTGGCATCGGTGTGTTGTTCCCTAACCTCGTGGCATGTCCAGGGTCCAGGGTGGTTCTACTTGTGGGCCCTCGACCTTGTGGAGGTCCGAGGTGGCCGTGCTAGTGGTAAGACATCGTTCTTACGTGGTTGCTCGATGTCTCTCGTGGTGACACCTGGTTGTTCCTTCCCCACCTCGTGGAGGTTTGGGATGTTGGTGCTTGTGTCGTGAGACTCTGGTCTCACGTGGTTGCTCCGATGTTTCGTAAGCTCCTTTGTCTCTGCGGGTACGTGATGAGGTGTTGCTTCCGCTTTGTGTTTGACTCTGCTGGTTCTGTGGGAGTCATGTTTGGCCCGACCCTGGTTGTGGGCCCTGGCATTACTCTATTCCGTTGCTTTGTAGTACTCTGCAATAGGTGTTTCCTGCTTTACTGCTTTCTAGAGTAGTTTGATTCCACTTTTGTTAGAGTTCCTGCTGCTCTGGTTGGTAAAGGACTGATCCCTACTGAGCCTTGTTCACGAGGCTCTTCAGGTAGGGACTCGCTATCGCAGGAGTTCGTTGCTGAATGATTGTGGTGGCGGTTTGTTCGTCGTGCGTTACCAGCAGTGTGAGTTGTGAGCGTGAGCGCTTGTACCATGAGTTGAGAGTGGCCCTTTTGGAAGTCCTTGGGGTATGCCCCTTAAGGTCTGCACCTTTCTTTCTGTACCTATACTTTTATTTGAGACATGTTGTACATAATTTCCTTATTAATGTATGAACATTCTTGTTATAGTTATTTGAATTCATTGCTTATCTCACTGAACTAAATTCTAACCTTTCTAGGGCTTCGGATCCGTGGGTGGCGGCACAACCTTCGGGGTCCCTGGCGGGGGTCCGGGAGGTCGGGTCGTTACAATTTGGCCCAAAATGAGGAGCTAATGGAACTGCTAAAACAAGTCCACATCAACATTCCACTCCTCGATGCCATTTAGCATGTCCCAACTTATGCCAAATTTCTTAAAGAGCTTTGCACTCCTAGAAGGGAATCTAAGACAGCCCCTAAGAAGATTCGGTTATCTGAGGATGTTAGTGCTGTCTTGATAAACCCCCTCCCTAGGAAACTCAAAGATCCTGATGCTCCACTCATTTCATGTGATATTGGTGGAATAACCTTTGACCGTGCCCTTCTTGACTTAGGGGCTAGTGTCAATCTCCTGCCCACCTTTATCTATGAAAATTTGATATAGGGGAGCTCAAACCTACCACTATTGTTCTGCAGCTGGCTGAACGTTCAATCAAGACTCCACGGGGATTAATAGAAGATGTGATTGTTAAGGTCAATGATTGCTACTTCCTTGTGGATTTCCTCATTTTGGATATGGTCGCCTCCCAAGAATTAAGGCACACCCCAATCATTCTTGGTCGTGCCTTCCTCGCTACTGCTAAAGCTAATATCAATTGTGCTACAGGGACGATGGACATCACATTTGGAGGACATAAGGTCTCTCTTAATGTGTTTAGAGCCTATAAATACCTAAACGAAGATGAAGAATGTCATTCCATAGACATCTTCTCTCATCTCCTCAATGATGGCTTGGATATTAATCAATTAGAAGAGGCCCAAGCTCTACATGACTCATACTCCATCTGGCAACCTTGGTCCAAGGTCGAACCTCTACCGGCCTTGCAATCTGAACCAGCACTACCTTCACTTGAAAGCCCTCCTAATCTTGAGTTGAAACCTCTTCCCGACTCTCTGAAGTATGTCTTTCTAGGCCCCAATCAGACTCTTCCAGTTATCATTGCTTCCAACCTTACCCCTAGCCAAGAGGACCAATTGGTAGGAGTCTTGAAAGATCATAGGGGAGCCATAGGTTGGACAGTGGCCGATCTTAAAGGGATAAGTCCATCTATTTGCATGCACCACATTTATTTAGAGGACAATGCCAAACCAAGTCGGGAGACACAAAGGAGATTGAATCCGAACATGAAGGAGGTTGTGAAAAAGGAAGAGATTAAGTGGCTTGATGCAGGGATTGCTTACTCCATCTCAGATAGCCAATGGGTCAGCCCAACCCAAGTGGTCCCTAAGAACTCTGGGTTGACAGTGGTAACAAATGACCAAGGGTAGAAGATACCCACAAGGCTTACCACGGGGTGGAGAGTGTGCATAAATTATAGGAAGCTTAATGCCATGACAAAAAAAGATCACTTTCCACTCCCATTTTTGGATCAAATTCTGGAGAAGCTGGCAGGCAAAAGTTTTTTTTTGTTTTTGTTTTTTAGATGGGTATTCTGGGTACAATCAAGTGGCAATCTACTCAGAGGATCAAGAAAAGACAACTTTCACATGCCCATATGGCACTTTTGCCTTTAGGAGAATGCCATTTGGACTTTGCAATGCACCAGCCACTTTTCAAAGGTGCATGATGGAAATCTTCTCTGATATGGTGAGAGAATTTCTTGAAGTTTTCATGGATGATTTTTCTATCTATGGGGATTCATTTGAAAATTGTTTGGAAAATCTGAAGAAAGTGCTAGTTAGATGTGTGGAAACAAATCTGGTGCTCAGTTGGGAGAAGAGCCATTTTATGGTACAAGAGGGTATAGTCTTAGGCCATATTGTGTCTGAGCGAGGTATAGAGGTGAATAGAGCTAAAATTGACCTCATTTCTAATCTTCCTCCTCCTACCTCTGTGAAACAAATCTGCTCATTCCTTGGCCATGACGGTTTCTATCACCGGTTCATACATAATTTTTCCAAAATTGCCCAGCCTTTAACTCTTCTCTTGGCCAAGGATGTCCCACTCCAACTTGATGACTCTTGCTTAAAGGTCTTCACTACTTTAAAAGAGGCTCTGACCAAAGCTCCTATTCTTCATTCCCCTGATTGGTCACTGCCCTTTGAGATCATGTGTGATGCTTCCGATTATGCCATGGGCGCTGTTCTGGGACAAAGGATTGACAAGTGCCCTGTGGTGATTTATTATGCAAGTCTCACCCTGGCTGACGCTCAATTGCACTACACCACCACAGAAAAGGAACTTCTTGCTGTTGTCTTCGCCCTAGAAAAATTTCGATCATATCTTTTAGGGGCAAAGGTCATCATCTACTCAGATCACTCAGCTCTAAAACATCTCTTAACTAAGAAGGATTCCAAACCAAGGCTCATTAGATGGATCCTTCTCCTTCAAGAATTCGATCTGGAGATCCAGGATAAGAAAGGTTCTGAGAATGTTGTTGTTGATCATCTCTCTCGGATTATCATCCCAGAAAGTGATCCTACGCATTATTCTTTTCCTGATGAACATCTCCTCGTTGTCTCTCACAACACACCCCTGTGGTATGCTCACATACTCAACTACCTCGCGGTGGGTCAACTTCCTATGGGTTGGTCCAAACATGAGAGGGAGCACTTCTTTTAAAAAGTGAAACATTACTTCTGGGACGACCCTGAACTATTTCACATGGTTCCAGACCAAGTCATTAGGAGATGTGTCCCTGGGGAAGAGCAACAAAGCATCTTAAATTTCTGTCACACTCTAGCTTGTGGGGGACACTTCTCGGGGAAGAAAACTGCTGCCAAGGTCTTACAAAGTGGGTTTTACTGGCCCACATTGTTCAAGGATGCTTATGAATTCAGTAAGACCTGTCTGAGATGCCAAGCAGTAGGCAACAATTCTAGGAGAGACATGATGCCACTCAACCCCATTTTTGTGGTGGAAATTTTTAATGTCTAGGGAATTGATTTCATGGGCCCATTCCCATCATCCTTTGGAAATGAGTACATCCTTGTGGCTGTTGATTATGTGTCTAAATGGATTGAGGCTATTGCTACCCGCACCAATGATCATAAGGTTGTCATGAAATTTTTGCGCGGGAATATCTTTTCTAGGTTTGGGTGTCCTCGGGCTATCATAAGTGATGGGGGATCTCATTTCACTCATTCCCAATTTCGAGCTTTGCTTAAAAGATATGAGATAACTCACAAAATTGCCACCCCCTACCATCCCCAGACGAGTGGCCAAGTGGAAGTGTCCAATAGGGAGATCAAGAATGTTCTCTAAAAGACCGTTAGGCCCGATAGGAAAGATTGGTCAGAAAGATTGGATGATGCTTTGTGGGCCTATCGGACTGCATATAAGACTCCCATTGGCATGTCTCCCTATACATTGATTTTTGGTAAAGCCTGTCACCTCCCTGTTGAGTTAGAGCATAGGGCTTATTGGGCCATTAAACAATTCAATCTTGACTTAGCCCAAGCTGGATCACATAGAGCCCTCCAACTGCATGAGCTTGAGGAATTGCGCAATGAAGCCTATGAGAATTCCAAGATATATAAAGCCAAGACCAAAATCTTTCATGACAAACACATTTTGAGGAAATCCTTCCATCATGACCAAAATGTCTAGCTCTTTAACTCTAGGCTGCGCTTATTTCCAGGAAAATTGAAATCTCGATGGGACGGACCGTTCATTGTCGTCAAAGCTTTTTGACCATGGTGCTGTTAAAATTCTTGATCCTAAAAATGGTCAAACTTACACTGTTAATGGTCAACGTCTCAAACCTTACTTGGAAAATATGCACATCTCACCTAAAGAATCCATTCCTCTGAATGACCCTGAGTAGATGCATAGGGACTTTATTGTGTCTGGCTGGAGACATTAAACTTAGCACTTGTTTGGAGGCAACCCAATATTTTTAGGAGATTTAACTTATTTATTTTATCTTTTCTATTGTGTTCTAGGTGTTTGGAGTCCCACTATCATTGGATGAAGCTACTGCCCTCATGTGATCATCAGTTGCATCTCTCCTTTCTTAACTTATGTTGGCTATATTCTATTTCATATCTTTTATGTCATTGAGGACAATGCCATTCAAGTTGGGGGGAGAGTCATATTGAAAATAAATTTCAAATTTTGCCTCTAACATTATGGTTCATGCTTCATATTTCATGAAAGAATTTTTTTTTCTAACTTGACTCATAATGTGTGCTTGTGAAAGTGGTGAGTTAAACGGGTGAGTTAGCTAGTTATGTTTTCAGCATCTTCTTCAGAATACATTTGAAATTTCATCAGTATAGGACAATTTTAATGGATCATGAGAGTTTTACCTAACATTCAGGCTGATTGATTAATATTCTACACTCTTATTGAACACCAATCGTGGGGAAAAAGCTACCTGCCTACAAATAAATGTGAAAATGTGGGCAATAGCGGAAAAAAAAACATGGAAAATGTCCCAGATCTTAGTAACTGGGCCTGCTACTCGTAAGGCAAGAGTTGAGGCTCGCGTCAAACAGTGAAGGGAGGTGCAGCACCATGTACCTGAAAAAAAAAGCATGAAAAAGAAAACTAGGCAGAGTGGAAGCTACCTGTAATTCGAGGATCGAATTTAAGGAGTGTAGAGTTGATATCATCTTTGAGTGATAGGTAAAAAGCTCTTGCATCCTCTTATTGATGCTCAGACATTGAACAAAAAGTCATGAAATTTTGAGTGTATCTTGAGGAACTATCTAAAGACATGAACTGACACGCTTACTCTTGACGCTTACTAATAGAACATGAAACACTCATGCTCAGTATTTTCATTCATACTTTCTTATCATGAAATATGATGTCTTGTACTTTTGTTAGTCTAATTATTCACTTGTGTGCATTGCTAAGGGACTAGCAATGAGTAAGTTGGGGGATGTGATAATTGCATAATTGTTATAAATAATTGTATAATTTTATTGAAAAATGATTGATAATTTCATAAGATTCTATTATCATTTGATTACAAGTGCGACAATTGATTAAATCTCTTTTGTGTTGTGTTTGCAGGCTAATAGGCCAAGAAATGAGATTGCAAGTGGGCCAATGAATCTAATTGGATCAAGAGATAATGAGGAGAGATTTTTTTTAAAAAAAATATCATTCTCTCTCTCTCTCTCTCTCTCTCTCTCTCTCTCTCTCTCTCTATCTATCTATCTATCTATCTTTTCAATTTTCAAAACTCCCTCTCACTTTTAAATTCTCCCCTCTATTTTCCAAAAATGTCATGTCCTGAGAATTACACATCGGATATTATTTCGAATAATTCGAGTCGATATCTCGAGATGTGAACAGTCGGCAAATAATCCTCTAGCTAGCACGCACTAAATGTGTATCAACACCACATCACAATAGGGCCCAAATGTTGAACTCAATATAAATTGTATTCAATTGTATTAAAAATGAAAACTATTACAGGACTAAGACTCAATAAAAGCGAAAGTACATAATACCTCACTTCCTACTACATTGTTCTAACACTCAAAATAACTAACAATAGATAGACTCATAATTGGAACGCTCATCACTCGGACGCATTCCCATCCTCGACTTGCTCTTCCTCTTGAACTTCATAGTCACCTAGATTGGGTAAAAGGTAGGGGATGAGCAAACTAGCCCAGTAGGATTTATATCTCAATGTGCGGGAAATGATATAAGTGATTAGCAAATTAGGACTAGGTAAGCACGATGATGTCATGATATGCATGTTCGAATAAAACTCATTAAAACATGTTGCATGATATGAGCTAGAGAGAGAGTGATCGTGATAGAGCAAGATCTAGAACAATATAACGAGATGGAACTAGCAATAGATCACTTTGTACAACCACGCAAGATTTCAATTGATGTCAAGAACGTAAGATATCACTAATTGCATTAAATGCAGGATGGTCATATTACGCAAGCAAGCAAGTAAGAATGTACGAGCACGATCAAGTAACACTAACCCGCACGTAGACACTAATGTACACCGAGAAAAGATCCATCAAGAATGTACACCAGGACACGTGTATGTGGTATTTGTATCTATCATTCAACAAGCAAGCAAGACTCCCAGCGCAGATGCAACGCTAGTAATCATTATACCCCATGGTTAACAGTATATCTATGACTTACCATCATTGGGGCTAGATTGGAGCCCTTGGACACACGCCGTGCCCTGTCAGCATCTCATGTAAAATTTTAAATGTAGATACCCACAGTCATTAATAATGGCCAATGAGAGTTTCAATAAGTAAGCATGTGTAATGTCATGTTCATGATGATGATGGGAACAAGTAATAAGTAATTGAACATGATTTTCAATTGATAACAATGGTCAGAGATAAATCTGACAGCATAACGGTACGATTTATACTTTAGTTCAATCTTACATTAATGGCTTTGGTCTAGATTGTAAATCACACTCACGAGAACAAGAAGAGAAAAGGAAGTGCACACTATCTCCAGGGAACTTCAATGGTACAACCAACTCGTCAGCCATGTGGGAATCCATGGTCAGAGGAGATTTACGGAGGCCTTGGAGAAAAGGTCACTAGTCTACCGATTCGGAATGACTAGTAGAGAGTTTCCAAATTCCCAAGAAAAGGCTGCCTAGACGTGTAAGTGTGTAGTGATGTACGCGTGTCTCAATTCTCAAACCATCGATTTCAAACTCGCGGAAAGCACTTAACATGATGGCATGACATGAAACTATGCACTTTAACAAATCATGGTTTGCAAGATTTTTAAGGCAACAAAATTATCATTTTAGTCAAGCTAGAATAGTAAGAAGAGTAAATCATAAGTTGCATGAATGATCACGTCATTAGGAGAGCAAATAGAATATCGTTCATGTAATTGTAGATTTTAAATGTGTTAATCACTTTTAAGCCATTAAAAGATATCATGTAATGCTCAGACACAAGATATGCAATTTACACACTGGAAACCATGTTAAACTGACCTCGGGTTAGCATGATAATACCTTATAGAACCTTTCGATAATAGTTCAAAACTCACACATATGAAGAGTGGCGTAAAACGACAGAAACCGAAATATATGCCTTTTAGGAAGTAGATGTAGTCCCAACCCTTCCACGTCTAGAGTCATAACTCACTAATTTCAAATGCCAATCTGACACATGAATATACCACATTTAAGCCCTTTGAATAAGTAATCCAAAAAAAAAAAAACGGCGCGTCAATCCGAGGTCTATAGAAAAGGTTATAGCCATTTAAGCGAACACTGCGCAGAGACCAGGTCGCGACACGAAACCAGTCGCGTTCTGAATGCGACGGAACGATACATCGCCTTCTAGAGAGAGGTTTTGGGTTGCCAAATACACCCAGTTCGACTCATACTTGGACTGGGTTGATATAGGGAACTTATATGACTTATAACTCCTAATCTAGTGCTTTTGGGATAAAACTTTCAACATAAAAATTGTCAAGAACATCTAGTAGAAGAACTTTGATGTTGGTGGTTTGATCTAATTTGATCTCAAATCTCATTAAAAAACATAAAGAACGAAAAAGGAAGTGCAACCCGAAAACGCAATTTCCTGTAGCGGCTTTCTTACAATGCTTATAACTCTCTAACTAATGACGTTTAGACAAAAGTCTCAACATAAAAGTTGTAGGGAACATGAAATAGGTGCGAACTATCTTTTTTAAATAATTTTAAACGACCTCAAGATGTATGATAACCAACTTGAACAGGAAAGGACACTGACAGGCGCGATTTTGGCAAAACGCCTATAACTCATGATGTACTAAATGGAAAATGATGCAATCAGTGGGAAATGAAAGTTAACTTGATGCTCTACACATTGGTATAGGATATGTTAAGGTTTGGCCCGAGAAAACCTACCTTTTGGTTTGAAGAAGTCCAGTTATTCTAGAAAACCCGTGTTCAGACCACTTGGAGGAAAACGCTTACTACTCCATGTATACTGCATGGAATTTGGGCATTCCACTTGGGTTAGAACGTAGACTTGACCCTCTTTCCAGGGGTATAGGCCTTGCAACGTTTGGTTTAGGTTTAACTCACCTTTGGTCGACTTCAAGAGGGTGGTTTGTGCAGGTCGCAGCAGACGAGAAGGGGAAGAAGAACGGCTTGGTGTGGACGATCTCCTACTCCCCAGCCACCAAGAACTCCTCCACACGACCCCAGCAAGTTCTAAACTCGTCCCTAGGGTTTCGCTGAAGAGTATTTAAGTAACCATGGTGTTTAGGAGTCCTATTATAACTAGGAAAGGAGGGTTTCAGGATTGGCATGTTGGTTTCCTATTTTTGAAGATTTCTTCCTCCCTTTGAGTGTGTGAGGCATTAGGAAATCTCCCCTCATAGTTAGGCACGAATTTGGGTTGCCATGAATGCATGATTGCATCCCAATTCAACTCTAATAGCCTCTTTTTAATTTGAGCTTATTTATGGTTACGAATTTCTATGTATTTTCTAGCTTTATTTGATTTTTAGGCCAAATGTTGCCCATTGGCCCATTATGATAATGGGTCATCAATATATAATGTTGGAAGTCTCCCCAACACTTTTATTTAATTTTTGATTGCGTCGTATTTCCGTGTTAACGGTTTTCCGACTTGTTTCCTTATTTAGATAATCGGTCGCAATAACTCTTAAACCTATCCCAAATGATTTTTATTGAACCAAATTCCTTGATGGGTCATTAGAGGATATTATTTGAAGTCCATATATGATTTTTATTTAATTTTCTGACTCATCCACGTACGTGTGATAATGATTTTACGACTTATTCATGAATTACGATAATAAGTCGCAAAACACTTTAGACTTGGATGATCTGATTTTTCTTGGCACAAATTTCTTTGTGAAACATTTAGTAATAATATTTAGGGTGATTTATAATTTTTACGGAATTTTCCGATGTGTTTTAGCACATACGATAATGATACGTATGTTTTAAATACTCTGATATTAGGGAAATTATTTATTTCCATTTACTTTGAATTAAAATTCCCGGGGTGCTACACCCTCCCCCACTTAAGAGAATTTGGTCCCCAAATTCATGTATAAAAATTATCGTACAAGTGAGGCGTACTTACTTGTGAATAACTCCGGATATCTTTTGCGCATTGCTTCCTCGGTTTCGCACGTGTCGTCCTCATCCATGCGTTGATTCCATCTAACCCTTACTAGTGGAATAACCTTGTTCCTTAGTTGGCGCAGTTTCTGGTCCACGATCTTAATTGGCTTCTCTTGATATGTTCCGTCTTTGTTGAACTCCAGAAGCTCGTATTCTATGACATGCCATGGGTCTCGTACATACTTTTTCAACATGGATATGTGGAACACATTGTGTATTCCGTCCATTTGTGGTGGTAAAGCAAGACGATATGCCACCTCGCCGACTCTTTCGAGGATTTCGAAAGGCCTTGCAAACCTTGGTGACAACTTGCCCTTAATGCCAAAACGCCTGATCCCACGGCCTGGAGACACCTTTAAGAATACATGTTCACCCACCTGAAACTCCAGGTCTCTCCTTCTGTTATCTGCATATGCCTTTTGTCTTTGCTGCGCCACTGCCATTCTTTCTTTAATAAGCTTTACCTTCTATGTGGTTTCCCTTATCATCTCTGGTCCTAACATTTGTTTTTCGCCAACTTCAAACCAGCATATTGGAGATCGGCAACTCCTGCCACAGAGTGCTTCAAATGGTGCCATTTGAATGCTAGCTTGATAGCTATTATTGTAAGCGAACTCCACCAGAGATAAGTGTTCGTGCCAGCTACCTCCAAAATCTAGGACACATGCTCTAAGCATATCTTCAATGACCTGGTTGGTTCTCTCCGTCTGACCATCTGTCTGTGGATGGAAAGTCGTGCTAAAGTTTAGTTTAGATCCCAAGGAGTAATGCAGTCCTTTCCAAAAGTGGGATGTGAACCTAGGGTCTCTATCAGACACGATAGACACCGGTACTCCATGTAATCTGACTATTTCCTTTACATACAATGCGTCTAGAACATCTACTGACCACTTATTCTTCACTGGCAAGAAGTGAGCCGACTTAGTTAAGCGGTCGACTATAACCCAGATACCATCGAATCCACTTCTAGATTTGGGTAGTCCAAAAATAAAGTCCATCCCTATACCTTCCCATTTCCATGCCGGAATTTCTAGGGGTTTGAGTTTACCTGTGGGTCGCAAGTGTTCCGCCTTGACCCTTTGACATGTTAAACAATGGGCGACATATTCTGCCACCTCTCTCTTCATATTAGGCCACCAGAAGCTTCTTTTCAAATCATGGTACATTTTTGTAGTTCCAGGATGAATAGTATATCTAGTCTTGTGAGCCTCATCCATAATCACTTTCTTTCTCTCTGCAAGGTCGGGTACACAGACTCGATCCTGGAACAATAGCCTTCCATCTTCAGTTAATGAGAAATCCGGCCTCTGGTCCAGATTAACCTTAATCTCCACAAGTACAGGGTCATTGTCTTGGAGTGTTACGATGTCCTCCAATAGTGTGGGTTGTGCTCTAACACTAGCAACAAAGCATCCCTTCTCTTTGATGTCAGCATCAATATTTAACTTGGCGAAGTCTTCTAATAACTTCCATTCATCTACCATTAAACTTGACAATGTAATCATTGGCTTTCTGCTTAGAGCATCTGCCACAGCATTTGCTTTTCCTGGATGATATTGGATCATGAAGTCGAAGTCTTTGAGATACTCCAACCACCTCCGTTGTCTCATATTCAAGTCCTGCTGCGAAAACAGATACTTCAAGCTTTTATGGTCAGAAAACACAATGAATTTCTCACCATATAGATAATGACGCCATATCTTCAAGGCGAAGACTACATCAGCTAGCTCCAGATCATGTACAGGATAATTGTCCTCGTGCCTCTTCAATTGTCTGGACGCGAAGCATATAACTTTCCCATTTGCATCAGCACACAGCCAAGGCCGATCCCGGATGCATCGGTGTATACTTCAAAACTACCCCCAGCAACTGGTAGGGTCAGTACGGGTCCTGAGGTAAGGTGCTCTTTCAATGCCCTGAAACTTTCTTCACATTCATCAGTCCATGCGAACAGATTCTCCTTCCTGGTAAGCCTGGTCAATGGTACAGCTATCTTTGAGAAATCCTTAATGAAGCGACGATAATAACTGGCTAACCCCAGAAAGCTCCTAATCTCCGACACCATTGTCGGCCTTTCCCAGTTCTTTACCGCCTCCACCTTAGATGAATCCACAGAGATTCCCTCCTTGGATATGATGTGGCCAAGGAAGGACACTTCCTCCATCCAGAATTCACACTTACTAAGTTTGGCATAGAGTTGGTTATCTCTGAGCACTTGCAAAGCAACCTTCAAGTGTTCTTCTTTGGATTTGGAGTAAATGAGGATGTCATCAATGAACACCACTATAAACTGGTCCAAGTATGGCCTATAAATATTGTTCATAAGCTGCATGAAAGCCGCTGGAGCATTTGTTAAACCAAACGGCATGACCACGAACTCATAGTGACCGTATCTACTCCGAATGCAGACTTGTGAATATCCTCCTCCTTTATTCTTAGTTGATGGTAGCCTGATCTTAGATCTATCTTGGAGAAATATTGTGCACCGGAGATCTGGTCAAACAGCTCGTCGATGCGGGCAGTGGATACTTATTCTTTATTGTCAACTGGTTTAACTGACGGTAATCAATGCATAGCCTCATTGTCCCGTCCTTCTTTCTGACAAATAGCACTGGTGCTCCCCACGGGGATGTGCTAGGCCTGATAAAACCTTGATCTAGCAATTCTTGGATCTGTCTCTTCAACTCCTGCAATTCAACAGGGGACATGCGGTACGGGGCTTTCGAAACAGGGGCTGCCCTAGGGAGTAACTCAATGGTGAAGTTTACCTCCCGCTCAGGTGATATACCGGGTAATTCCTCTAGAAATACATCAGGATAGTCCCTGGCTATTGGAATGTCTTCTAGGGTCGGTTTCTTCTTTTAAGTTGCCAAGACGGAAACTAGGAAAGCATCACAACCCTGGTTGATCAGCTTTGAAGCCTTTAAGGAGGATATCAAGATAGGGTGTTTGTGATAACGGGTGCCAAGTAGCGATAGAGTTGGAAGGTTTGGTCTTTTAAAAGTGACCCTCCTATGGCGACAGTTTACATCAGCATCATATTCAATTAGCCAATCGACACCCAAAATGGCATCATAACCCTTCATGTCTAAATAGATAAGGTCGACAGGGAGATTGTGCCCTCCAATTATAGTTTCACATTTCGGCAAGTAGTGAGTGGGTTCAGATTCTGAGCCTAGCGGAGAGGCTACAGTGATCTTGGATTTCAAGGGGACAGGTTTGACAGGTAGAGTTGCAGCAAATGTGGTGGAAATAAATGAATAAGCAGCTCCAGTATCAATAAGCACAAATGCAGGTTGAGAGTGTATGGAAATGGTACCTTCCACCATACCCCCTTCCTCGGGTAGGTTGGCTTCTATGACAGCATTAAGGCGTCCCTGACGCCGTGGTGCATTCTGAGCTCTACCTGGCTGGTCCTTCATTATTGGACAGTCAGGAATACGGTGGTCACGACCACCACATCTCAAGCATGTCCCGAGCTTCTTCCAGCACTCCTCAGCTCAGTGTCCTGGTTTATCACAGAATTTACAGTTCTCAGCCAACTGCCTACCTTCTATTTTAAATCTTTTGTCTCCCGCGGCATCTCTTCCGGCATTCGGCCTCTTGTTGTTGTTGTTGACGTTGTTGTTACGAAAGGTTGGAGCAATATTAGGTGCTCCCTTCTTGATGAAGACCGGATTGGAGTTGTCCTTGCCCCTCATGCCCTCCACTTTGGCCATGGTGTCTTCTACCAGCTGAGCTCTTTGGACCATCTTAGCGTAATTTTTAATATTGTGTGGTCTGAGCCTTTCAATGAACAAGGGCCTGAGCCCGTCCATGAAACGGTTAGCCTTTAATCTTTCCGTTCCCACCAAATGTGGGGCATACACAGCAAGTCGTGCGAACTGAGCCTCATACTCAGCCACGGACATCCCTTTCTGTTTTAGTGCGGCAAACTCTGCTGCCTTCTTCTCCTTGACTCTCTCAGAGAAATACTTTCCTCAGAATATCTCCAGGAATCCGACCCACTCCAGTTCAGCCACATTTGGTAGGTGGGCCGAGGTGGCATTCAACCATGCTCGAGCATCTTTAGTAAATTGGAAAGTGGCCAGTACCACTTTCTCTCTATTAGTGCATTGCATCACCTGGAAAATCCTTTCTATCTCCTCTTGCCAATTCTCTGCCTCGTCCGGATCAGGGGATCCAGAGAAACGAGGAGGGTTCAAACTCCTAAAATTTTGGTGCAGATCACCGGCTCCATTCCTTGCAGCTCCAGCCTGATTTGCAGCCTGATTTCCAGCCTGAACTACATTTTGTAATGCCTAGGTCAGTCCAGCCACTGTTTCTTGCATAACTTGCCATTGGTTGCGAGCCATTGCAGTTGAGTGTAAGAGTTATGAGGGTTCCTGAGAAAAGGATGGAAACCAATTAATGTCTCTAGATACATTATAAAAGTCAATGGGTAGGAGTGTTTAATTCTTGCTAACATATTCCCAGTCTCTACCCATTCTCACCAGTATTGTATTTAATTCCCATGACCTAGGTTCCATAGGTATCTCCTATTCCTGAGACATATATCCTATTTGGTATTCCTAGGCTCTGATACCACTAAACTGTCACGTGCCGAGAATTATGCAGCGGATATTATTTCGAATAATTTGAGTCGATATCTCGAGACGTGAATAGTCGGCAAATAAGCCTCTAGCTAGCACGCACTAAATGTGTATCAACACCACATCACAATAGGGCCCAAATGTTGAACTCAATATAAATTGTATTCAATTGTATTAAAAATGAAAACTATTATAGGACTAAGACTTAATAAAAGCGAAAGTACATAATACCTCACTTCCTACTACATTGTTCTAACACTCAAAATAACTAACTATAGATAGACTCATAATTGGAACGCTCATCACTCGTACGCATTCCCATCCTCGACTTGCTCTTCCTCTTGAACTTCATAGTCACTTAGATTGGGTAAAAGGTAGGGGATGAGCAAACTAGCCCAGTAGGATTTATATCTCAATGTGCGGGCAATGATATAAGTGATTAGCAAATTAGGACTAGGTAAGCACGAT
Organism: Colocasia esculenta; assembly: GCA_014218235.1. Classification (NCBI taxonomy): domain Eukaryota; kingdom Viridiplantae; phylum Streptophyta; class Magnoliopsida; order Alismatales; family Araceae; genus Colocasia; species Colocasia esculenta. The sequence continues at coordinate 115,912,541 of CM024754.1, forward strand.
GAATGTCATGATATGCATATTTGAATAAAACTCATTAAAACATGGTGCATGATATGAGCTAGAGAGAGAGTGATCGTGATAGAGCAAGATCTAGAACAATATAACGAGTTGGAACTAGCAATAGATCACTTTGTACAAGCACGCAAGATTTCATTGATGTCAAGAACGCAAGATATCACTAATTGCATTAAATGCAGGATGGCCATATCACGCAAGCAAGCAAGCAAGAATGTACGAGCACGATCAAGTAACACTAATCCGGCACGTAGACACTAATGTACACCGAGAAAAGATCCATCAAGAATGTACACCAGGACACGTGTATGTGGTATTTGTATCTATCATTCAACAAGCAAGCAAGACTCCCAGCGCAGATGCAACGCCAGTAATCATTATACCCCATGGTTAACAGTATATCTATGACTCGTCGTCATTGGGGCTAGATTGGAGCCCTTGGACACATGCCGTGCCCTGTCAGCATCTCATGTAAAATTTTAAATGTAGATACCCACAGTCATTAATAATGGCCAAAGAGAGTTTCAATAAGTAAGCATGTGTAATGTCATGTTCATGATGATGATGGGAACAAGTAATAAGTAATTGAACATGATTTTCAATTGATAACAATGGTCAAGAGATAAATCCGACAGCATAACGGTACGATTTATACTTTAGTTCAATCTTACATTAATGGCTTTGGTCTAGATTGTAAATCACACTCACGAGAACAAGAAGAGAAAAGGAAGTGCACACTATCTCCAGGGAACTTCAATGGTACAACCAACTCGTCGGCCATGTGGGAATCCATGGTCAGAGGAGATTTACGGAGGCCTTGGAGAAAAGGTCACTAGTCTACCGATTCGGAATGACCAGTAGAGAGTTTCCAAATTCCCAAGAAAAGGCTGCCTAGACGTGTAAGTGTGTAGTGATGTACGCGTGTCTCAATTCTCAAACCATCGATTTTCAACTCGCGGAAAGCACTTAACATGATGGCATGACATGAAACTATGCACTTTAACAAATCATGGTTCGCAAGATTTTTAAGGCAAAAAATTATCATTTTAGTCAAGCTAGATAATAGTAAGAAGAGTAAATCATAAGTTGCATGAATGATCACGTCATTAGGAGAACAATTTGAATATCGTTCATGTAATTATAGATTTTAAATGTGTTAATCACTTTTAAGCCATTAAAAGATATCATGTAATGCTCAGACACAAGATATGCAATTTGCACACTGGAAACCATGTTAAACTGACCTTGGGTTAGCATGATAATATCTTGTAGAACGTTTCTATAATAGTTCAAAACTCACACATATGAAGAGTGGCGTAAAACGACAGAAACCGGAACATATGCCTTTTAGGAAGTAGATGTAGTCCCAACCCTTCCACGTCTAGAGTCATAACTCACTAATTTCAAATGCAAATCTGACACATGAATGTACCACATTGAAGCCCTTTGAATAAGGAATCCAACAAAAAAAACGGCGTGTCAATCCGAGGTCTATAGAAAAAGTTACAGACATTTAAGCGAACACTGCGCAGAGACCAGGTCGCGACACGAAACCAGTCGCGTTCTGAATGCGACGGGACGATACGTCGCCTTCTAGAGAGAGGTTTTGGGTTGCCAAATACACCCAGTTCGACTCATACTTGGACTAGGTTGATATAGGGAACTCATACGGCTTATAACTCCTAATCTAGTGCTTTTGGGATAAAACTTTCAACATGAAAATTGTCAAGATCATCTAGTAGAAGAACTTTGATGTTGGTGGTTTGATCTAATTTGATCTCGAATCTCATGAAAAAACATAAAGAACGAAAAAGGAAGTGCAACCCGAAAAAGCAATTTCCTGTAGCGGCTTTCTTACAATGCTTATAACTCTCTAACTAATGACGTTTAGACAAAAGTCTCAACATAAAAGTTGTAGGGAACATGAAATAGGTGCGAACTATGATTTTTAAATAATTTTAAACGACCTCAAAATATATGATAAATTGACTTGAACAGGAAAGGAGCCTGACAGACGCGACTTTGGCAAAACGCCTATAACTCATGATGTACTAAATGGAAAACGATGAAATCAGTGGGAACTAAAAGTTAACTTGATGCTCTACACATTAGTATAGGATATGTTAAGGTTTGGCCCGAGAAAACCTACCTTTTGGGTTGAAGAAGTCCCATTATTCCAGAAAACCCGTGTTCAGACCACTTGGAGGAAAACGCTTACTACTCCGTGTATACTGCATGAAATTTGGGCATTCTACTTGGGTTAGAACGTAGACTTGACCCTCTTTCCAGGGGTATAGGCCTTGCAAGGTTTGGTTTAGGTTTAACTCACCTTTGGTCGACTTCAAGAGGGTGGTTTGTGCAGGTCGCAGCAGACGAGAAGGGGAAGAAGAATGGCTTGGTGTGGACGATCTCCTACTCCCCATCCACCAAGAACTCCTCCACACGACCCCAGCAAGTTCTAAACTCGTCCCTAGGGTTTGGCTGAAGAGTATTTAAGTAACCATGGTGTTTAGGAGTCCTATTATAACTAGGAAAGGAGGGTTTCAGGATTGGCATGTTGGTTTCCTATTTTTGAAGATTTCTTCCTCCCTTTGAGTGTGTGAGGCATTAGGAAACCTCCCCTCATAGTTAGGCACGAATTTGGGTTGCCATGAATGCATGATTGCATCCCAATTCAACTCTAATTGCCTCTTTTTAATTTGAGATTATTTATGGTTACGAATTTCTATGTATTTTCTAGCTTTATTTGATTTTTGGGCCAAATGTTGCACATTGGCCCAATTATGATAATGGTTCATCAATATATAATGTTGGAAGTCTCCCCAACAGTTTTATTTAATTTTTGATTGCGTCGTATTTCCGTGTTAACGGTTTTCCGACTTGTTTCCTTATTTAGATAATTGGTCGCAATAACTCTTAAACCTAGCCCAAATGATTTTTATTGAACCAAATTCCTTGATGGGTCATTAGAGGATATTATTTGAAGTCCATATATGATTTTTATTTAATTTTCTGACTCATCCACGTACGTGTGATAATGATTTTACGACTTATTCATGAATTACGATAATAAGTCGCGAAACACTTTAGACTTGGATGATCTGATTTTTCTTGGCACAATTTCTTTGTGAAACATTTAGTAATAATATTTAGGGTTGATTTATAATTTTTACGGAATTTTCCGATGTGTTTTAGCACATACGATAATGATACGTATATTTTAAATACTCTGATATTAGGGAAATTATTTATTTCCATTTACTTTGAATTAAAATTCCTGGGGTGCTACAAAAAATCTATCTTCTCTCTATCTATTTTATGAACATTCTCCTTCCTCTCTCATTCCCATCTTTACCTCTTCTCTCTCTTATTCCCTACCACCGATCTTTTCTTTTCTCTCTCTCTTCCCTCTCCTGCGAGACACTTCCCCTCTCCTTCTTCTCTTCGCCTCTCTTTCTTCCAGATTTGCTAGCCCTTCCTCCTCCTTCTTTCTCACTCTTCTCTCAATTCCGATCTCCCTCTCTCTCTGAAGCGCACAGTAGCAGGTCACCCGTACCAGGCTGCCTCCGCACCAGGCCGCGCCATGCCCGCCTATGTCCGAGCCCACCCCCGCGCGCGTCGCCACGCCAACCTCGCTGCCACGCTCGTGCCCTCCTGCAGCCGTCCCTACCTCCACGCGCCTGCGCCCCGCCACGCCACTGCCGCCTATCGCGCGGACGCCTCCGTGCTCACGCCACGCGCCCCCGCGCCTGCTGCAAGCCCCGCCTGTGTCCGCCTGAGCCAGGCCGCCCACGCGCCTGCCGCGTGCCTCGCCCGCACACCTGCCTTCTGTCTGCCCGTGCCTGCGCGCCTGCCTACCCATGCGCCTGCCTGCCTGCGCGCCTGCCTGCTGCGCTCACCCCCTAGGCTGCCCCGCAGCCAAGCTGCCGCTTCTCCTTCCCTTCCACGCTGCATGCGTTTGCATGCAACGTGAGGAGGCACGTCCCATTCTTCTTCACGGTACTGTAGCACTGCAACAATACCCACAAAGCTATAGTACCGGGTGCACCTTCTTCCACCTCTCTCTCTCTCTCTCATCTCTCTTCTCTCTCTTATTCTCCTCTCTTCTGCACCTTCTATTAGTCTCTCATTATGTTTATTAAACTCTCTCTCTTTCACTATCCTCTCTCTCTATCCCTCATCATCATGCCTAAGGAAAAGATTTGTCGGAGCCATCATGCAAGGGTCGGGACGAGTCATGCGATCGTGCATCGCCGTGTGAAGACTCCATCTCGTCAAAGATCTTCTAGTCTCATTTCTTCATTAGCATTAGATGTCTTTTGTTATTCATGTACTTTTTTATTGAATATTTCTTTGATTAATGGAGTACTTGTTTAGCATTTTATCTCTCTCTCTACTATACTCCACTCTACTCTTTATCTCTCTCAATCACTCTTTTATTTCACTCATCGTAGTTAATTATCATCTTATTTTCCTAAACAAAAACTCAAAGTTTTCAACTCTAAAATCTATTTCCCTGTGGATTCGACTCTGCTCCCACCACTTAACTATTGTTAAAATATTTTGTGCAAGCCGATAATTTTAAGATTGTTAGCCACATGTTTAACGACGTATTTGTGGGCTATCATGCGCCGAGCGTGGAGTACACTTAGAGAGTCCATTCCAATTTTTATTTAGATTGATCATTAATGTAAATTTTCCCCTTTCTTTGAGAGATAGATAGATTGGTGAGCAAGGAGTGTTTCATTTGACATTGGAGGTTGTAATATTCGTTTTGATAAATAAAGGAAGAAAATTTGATTATTGCATTATGGGCCCTATTTGTAATAGCTTCTGAATGCTGGCTTGTTCGTCGCATCTCCTAATTTATTCCGCTATTAAAATAAAAATTGGGGGCGTGAGAGAGTGGTATCAGAGCCTAGGCTTTCTAAAGTCCTAGGATACATTAGAGGCTAAGTTATGACCCTATGCTATTCTTGTTGTGAGAATCTAGGTTCCTATGCTATTGTGTCTAGCACTAAACTAAGTCTCTTGATAGTACCTAGTGAGATGGGTAGAGCCCGTGGTTAGAATAGTTCAAAAGTTAATAAATTCATATTCACAAAGGATAACTTAGACTATAACTAACTATTAATCTTCTCTCAGGATCCTAAACCTTCTAGGAGATGGCAGCCAGGTGTGGCCAATGGCGCGATATGCATAATACACTATAGGAGTTGGCACAGGCCTTGCAACAAGTCGCACAGGGTGGAGCTCGTGCCAGGGCAGGAGAGTTACATAGGAATTTTCGAGGGATGGATCCTCACAAGTTTGATGGATCTCTTGACCCCGAGGAGGTTGAAAACTGGATGCAAGAGATGGAACGGATGTTCAATGTAATGCAGTGCACGGACCAAGAGAGGGTCTTACTGGCCACTTTTCAACTAGAACGTGATGCAAGGACCTGGTGGGAGGCCACCAAAGCTACATTGCCTGATACTCCTACTACTTGGGCTGAATTCATAGAACACTTCAACAATAAATATTTCTCTGAAAGGTTTCGTGAGAAGAAAGATGTGGAATTTGCTGCTCTTAAACAGAAAGGATCATCAGTGGTGAAGTACGAAGCCCAATTCACCAGACTGTCCCACTATGCACCACACTTAGTTGGGATAGAGAAGATGAAGGCAAAAAGATTCTTAAATAGATTAAATCCAGCATTTATTCCACTATTGGCATCAATGGACATTGAAGTTTACAACAAGATGGTGAAACGAGCTCAATTAGTAGAAGACGCCATAGAGATGACCAAGGAAGATGATAGCAAGTCCACCCCAATGGAAGGACAACCCATTAACTTCAAGGATTATCAACCCAAAAGCCCTAAGAAGAGGTTAAATAATGACAAGTGTCACTTGAAGAATAAGAAGCCTAAGAGAGGAGACCAACCACATAACACAATCCTACCATTGAAGGAGAATTGTTGGCACTGTAGTCGAACGGGTCTTAAGGCTGAGGAGTGTTAGAGAAAGATGGGGGCTTATCTGTGATGCGGAAGTATGAGCCACCAGATCAGTGGTTGCTCTCAATTGAAGAATAAGACATCTCAACATCAAGGCCGGCTTCAAGCAACAACAGGAAAGGAACGCTCATGGAAGAATAGAAGGGGCGGAGCGGCATAAGGTAGATCTACTCACATTGACATCACAAGCATCATGTAATCTTGGTGCTTCTTCTGAATCTCCTCGTTAGTATCGTCTTCTCCTATTGATCAAGTCATAATTGAGAAGAATTAATATATTCATATTAATACAATAACCTTGAAGTAATCTACTTGAAAATTTTCCTCTACATGCGTAATCTTAAGTGGGGGAGATTCGACGCAGTTTAGAAAGAAGAAATTGTCCTATGAATTTGGGGTCTAAATTCTTTTAAGTGGGGGAGGATGTAGCACCCCGATAATTTCAGTAATTGAAAATTTGAGATAAATAGAAAATATGACCACTTAATAATTTAAAACTAGTTAAATACGTACGCACCATTATCCCAGATATAAAAACACATCTAAAATTTCTGATGAGACTATTAGACTATAAATATTATTCTATAGTGACCCATAAAGAAATTTGGGCCAATAAAAATCTTTTGGATTGAGTTTAAGAATTATTGTGACTTATTATCTTAATTAAGGAATAAGTCGAAAAACCATTATCACATATACATAAAGGGGTCAAAAATTAAAATAAAAATTATGGATGGACTTCAAACATTGGGTATTGACAACCCAATGAAAGAATTAGGCTATAATATATATTTTGAACCACAAATAAATTCAAGTAGAAAGAAAAGCCCAAAATTTGAAAATCTTAACTAATCAAGATTTAAAGGTTAAATACTCATCCAATACATACTTATTGGACTTCAAATTGAGCCCAATTTGTGGTTACAACCTAAAATAATTTCTATATCAATTCCATCATGAATTGGGGAGAGAAATCTTCAATTTGAGGAAGGATACACCCAAATTCGTCCCTAAAAGTTTCCTAATCTAATTAGGCAACTAAGACCTCTCTCTCTATAAATAAAGTCTCTCTCCCATGGGACGACCGATAGGATTATTGGAGGCGTGCTTGGAGGCTATGGTGGCTGGAGATCTCGAGGAGAAGGCTGGAGCAAGGAGAACCTCGTGCTCTTCCCAACTCGGATCTACAGCGACCTGCACACAAGAGTCACATTGATCATCACCAAAGGTTAGTAAAATCTCGATCAAATCAAGCAAATAATATACACATAGAAAGCCCTGCAAGTCTACTTTCAGATGAGACTATTTTCCCCAATTTGTACACAGTGTGTTGTACGTATTAAGAAGATCTTTACACTATTGTCAAAACTAGGGTTTTCGGGGAGCACGACTTTCCTTCACCTAAAAGGTAGGTCATCTCCATGTGAAACTCTAATTAAACTCGTCCATGATTGCATCCATATGTATAGATCATGTTCTTACTTTTTCCCCCAATTTTTATCTTGAGAGTTTCACGAATTAAATCTTGCATGATCTTGACGCTGTACTATCATGATTTAACCTTGACTCCAATTACGAGTTCCATACCTCTTTGTGGAGTCGTTTTGGACCAAGTGTTCAACATAGAACTTGTTACCCTATGAGTCTACTTTCATTTGGCACTAGTTTCTCTAATTTTTGTTGACCGTGCTGAGAGTATGAGCCCAAAAATGAACACTGTGTTAGAATCATGTAGTCAGTCACAATACATTTTATTACCCAGTCAAACAACCTTTGTTTATCGATTATTTTCTACTGTACAAAGTATTAGAAGTAATCTAGCTAAAAAAGGTGGTTTCACCCGATTTGAATCATCCTATAATTTGTTTTGATTTTTCAAACCCACAGGTGTCAAACCCAATCCAAGTCAGAGTTGGAAATAGATAGAAAAAGTAACCCAAACGTCATATTCAGGTGGCGACAGGTCGACACGTCGCTACCAGAATGCGAAACCATCATAGTCGTGACCCATACCAAAAATAAGACAGTTTCATGGTCTTCTTCAGAAGGCAACATGATGATGGTCGCCTTCATGTGCTGAAGGTGACATGCAATGTGTCGCCTTCTACCATGTCCACTTAATCGGCCATAACATTTTCTATAGACCTCGAATTGACGAGCCATTTTCTTTGCTGGATTCCTCATTCAAAGGGCTTCAATATGGTATATTCATGTGTGATATTGGAATAAAAAAGCAATGACTTATGACCTAAGGATGTGAAGGGATGGGACTACATTTGCCTTCTAAGGGGCATACATCTCAGTTTTCATCGTTTTGTGTCGTTCCTTGCATGTGTGAGTTTGATCTATTCTAGGAAGGTTATAGAAAGTATTATCATGCATTTAACAACCCATATGAAAGTTAAAACATGTTCACATGATTTTTAATTGATCTTAAGTTCATGATCATATTCTCTACTTGTCGATTATCTACATCTTGCCTTGTTATCAAACTTGCTATAAATGCATAGTTACTTACTAAAATTGGTCATGCATATTTTAGTACTCATGATACTTGCCATATATAGAGTTTCCAAAATTGAAGTTTCCATAAACAGAGTTTTTATAACTGGAGTTTCCATAATCGGATTCACACACGCACTGGAGCGATTCTCACGCGCGGCATGTGCATACACTCTAGCACGGTAGGAAAGCCCCTACTTGGCTTGTGGTGAACTCCGTCGGATATTCCTTCTGTGGACTAGTGACCCCTTGACCAAGGCCTCCGTAAGTCTCCTCTGACCATGGATTCCCACATGGCCGACGTGTAGGTTGTATCAATGAAGTACCTGGAAGTTAGTGTGCACGTATCTCTTCTCTTTTGGCATTCTTGACGAGATCTTTCTCTTCTCATCTGACTTTCTCGGAGTGATCGATCGAGTATAACACATGAAACCAAGTTATTAAAGATAGAATCTATGTAAATGTGTTGTTATGCTTCCGAATTGAACTCTTGACTTCATATTCCTAACGTACCCTTGAACTCTATATCATTATTGACATGACACTCTCGATAATCATTACTATTGACATGATAGTCCTGAACTTTCTTGACCAGTCTATCCTTATTGACACACATTGCCTTCTTGTGATACGTTCTTCAAGTACATTAATGATATTGGAGTCATGGACTCAAAACTCATTCTTATCACCCATGAGTCGACGGGCTCATTGGGACACATGCCAGTGTTGCGCAATACGAACCTAACTGAGGGCCCGTATCTGGTCCTAGAGATTCTGGCAAAGTCCTGTTACCTATGGGTGTGATTGTCAGATTGGCCTCCGACAAAGTCTTGTTTACTCCAAGGTGTTCATTGCCCAGTCTTCCCAAAGATGTTCGTTACCCCAGGAGTTGATTGATAGGTTGATCCCCTAACAAAGTCGTGTGCCTGGTGTGGTGCGGAATCATGATTGGTGCTTGGCATGGCACGTACTTGTTACACGTGATAAACTTACTTGCTTGTTACCTGCTACTGTGTGCTGGTCCTTAACCCAAGTGGTTGAAGGACGTACTTGCATGAGGCACCAGTAGATCCTACGTGATATTCTTGTGGAGTGCTCCGAGTGGGTTACTCAAAATGCTTGCTAGTGAAATGGCCATCTTGTTACATGTTATCTTGCTCTTGTTCATGAAGTTACCATCTTGCTAGATCATTGTTCACAATATCTTGAACTCTTGAATGCAACATTACAATCTCTTGATCATACTATCTTGCATGATACATTGTACACGTGTTACTACCGTCAGTTTAATTGCATTGTACATATCATGTTCATACCTTCTGGCTTTAAAAATGTAAATACTTGTATCATTGCTGGAAGATGTAAATCCTACTGGGCGAGTGCACTCATACTTGCTCTCTTTAACATTTTAAGTAGTGAAGGTAAAGCTAAATGATGGGACTTGTGCACCGAGCGTGGAGTACACTTAGAGAGTCCATTCCTATTTTTATTTAGATTGGTCATTAATGTAAATTTTCCCCTTTCTTTGAGAGATAAATAGATCGGTGAGCAAGGAGTGTTTCATTTGACATTGGAGGTTGTAATATTCGTTTTGATAAATAAAGGAAGAAAATTTGATTATTGCATTGTGGGCCCTATTTGTAATAGCTATTGGTCTATAACTTTTGAATGCTGGCTTGTTCGTCGCGTCTCCCAATTTATTCCACTGCTAAAATAAAAATTGGGGGCGTGACAGTATCTGACGATACTCATGCCAATCAGTGGAAAGATCATCACAGAGCAGGTAGGCCAAGATTGGATCCATCTAGCATTGTTCTTTGGCATTCACAATGGGAACATCCACTCCCGCACTCGGGGAGTTTAGTTCTTTGATGAAGACTAATTAGGTGAGGACTAGGTACCTTGAGGAGGCCAAATGAGAGAGCACATTTGCTCAAGCATTTTGCTCTCCCGGAATATGGATCATTTAAAAGTAAAGAAGCCACTCTAATTCGCATTTTACCTCTTGCAAGTATTGCGCCATACGGGGTTCACGAGCCTCAAAGTGACCATTGACTTGGTGAAGAGTTGTGAATCTCTAAAGATGCAAAGCCAAAAGGCGTTGAGGTGCTTCACCATCCTGAGTCCAAATAGTAACGCCTCGTACTTGGAAAAATTATTGGAGGTGGGGAAACAAAAGTGGAGGGCATGTTGAAACTCAAACCCCTTAGGAGAGATGAGAACCAAGCCGGCCCTACTCCCAGTAATGCAGGAAGAACCACCAACATAGAGTTCCCAAATCAGACCAGATCCTAAAGAGTTGTCCGATTCAGGTGGTAGAGTACATTCTGCCATGAAATCGGCTAAGGCTTGTGCTTTGATAGCCATTCGAAGTTTGATGTCGATGTCAAATTCCCCTAGCACAATGGCCCACTTGGTAAGTCTCCCTAAAGCCTTCAGTCGCTGAAGAATGAGCTTTAGCAATTGGTTGGTGAGGACTAGGATATGATGGGCCTGAAAGTAAGGCCTTAGTGACCAAGCAGTGTTAACAAGTGCCAAATCCAACTTCTCTACTCGGGGGTACCTCCACTCTGTGTCTTACAAAACCCTACTGATGTAGCAGATAGGCCGCTGCACCAAGCTCTCCTCTCGAACAAGAATCGTACTGATGGAGTGCTAAGTGGCCAAGAGATATAGAAGTTATTGTAACATCCTAAATTAGTACCAAAATAATATAACGACAATAGAACAATATGATCCTCATGTAAGACATAACCACTTACATGAAACATGATTACCCTTAATTTAGAAATGTTTTTACATTATTAATATAATTCTAGTACTGTCTTCAGATGTGCGCACCTCGACAGAGCGATTTCAGGTTTCGAAAATATGATCATATCTAAAACCACCATAATTATCCAAAAAAATGTGATGATTCTAAAGATATAGATATCAATAATTATTGATACACATATATCGTGATTAAGTCGATTTAATAATTTTTGGGGCAATTTTCACTCGACCAAAAATTATTTTGAGAAATTAAACTACAATCATCATAATTTGTATCACCTCTTAATTAGCTGATGTTTGAAATTTCATCCTAATTAGACGTCATTTAGATAAAAAAAAATAGTGTCTCAAAGAGATTTAAATAAATTAATTTGATTTATGAACATATTTTCGTTGGCTCCTCTACGTAACCTTCTTACATAATAAGTTTATAAACTTCCATTAAGAAGGGAGTGGCTATGTAGTTGGCTTCTACTTGAGGAGAAAGTTAAGTGGGGTGAGGAGGATTATTCTCATCCCCACTCGTGGCTATAAATACCCCTCCTTCTCATTGAACGACTCCTTCTTTTCTCCTTCCTGCGCCATCACTTCCTCCTCCATTCTTGCACCACCATTTCTTCTCTTCCTTCTTCCTAGCTATACACAATGCCATCGAGCCATCTTGAGGAAGGAAGAAATAAATAAATAAAAGAGATAAATATGGGGGAATTGTGCTACTATAGTTACTGCTACTGTTGCACTGTAACCTACACCAAAGAAGGGAGAAGAAGGATGAGATAACTGTTAGAAAATCTATGATTCACATCATCCAGTAGGTCTTTGTAACTTTTTCTTAAATCATTAACTATTTTAGTTAACATAGGTCCATCTAACTCTTTTCTTAAATCATTAGGTAGTTAATTAATGATTATAAGTAATATAGTGTCACACCTCGACGCGGAACATTGAAACGTGAGGCAGTTGCAAGTAAGTGAGTACAGAGTGTATAATGGACATCAAACCATTGGACAAAGAATAATGCTAAATCAAATGTATTTCATTGATAATTCCACTAATGTCTATTACAACTAATAATTCAGAGCCATTACATAGGGCCCAATTGACATCATTACATTGAATGAAAGTAAAGGACTAAACTAAGACTCTAACATAACACTAGTGCGCCAGCGTACTCTTGTTTCACTCCTGGTCATCCCCATCCGCATGAGTGTCGTGGTCTTCCTCAGTCTCACCTAAGAACACATATCAAATTACGCAGGGTGAGCGATAATGCCTAGTAAGACTTAACTCACAAGATCAGACATGCTTCAAATGATTAATGTATTAAAGAGCAGAGTAACTAATGGTAGAAAGAGAATCAAGCATTGTCGAGTAAGTGATAGCACAATAGCATGATTCAAGTAGCACAGGTGTCAAGTATAGCACAAAGAGCAGGATGTCCATAACACAAATAGCACAATATATTTCACGATAGCACAACGAGTCGAGTATAGTATAGCACTTTGATTGTCATTTAGATAGTTGAGATAAATAGCACTTGAGTGTAATGCCAAATACTCTGGTCAATTAACTCCCGCAGGCAAATAACACTTTTGGGCACACCTCCCAGGACAAGACTGGGCCCTTTATATTGCCAAGCATTAGTCATATTGTTTATCTTTAGACAATCATTCAAATGACCGTAGAGAGTACCAAGAATAGATAAGAGTATTTGATGAATAGACGAGAATGTAGAGAATGTGAACAGATGAGTAAATAGAGTATAGGTGAGAATTATAGGTCATTGCACATGAAACAACGTTAATTAGGCGATAGTAACGATTGCACAACACACGTGATTGGTGCTGGCTGTAACGCCCCTCTTGGACCCAGTACAGTTGTTCCAACTCACATTGGATTCAATAGAGGTATTATAGTGGAAAATATCCAACAATAATCAGTTCGGATTGAGATATACATAAATGTCAATTTAAATTCCAACAAGTTGCAACGAAATATGGAACTAAATTTCTTTCAATCAACATTGTATCCAAATATTAAGTTAAAAGCATAAAAGAAGAATTACAATAGTCCAAAGTCTTAAGTGTTCATAAGTCCAAATACATAATGCTCAAAGTACAATTTATTCTCACATACATAGTCTCTCTCAATCACACACACAAAGAAAGGAACTACGCCTCCACGTCCTCACGCTCCGAGTCAGAGTGTACTAACTCCTGAGTATCCTCAGTTTCTCCTAAAATGTTAATCAAGTGTGAGTCTACAAGACCCAGCAAGCAACAAGGTAAAACAGTTCAAGATATATCATATACGAAGTTTTAAAACATGATAGTATATTTCTTTTCTTATCCTTGATACCATATAACTCTTCCTATCAACATGCTCTAATTCATTTGGCAATCACTCTTTACATGGCATGCTTACTTATCATGAAGAATAAAACAATTTCATAATAAAACAAATGATTTAAACATCTTCATGTGGCATAGCATATAGTCAAATTCTTATAATATGTGTTCAATGTCATGTATCATGTAATCAATTTCAAGTAACATGTAATCCATATCATGTAACATGTAGTTCATATCTTGTAGTATGTAGTCAATCATCATATAGCATGTAGTCAATTAACATGTAGCATGCAGTTCATTTGTCATGTATAATAGTTGCCAAGACATAGCCCCACTATTAATAGAGATCATGTAGAGAAAACATTCACTTATCACCTAGGCAAAGCAGTGATGAAGTCTTGGTTATTGTGCAGTACCGGGGAAAGTCCTTCCCACTTTAACTAGTAGAACATGTCTACCTCCTGGATTTCAATCCGTTACCCACAAATTCATGTAGTCAATTCATGTAGGTGAACCATTACTATAGGGGCATTCTATACTGTAATTCCATGTAGGTATCTCTATAATAGCAATGTCTTATTGGCCATGTTATTTCAGAAATGTAATAACATATATTCATGCAATTAACATTTACATGTAATTCTATCATGCTTTTTTTTTCCTTTTTCATTTTTTTTCTTCATAAACTCATGCATAATTAGTAAGATAACAATACAAGATTACACAACACATTTCCTCAGTTCTGAAATCATAACTCTACTGTACAACAACAACCTATCATGATACTACTTTCACTGATTTCATCAAAACTCAACATTCATGTCTCTTGCTTCTCATCTATTGATTTCCATGCTCATTTTATCATTCAAAAAATCATAACGGTATGTACAGTGCTCTGAAAATTCTGAAATTTTGATAGAAAAATCTATTTCAAATCATGCTCCACACATGCAAATTTTCACAATTATCTGAGTTCTGTATTATTTCTCATGATAAAATTTCATAAACTTAAACTACTTAGCATGGTACAATAGTGAAAAGATCATGCAATTACTGTGTAAAAATTGAGCACAATGGGTCTGTAATTCCATACAATAGCAATACAAATTCTTAATTAAAACATCACAATATGGATCAAACCGACAATTATCTCATTTTCCATTTACTAAATCAATTAGAATTCTTTGAACAACTATAAATAGCCCATACATCATTGCAATGACATACCTACTGTGTGACAGTACTGGTTTACACAGAACATAACTTGACCGCAAAACCCCACACATGCATAGATCATAGTTGAGGAACAATAATCAGATTTGCAGAAAAAAAAAAAATAGCACTGATGAAGTTAACGGCAATGCATGTGACGTTTACATAGGTTAACGTCAACATGCTATATCGTTAACATCAGTTGACGGCGGCACATAGCACCGTTAATATATAGTAGACGTCCAAACACTTGTCGTTTACAAGAATTAAATGGCGGTCGATGTTGACGCTTAGTTCATCAGACCAGAAAACGCAAAAACTCGCACATGAAATGACAGAACTTTAACCCCTTCCCACATGTTATTTCATGGGTTTAAAAATTTGTAAAAATAGTAAATCTATAACATATAGTATCCTAAATCGTTCCCCTATGCCACTTGCCTCTAACCCTCCTTCTGGAGTGACGAAGAAAGATTTGAAGATGCCTGCCTTGGCAACAAGGTAGTCCTTCACACCATCTTCAATCGCCCAATCCGGCCTGTAGCACAGCTCCCACGCTTGCAGATCCTTCTGTTCACGATCCCTGAAGTTCTCCCTTGGTCCAGCTTGCTCCAGATCGCACGAACAAAGCTTTGCAATCCTTTCCTTCGCCCTCTTTTCTCTCTTCCAGGAAAACGCAAAACCCCTTCCTAAAGGCTAAATCCCGGTCTTATAAGGATCCCTACGGATTACCTTAGCTTTAATTCTAGCCCTTGAACTAGAAACGCTCTGATCTTCCTATTAAATGCTTTAGAAACGACCGATCTCTTCTCCCCGGAATGGTAACAACCAAAATCTGGCAAGTCAGATTAACGTCAAGCCCTGTTGTCGTCGACCATGAAGTAGACGTCCATCAATCATGTCATCAACGTATTTTCCCAAAAAACCAAATATTCAAGAAAATAATAAACGACACTATCCCCTGTCGTTAACAGACAGTAGACAGCAATCGATCATGCCGCTGACTGTAGCCAATGTCAGTAGATATTGACGTCAAGTTCATCAAAGCTATAGTATACTGTTAAATGCAGAAAATACATACACAATTGCATCATTCAATCCAGCAAAAACTAGGGCACTACACCCTCTCCCCCTTAAAATAATCTTCGTCCTCAAAGATTGAGTTAGAACACTTACTGAATAATGATGGATATTGCTTCTTCATCATCTCTTCAAGCTCCCAAGTTGCTTCTTCACGTGAGAAATTTCTCCATAGAATTTTTACGAAAGGAATGGACTTCGATCTTAATTCTTGAACCTTCCAATCCAGAATCTCTATAGGTTGTTCTGTATAGGACAAATCTGGCTGAAACTGCATCGGTTCATAGCTAATCACATGGGTCGGATCCTGAACATACCTTCTCAACATGGATACATGAAAAACTAGGTGTACTCCTGCCAAGGATGGTGGCAAATCTAGCTGGTATGCCACATTCCCCATCTTTCTCAATACTTCAAAGGGTACAATGAATCTCGGATTCAACTTACCTCTCTTCCCAAATCTCACTACACCCTTGGTTGGTGACACCTTGAGAAATACATGATCTCCTACCTCAAAAGCCAAGTCTTTCCTCCTCGAATCTGCATAACCCTTTTGATGATCTTGAGCTGCCTTCAATCGTTGCACAATCAACTGGATCTTCACTGATGTTTCCTGCACCACTTCCGGCCAAACTAGATGTCGATCTTCTACTTCTTCCCAACACAATGGGGATCTACAAGGTCTCCCATACAAAGCCTCAAATGGTGCCATACCTATACTCGAGTGGAAACTATTATTGTATGCAATCGAAAACACAAGCCCTAAGCATATCCTCCAACGTCTGAATAGTCCTCTCAGACTGTCCATCCGTCTGTGGATGAAATGCCGAACTCAACTTCAATTGGCTACCAAAAGCTTGCTGCAAAATCAGCCAAAATCTAGAAGTAAATCTCAGATCACAATCTGAGATAATCGACTTCGGAATACCATGCAACTTCACAATGCCATCAATGTAAAGCCTAGTCAAACTCTCTATGGACTGCTTCTTCTTTATAGAAAGAAAATGAGCACTCTTCGAGAATCTATCAATAATTACCCATATAGAGTCATTCCCTCTAGCTGATCTAGGCAATCAAATCAGAAAGTCCATAGTTACCTGCTCCCATTTCCACTGAGGAATATCTAGTTTCTACATCAAACTTGAAGGTCGCTGACGCTATGCCTTTACCTGCTGACATATTAAACATTTAGCTACTACATCTGCAACATCCCGCTTCATACCGGACCACCAAAAAGAACGCTTCAGATCCCGATACATCTTTCCACTGCCTGGGTGAATAGAAAACTGCGACCTATGCGCTTCTTCCAGAATCTCCTTTCGCAGATCCACATGATTAGGGACACATACCTGATGATTCAAACGAATCACACCATCTTCATCTCTAACTATGCCAAACTTTCAACCAACTCCTACAATAGTGGGTCATCTTTTTGCAAAGCAAGAACCCTATCATGCACAGAAGATCTAATGGTCAACCGAGCTAAGAACATGCTGCACAATTGTGGCTCTAGAATGGCCAAAGATCCTGTAGCATCTTCCAACATCTTCTAGTCTTGCTGCATCATTTGCCTCTTCCTGCTTAAAGCATTTGCCACCACATTGGCTTTCCCTGGGTGGTAAGTAAGCTCAAAATCATAGTCCTTTAGAAATTCAATCCACCTCCGCTGCCTCAAATTCACCTCCTTCTGGGAGAATAGACATTTAAGACTCTTGTGGTCAGAGAATAGTTCAAATCTCACCCCATAAAATAGTGCCTCTAGATTTTTAAAGCAAAGACCACTGCCGCCAGTTCCAAATCATGAGTTGGATAATTACGCTCATGCTCCTTAAGTTGCCTAGAAGCATATGCAACAACTCTTCCACCCTACATTAGAACACAGCAAAGCCCAATCTTCGAAGCATCCGTGCAGATAGAAAAAGAATCCACATCATTGGGCAACACAAGCATTGGCGCTGTAGTCAACCGAGTCTTCAGCTCCTGGAAACTTCTTTCACAAGCTTCAGACCACTCAAACTTAACTCCCTTCCTAGTCAGCCTTGTCAAAGTAGCTGCAATAGAAGAGAATCCCTCAATGAACCTTCTATAATAACCAGCTAAGCCATGGAAACTCCTGATATCAGCAGATGATCTTGGTGTCTCCCAATCAAGGACGGCTTCCACCTTTGTCGGGTCCACTGATACACCATCTCTCGAAATAACATGCCACAAGAAGTGAACCTCCTTCATCAAGAAATTGCACTTACTGAATTTAGCATACAGTTTGTGCTCTCTCAAGACTTCAAGTACAATTTTCAAATGCTCCCTATGAGTCTCCTCATCTGGTGAGTAGATCAGCACATCATCAATAAAAACCACAACAAAAGAGTCAAGATATTGCCGGAAAACCTTGTTCATCAAGTCCATAAAAACCGCTGGAGCATTAGTCAAACCAAATGGTAAAACAATGAACTCATAATGGCCATATCTCGTGCTAAAAGCTGTTTTAGAAGAATCCTCCGGCTTCATTCAGAGTTGATGATAGCCAGAACGAAGATCGATCTTAGAAAATACCGAAGCTCCACACAATTGGTCAAACAAGTCATCAATACGAGGTAAAGGATACTTGTTCTTAATAGTCACCTGATTAAGCTTGTGGTAGTCAATGCATAGCCTCATTAAACTGTTCTTCTTCTTCACAAAAAGTACAGGTGCTCCCCATGGTGATACACTTGGCCGATTAAAACCCTTGTCTAGCAATTCATGTAGTTGCTTCCGCAATTCCGCCAATTCTGCTGGTGCCATACGGTAAGGAGCAATAGATATAGGTGCTGTACCAGGTACTAACTCAATACCAAACTCAATCTCCCTTGCAGGGGGCAAACCAGACAAGTCCTCGGGAAAAACATCACTGAAATCTCGGACGACCTCAATATCTTCCACGGTCAAGGCCTTCTTTGAATCCTCAGATTTCACCATGCTAGCAAGAAAACCACTACAACCCTTGTTCAACATCCGGGTTCCCTTTAGGGCTAAAATCACAAACTTATCCGTCATGTTCTTGAGTAAAGGATGGACAAATTCCTCTTCACCAAGAATCCAAAAAATAATGATCTTCCTCCTACAATCCAAGGGCATAATGCTCCTCGAGCCAGTCTAAGCCTAAAATAGCATCATAGTCCTTCATCTTAAGCAGATAAAAGCTACCAGACAAATCTTGCTCTTCAATGTTCACATGAAGAGACGAAAAACACTGCCCAGTCAACATAGTCCCGGCTGGAGTATGAACAGATAGTGGAACCTCCAATACCTTAGGAATCAAATCACTCTCCTTCATTAAGACCCTAGCAAACGTCTCGGAGATAAAGCTGTGCGTAGCACCAGTGTCAAATAAAACACAAGCATGTATTCCCATAATCAAAACCGTACCTTCTGTGATGTGCTCTGCCAACTCTGTCTCATCTCTCACCAAAGCAAACACTCGAGCCTTGAGCCCTCGGTCTCCCTGCTGCTCTCGATGCTGGTCTAGCTGCTGGTGGTGCTGCTGCCACTGTAGACTGCAGTGCCATCTTCGGACAATCATGGATCTTGTGGTTCTTATCACCACACCTCAAGCATCTACCAGAAGTCACCCGACAAACATCTCCTCCGTGATGCTTCCCACACTGAGAACACAAAGGCTTCTCCGCAACTATGCCACTACTCGTAGTCGGTGCAGCCACTCTCGCTGGTACCACTGCCCTGGGTGGAAACACTGGGGTCTTCTTCTTCTTATCTTGCCGCTGAAATGCTAATCCAGGCCTCTTCAAAGAAGCCCTCTTCTCCTCTAGATATACCACCATCTCAGCTTCCTACATGAATGCCGCTGACAATGCCTCCTCCATCGATCGATGCCCGAATGCCACCAGTCTAGTCCTCAAGGATGGCTTCAACCCCATGATAAATTTCTTCACTTTCCTCCGCTCATCAGCCACTATGTGAGGTGCATACTTTGACAGCTCCGCTAGCCTCGTACTCAAGCACACTCATTGACCCTTGGGTCAATGTCAAGAACTCCTGCTCCATGCGATCCTGCACATGCTCTAGAATATACTTCGCCATTAACAGGCAAACAAACTCAGTCCATGCAACCTCAATAGCTTCATCCATGAACTGTGTGCGTAGTACTGACGACCACCACACATCGGCACGCTCCTGCAAAAGAAGGTAGATACATCTAAAGGTTTACAAGGAACAACACACAAAACACTTCTGGAATTTTCATTACCTGTAGCATATAGGTGGCTAATGTCACTCGCTACCCTTACGTGCATCGTATAGCACGAAAGATCTTCTCCGTCTCCCACAGCCAACTTTCCGCCATGATGGGATCACTCTCCCCCTTAAAGAAAGGTGGGGTCATCCGCCTGAATCGCTCCATTATCGAGACACCTCCAAGGCCTGCCTCAGGTGTCTGCGCCCACATCCACGTCGAGTACTTAGTTGGATTCTTCAATTCGAAAACTTGGTAACACTTCCTAAGTACCAACTTGAGCCTGCACTTACGCTTGCAAAGCAGTTGTCGTCTGTGCCTGAGTCTGCATTGCGTGCACAAGTCCTTGCATCAATGCTCCATAGTCCACAGGTGGTGGTGGGGGTGGTAATGGTACGCCTGTCTGATCTGGCGCCTGTTGAGCTGGAGCCTGCGAACCTCCCGCCGACTCATCGCCTCGGGTCGAGCCTGGTCCTCTACGACCACAGGTAGCCATAGTCTGCAAAATAAGCATTTATTATAATAACCTATTATTCTACATAAATCTTGGACAAATTCTTTAAGCAGACTTAAGGATATGAACATAGTGTTGATATTTCATTTATGTACATGCTCAACTTGGAACTCTCTGATACCAATCTCTGTAATGCCCCTCTTGGACCCAGTACAATTGTTCCAACTCACATTTGATCCAATAGAGGTATTACAGTGGAAAATATCCAACAATAATCAGTTCAGATTGAGATATACATAAATGTCAATTTAAATTCCAACAAGTTGCAATGGAATATGGAACTAAATTTCTTTCAATCAACATTATATCCAAATATTAAGTCAAAAGCATAAAAGAAGAATTACAATAGTCCAAAGTCTTAACAGTTCATAAGTCCAAATACATAATGCTCAAAGTACAATTTATTCTCACATACATAGTCTCTATCAATCACACACACACAGAAAAGAACTACGCCTCCACGTCCTCACGCTCCGAGTCAGAGTGTACTAACTCCTAAGTATCCTCAGTTTCTCCTGAAATGTTAATCAAGTGTGAGTCTACAAGACCCACCAAGCAACAACGTAAAACAGTTCAAGATATATCATACACTAAGTTTTAAAACATGATAGCATATTTCTTTTCTTATCCTTGATACCATATAACTCTTCCTATCAACATGCTCTAATTCATTTGGCAATCACTCTTTACATGGCATGCTTACTTATCATGAAGAATAAAACAAATGATTTAAACATCTTCATGTGGCATGGCATATAGTCAAATTCTTATAATATGTGTTCAATGTCATGTAGCATGTAATCAATTTCAAGTAACATGTAATCCATATCATGTAACATGTAGTTCATATCTTGTAGCATGTAGTCAATAATCATATAGCATGTAGTCAATTAACATGTAGCATGTAGTTCATTTGTCATGTAAGAATAGTTGCCAATGTTAGAGTGTGGAGCCTGAACTCTCAAAGTGGACCGGTTCGGAGTCGGGGGGGCAGTGCCCCCAGAAGCTAAATTTGGTTTACAGGTTGTGAGTGTGTCGACACATTGTCGACCTCAGGTCGACACAGCTTGAGGTGTGTCGACACACCCATGAGTAAGGTCGACACACCCATGAGTAAGGTCGACGCACCCTAGGACAGATGACTCTACGTTTTTGAGTTAAGGGCATTATTGTCCTTGTAATTCTCGATTATGGCGCCCTAACCTCCCAGTATATAAAGTGGGGTGGATTCTCCTTGTACTATGATGATTCTGACTTATAGTATTGAATCGCTGCTGTGGCCGTGGACGTAGGAAGGCGTTGCCTCCGAACCACGTAAATCTGGTGTTCTTGTGTTCTTCTTCTACCTTCCTTAATCTCTCCTCTGATCTCTACGTGTTAGTCATGTGAGAGTGGGCTGCCGATCCGATCCCCAACAGCCAAGACATACCCCCACTATTAATAGAGATCTTGTAGAGAAAACATTCACTTATCACCTAGGCAAAGTAGTGATGAAGTCTTGGTTATTGCGCAATACCGGAGAAAGTCCTTCCCACCTTAACTAGTAGAACATGTCTACCTCCAGGATTTCAATCTGTTGCCCACGGATTCATGTAGTCAATTCATGTAGGTGAACCATTACCATAGGAGCATTCTATGGTGTAATTCCATGTGGGTATCTCTATAATAGCAATGTCTTATTGGCCATGTTATTTCAGAAATGCAATAACATATATTCATGCAATTAACATTTACATGTAATTCTATCATGCTTTTTTTTTCTTTTTCCTTTTTTACATAAAATCATGCATAATTAGTAAGGTAACAATAAAAGATTACACAACACATTTCCTTCGTTCTGAAATCATAACTCTACTGTACAACAACAACCTATCATGATACTACTTTCACTGATTTCATCAAAACTCAACATTCATGTCTCTTGCTTCTCATCTATTGATTTCCATGCACATACAGTGCTCTGAAAATTCCAAAATTTTGATAGAAAATCTATTCCAAATAATGCTCCACACATGCAAAGTTTCACAATTTTCTGAGTTATGTATTATTTCTCATGATAAATGTTCATAAACTTAAACTACTTAGCATGGTACAATAGTGAAAAGATCATGCAATTACTGTGTAAAAACTAAGCACAATGGGTCTGTAATTCCATACAATAGTAGTACAAATTCTTAATTAAAACATCAAAACATGGATCAAACTGGAAATTATCTCATTTTCCATTTACTAAATCAATAAGAATTCTTTGAACAACTATACATAGCCCATATATCATTGCAATGACATACCTATTGTGTGACAGTACTGGTTTACACAGAACATAACTTGACCGCAAAACCCCACACATGCATAGATCATAGTTGAGGAACAATAATCAGAATTGCAGAAAAAAAAAAACAGTACTGATGAACTTAACGGCAATGCATGTGACGTTTACACAGGTTAACGTCAACATGCTATGTCGTTAACATCAGTTAACGGTGGCACATAGCGCCGTTAATATATAGTAGACGTCCAAACACTTGTCGTTTACAAGAATTAAATGGCGGTCGATGTTGACATTGAGTTCATCGAACCAGAAAACGTAGAAAACCGCACATGAAATGACAGAACTTTAACTCCTTCCCACATGTTATTTCATGGGTTTAAAAATCCATAAAAATAGTAAATCTATAACATATAGTATCCTAAACCATTCGCCCATGCCACTTGCCTCTAACCCTCCTTCTGGAGTGATAAAGAAAGATTTGAAGATGCCTGCCTTGGCAACAAGGCAGTCCTTCACTCCATCTTCAATCGCCCAATCCGGCCTCTAGCACAGCTCCCACGCTTGGAGATCCTTTTGTTCACGATCTCTGAAGTTCTCCCTTGGTCCAGCTTGCTCCAGATCTCACGAACAAAGCTCTGCAACCCTTTCCTTCGGCCCTCTTTTCTCTCTTCCAAGAAAATGCAAAACCTCTTCCTAAAGGCTAAATTCGGGTCTTATAAGGATCCCTACGGATTACCTTAGCTTTAATCCTAGCCCTTGAACTAGAAACGCTCCAATCTTCCTATTAAATGCTTTAGAAATGGCTGATCTCTTCTCCTCAGAACTGTAAAAACCAAAAACTGGCAAGTCAGGTTAACGTCAAGCTCTGCTGTCGTCGACCATGAAGTAGACGTCCATCGATCCCGTCGTCAACTTATTTTCCCGAAAAACCAAATATTCTAGAAAATAATAAACGGCACTATCCTCTGTCGTTAACAGATAGTAGACGGCAATCGATCATGCCGCTGACTGTGGTCAACGTCAGTAGATATTGACGTCAAGTTCATCAAAGCTACAGTATACTGTTAAATGCAGAAAATACATACACAATTGCATCATTCAGTCCAGCAAAAACTAGGGCACTACACCCTCTCCCCCTTAAAATAATCTTCGTCCTCGAAGATTGAGTTAGAACACTTACCGAATAACGATGGATATTGCTTCTTCATCATCTCTTCATGCTCCCAAGTTGATTCTTCACATGAGAAATTTCTCCATAGAATTTTTACGAAAGGAATGGACTTCGATCTTAATTCTTGAACCTTCCGATCCAGAATCTCTATAGGTTGTTCCACATAGGACAAATCTTGCTGAAACTGCATCGGTTCAAAGCTAATCACATGGGTCGGATCCTAAACATACCTTCTCAACATGGATACATGAAAAATCGGGTGTACTCCTGCCAAGGATGGTGGCAAAGCTAGCTGGTATGCCACATTCCCCATCTTTCTCAATACCTCAAAGGGTCCAATGAATCTCCGATTCAACTTACCTCTCTTCCCAAATCTCACTACACCCTTGGTTGGTGACACCTTGAGAAATACATGATCTCCTACCTCAAAAGCCAAGTCTTTCCTCCTTGAATCTGCATAACTCTTTTGATGATCTTGAGCTACCTTCAATCGTTGCACAATCAACTGGATCTTCGCTGATGTTTCCTGCACCACTTGCTGCCCAACCAGAAGCCGATCTCCTGCTTCTTCCCAACACAATGGGAATCTACAAGGTCTCCCATACAAAGCCTCAAATGGTGCCATACCCATACTCGGTATAGCTCTTCTGTCTGGATTGAGAGATCTTGAGCCAATCTCGAATGACCTATATGTCTCTGGCTATAGCTTGTACCATGTCAGGACCTAACCATTGTTGTTCTTCGACTTCATTCCAGCACACTGGATGTAATGACACGGTCATTCAGATTCGGTTTATCAGGTTAAAAGTTGGTGCTCATGACCAAGAGGTGGTCATTGGGCCCCGTGTATGGTTTATGTGCGTGGTGTGGGTGTTTTGGGCCAGACATTCTAGTCCGAACGACCTGTTACACTGTTTGTGAATGCATCGGAGCCAGACGACACGATTTAAATGCGTCGGTCTCTCCCGACGCGATTCAAAGAACCGACTCTAAGACGCGTGGCGTGCGGATTCTGATTTGGTGTCAGACAGGGTGGACGCGTTTAAAAGGGTTAAACGCGGCGTCTGTACACGACGCAATTTTGAATGTGACTTAAAGTGCTGCGTTTCAGCCAGAGAGAGCAGAGAAGCTCTGTCCGGCGATGGGGAGGCTGTTGTGGCGCCTTCTGTGGGGTTTTTTCGGCGATTCGGCTTCATGTGTGGGTTTCTCCCATGGAGAAGGTGGGTTCAGTCTGCTTACTGAACTCACCATCGTGTGTAAAATGCGACGGGAGGCACCGACGTGTTCATGGCAAGGACGCGTCGCTCTACATCGACGTGTTTCGGTTTTGTCTGTTTGCACTGTGGCAGTTGCTTGGATGCGCCCGTTTGACCCGACGCGTTCTTCTTGAAAACATCTGTGTTGTTCGACGCGATTTGAGGTTGAGCATGGTGTTGACCGATTGGGCCTGAAGGCGATGAGTCGGGCCGTCGTGACTCTGTTGCGACATTGGACCATGTCGCGTTAAGGCTTTGAATGGCGTCTGGACAGGTCGATGCGATTATAGAGGTGTCGCCTGTGTCCGACGCATTTTAACTTCTGAGGTTGGTTTGTGTTGGCTGGGCAGTGAAGGTCCTATATGGACCTAGCCCTAATCTTTGCTTTGCTGTCTTTTAATGATTATTTAAAAGTGGTTAATGTTATTTAAGCATGTGTAGGGTTAAGGGTTGTTATGTGAATCATGTGATTCATGTTAAGTGTATTATTATGGATTGATATTGCCATGGAGGTCATGAGATGACCAATGATAGGCAAGGTTATTTCATGTTATAGTGGTTCATGAATGTATCTGTGTAGGTTGGTCACATGGTGACCAGTGTTAAGCTAATCCTAACACTCGTATACCGTGGTTTATAAACAAATGATTGTATAAGTATGTATATCGTGGTTTGTGTATTTGCCGAGTCTAGTAGTCCGATGCCTATTTCGGAATACCTCTTCAGTCGGGTACCCCAGGTTCCTAGGAGAGCCAGGCACGTGTGTTGTGCTCGGGGCATGTCCCGGTACGGTGTGTACCTCTGAAGTCTAAGTCATCTTCCTGAACATCCTCACTCTTGTGTTTGAGTTGTACGTCTGGCTGAGGGAAAGATGACAGTGGGCAGCGACTTGTGTTTGTGGGTGTGCAGTTGCTTCTAACGCGCTCGTGGTTGGGGGACGGACACCAGTAGACGTCACTGGTCCCCAGCTAGTCCTATGTTTCTAGTGCCTCACTTTAGGGAGCTCGGGTCGGAGTCCCTAAAGGTGCCAGACTTGGACCTGCATCTGTGTGGTCTGCAGGTGTGGTGTTGGTTAGGCTCCACTGTTCTTTGGTTTGTGCTTGTGGAGCGGCAGTTGGACCTTCCATCCATGACTACAAGACTGAGAGGTGGTTCTTGTGCTGTGTTGTCTGGGTTAGATACTGCCGTCATGAACTAGTAGTCTGTTCCTGTGTGGTGGCGTCGTTCCATTCCGACTCGTGTCTTGCCACTGGTCGTGGCTTGTGTGTTGTGACTCATTGGTTAATGTTTTACCTGTTGAGGTGTGCCATAGTGTTGGCACAGTCATGGTTGTGGTTCCATGGTGGTACCTCGTGGTAGTATTTATGTGTACCCTTCGTGGGTAGCTTTCTGTTGTGGTACATTATGTACCAACCTCTTCAGGTGTTGAGGTGGACTTATGCTCCGTGGAGGTCAAGTAGTGTGACCTTCCACACGTTGTGTTTTACCCTTCTTGGGTAAGCTTCCGATTATGGTTTTAGTGTGTGGGGATTGGCTTACTGATGCCAGTCCGGTTATCCTGCGTGGGTAAGTTGCCTGTGAGGCTTATAGCTTAGGCAATGGTTTTCCTGTGAGACTAGTAGCCTAGGCAGTGGTCTGCCGATGAGGCTTGTAGTTGAGGCGTCTCAATGGTTGGACGGACTAGTGGTGCCGAGCTAGTCCTGTTGTTCCCCTTTACTTTCTGAAGATTGAATTAATTGGTAGGCTTATGGTTAATGGTTGTTAATCATGCCTTGTATGAGCATGTCATGGTTTGGCTACCGGTGTTGCCAGTGAGACCCTTGTAGGGTTGAGGTCTCCTCAGTGTTTAGTTGTTGTTTTTGGGAGGTCCCTACTGAGCCGGTGATGTGTTGAGGCTCACTCCTTTACAGCTCTTTTCAGGTGTTAGCCATTTGTTTGACGTGCAGAGACGTTTGTGGCAGACTTGTACCACTAGCAGTAGAGTTCAGTTGTGTTGTGTAAGCTAGTGCTCCCTCGGGGTATGCCCAAGGTAGTTGCACTCTTTAATTGGACATTTAATATTGTATGGGGACAGTTGTACTTTGTTGTATACAGATATGAGCACATGTACTTTCTTGTGTTTTATACTGTTATTATTGTCTTTTATATTCTTACTGGACATGTGTACGAGCTATCCCTTGCGAGTCTTCGGTCCGATCGCGGGAGGCGGACTTGGATATGGAGCCTTATTGGGCATAAGTATCCAAGGCTGTTACACTGGAGATCTACAACTTCGACCATAAAGTGCTTCAAATGGAGCCATTTTTATGCTCGCCTGGTAACTATTGTTATAAGTGAACTCAATTAAAGATAGTTGCTCATTCCAGTAGCCTTCAAAGTCTATGGTGCAGGCTCTTAACATGTCTTCTACAATTTGATTTGTCCTCTCGGTCTGTCCATCTGTTTGTGGATGAAAAGTAGTACTAAAGTTGAGGTTAGTACCAAGTGCAGTTTGAAGTCCTTTCCAGAAATGAGAGGTAAACCGTAGGTCTCGGTCTGAGACGATTGATGACGGAACTCCATGCAGTTTCACTATCTCTTTGACATAAAGGGCAGCTAACACGTCCACAGTCCACTTACTTTTAATTGGCAGAAAGTGTGCAGACTTAGTTAGCCTATCCACGATAACCTAAATGGCATCAAGTCAACCACGAGTCTTGGGTAAGCCCATTATGAAGTCCATGCTAATACTTTCCCACTTCCACTCTAGGATATCTAATGGTCTGAGTACGCCAGCAGGACGCCGATGTTCTGATTTACTTCTTGACAAGTAAGACAATGAGCAGCATGCTCGGCTACTTATCTTTTCATATTTGGCCACCAAAATGTTCTTTTCATGTCTTAATACATCTTGGTATCGCCCGGGTGAATAGTGTACTTGGTTTTATGAGCTTCATCCATTAGTTTCCTTTTCAGATCTTCATTGTCAGGTACACATGTTCTTCCTTGGAATACTAGCCTTCCATCCTCGGTCATAGCAAAGTCTGATTTTTCTGCTAAGGTTTCCTTAATATGAACCAAGAATGGATAGTTGTCTTGTTGAGCTTTGATCTCCACAAGCAAGTCAGATTGAATCTTGATATTGGCAACCAAAACTCGATCATCTCTATGTTCAACAATCAAGTCTAACCTTGTGAATTGTCCTAATAGTTGCATCTCGCCAAGAATTAGACATGATAGAGATGCCATGGGCTTCCTACTAAGAGCCTCAGCCATAACATTATTGTGATGGACCACGTCGTTCAAACCCGTTAACCTAATAACGAGCTTGACCCGACTCTGCCTCCCGCGAACAAGCCAAAGCCTCACCAGGGATATCATACACATGTCCGTGAAAACCCCAAGGAACACACTGATATATATATATATATATATAAGATTCGTCATCCCACACATATTTACAATGGATTTACATAGCAAAATTTCACCAAAAGTCAAACTCAAGTACACAGCCCTAGGGCATACCTCAGGGCACAACAGAAAAGTAAATTACACTGCTGGATGCGTCGACCCAACACCGCTGCGATGCGGCTCCGGACTAGAAGATGGGTGAGAAGCCTCCTTCTCTCCCTCACCTAAAAGCAATAAGGGGTGAGCCTCACGAGTCACTAGCTCAATAGGGAAATTCCTTCAAAAGCCGCAAACCACAAAACACAAGAGAAGCAGGAGTAGAACACAGTTATTTATAGCTAACAAGTCTATCTGAGCACGGAATAATAATCACAATGCTTAAATAAAGTTAAGCTAATAACAACTACTCAACTTAAATAAATAAACGGCAAACCACGCTCAGAAGTACGAGCTAAAGAAGGGTAACGCCAAACACGAGTCACGAAGACTGGTTCGCGACACCAGCTACAGACCCGGATAAGCAACACATGTCTACCTCTCAGCCTCGTAGCCAAGGATGAAAGGTCCAGCTACCGCTCCACCACACAGAACCAACAAGTTGTGGAGACAAACACACACCACAACTGCAGCTCACACGGCTACAGCTCCATGCCTGGCACCTTTAAGGTCCCTGGCCTGAGCACTCTAAACTGAGGCACTGGAAACAAGGACTAGTTGGGGACCAGTACGTCTACCGGTGTTCGTCCCCCAACCAAGAGCGTGCTACAAGCTGTTGGGTTGAGTGTGAATTTAATACATTTCCCCTCATAATTTTGATGATGACAAGTTGTGATTTTAATGCACAATAAATGGAACATGTTAAATACATCACACATGTAATAACAATATTCAAAAAGCATGTTTCCAAACACATTTTATCATATATATTCATGATAATACATTGGACTAATGATTAATGTGTTTATTTCTCAGGGACATACATCTCTTGCAAGGGTAGTGTCGGCACACCCACTACTGGTGTCGACACAGGGTATCAAACCCTAAGGTAAAGTGATGAAGAAATGGTCAAGTGTGTCGACACAGTCCCAAGTGGTGCCGACACTAGACCTAGCTCCCAGAGAACCCAGTTGACAGGTTGGGACAGTGTGTCGACACAGTCCCAGACAGTGTCGACACTAGTGACCTCTCCCAGAGGGCCAGTTTTACAGAACTGGGACAGTGTGTCGACACAGCCAGTGAGTGTGTCGACACTAGAGCCATCTCCCAGAAGACCTATTTTGTAGAATTGGGACAGTGTGTCGACACACCCAATGACTGTGTCGACACACTCCGGCAACTTTTTCACTTTAAGTCCCACCTGGACACGTGGCACTCTAGGGATCACTTGGATTGGCCTTGGATCATGTGCCCACGTACCCCAAGGGTTCTTTTGGCCATGATGGGGTATAAATACCTATCTAATCGGCCCCAAAGTAGAAGAACTCTTGAAGAGCCTTCCAGAAAGCGCCCTTTGGCGGAAAGACAGAGCTCTCCTCCCGTTCTTGCTCTCCTTGTGCTGCTTCAAGCCAATTCCCATCTTTGCAAGCACAAGAAGTGAAGATTGATCCATGAAGATGAAGTGAGATCACTTCCAAGGGAGCAGATCAAGTAGAAGCAGCCAATTGAGAAGAGTTCAAGGAAGATCCAGAGGCACAAATTGCAGAGCATCGCCCAGGGACTTCAAGAGTTCAAGCATCTTCTCAATTCAGCCTTCTACAAGGGAGTTCATCTGAAGAACAAGGATTCTACATACAACTTCTTAATTTCCCTTAGTTCTTCTGAATCATTCTTGAGATTGTGCATGATTTGTTGCACTAGTCTCCTTGAATGAACTCCTTATGGATCAGATCATTGCTAGAGGATCTAGATCTTGTTGTTTTTGATCTAGCAAGTTGGTTGTGAGCCTTTGTGCTCAATTGTGTTGAGTCGTCGCACTCAAGTTGTGGTTGAGCAGTTGTGCTCAAGTTTCTAGAGTAGTCTTGCTCTAGAGGTTGTGTGTGAGTTGTTGAACTCAGTGTGTTGGAGTTGTCAAGCTCCAGTGTGTGGTGTATTCAAGTTGAATAGTGGAGCCTCACTGTGTGAGGGTGGATGTAGGAATCACATGGTGTGATTTCCGAACCACCTAAAAATCTCTGTGCAGTGGTTTGATCTGTGATTTAACTTCACCTTGCGTTAGATGTATGCATAGGATTTTTTATTACTCTTCTAATCAACTTGATCACTCACTTTAATCACTTAATTCACACAATCACTCATCAGATCTGTGAATTGCTTTTGTAAGTTGACTCTGATTCAAAGCATCTTTAAAATTGGCTAAGCTTCCGCAGTACTTGGCCTAGATCTATTCAACCCCCCCCCTTCCAGATCTGGCCCATCCCTTTTTCGATCCTACAATTGGTATCAGAAAGGGTTCATATCTGATCTGATCTGAGTGTTTCTATTTGTTCTGTGTGTTTCACTTGCTTGTTTGTTAAGTGTTTCCTTCTTTGAACCTTATTTTGATTCAATGGATTCTAGAGGTTTCATTGCTGAAGGCCATTCCATCAATAGGCCACCCTTCTTCAATTGGACTGACTATTCCTATTGGAAGAATCGAATGCAAGTCTTCCTTAGAGCCCAGAACTATGAGATTTGGAGGGTAGTTGAGGTAGGTCCCTATGAAAACCAGGGAGAAGAGGAAACCTGGACCAGGGAGCAAATTAGGAGGGCCACCCTGAACTACAGTGCCATGAACATGGTTCAATGTGCAGTCCACCCAAAGGAGTACTCAAGAATCTCCATGTGCAAATCTGCCAAGGAGATGTGGGATAAGCTTGAGTTACTCTATGAGGGAACATCCCAAGTAAAAGAAACCAAAGCAAATATTCTTGTTTCTGAGTATGAATTATTCATGATGAAATCTGATGAAACGATTTCTGAAATGTTTGCTAGGTTCATGATCATTGTGAATGGACTGAAGGCTCTAGGTAAGGACTACACAAATGCTGATTTGGTAAGAAAAATCTTGCGCTCACTTTCTTCAATTTGGCACACTAAGGCCACAGTCATTGAAGACTCTAAAGATTTATCCAAAATCTCTTTGGATGAACTCATAGGATCTTTGATGACTTATGAAATAAACTTGAAGAGAAATGAAGAGCACATAATCAAAACCAAACCAGTAGAACTTAAAGCTTCATATAGTAACAAGGACAAAAATCAAGAGAAAACAAGTTCTGATGAGTCTGCGTCCAATGAGGAAGAACTTGCCCTCATGACCAGGCAATTCAGAAAATTCTTAAAATCTAGAAAGGGAAAATTCACTGGGAAAAAGAAATTCTCATATGGGAAAAGAAATACTTCCTTTTCAAATGCCAATTCAAATAGAAATCAGAAAACTGATGAAGTTGTTATTTGTTACAGGTGCAACAAACCAGGACACATGAAAGGAGAATGTCCTGAGAACAAGAAGGAAAAATACAAGAAGATCAATAAATTCAAGAAGCCTAAAGCAATGGTTGCCACTTGGTCAGATGAAGATCCAAGTGAAAATGAAGAAGAAAGGTCCTCAAGTTCTGAAAGTGAGGAAATCTGCTTTATGGCAAACAGTTCTGATGGAAAGGTAAGTACATCCTTTGAAGATTATACAATTGATGATTGGCAAGATGCTTATGCTGAATTAGTTGAAAACTATTCTGAAACAAGAAAAGAAAATAAGCATCTAAAGAAGAAAATTGAAAACATCCTGCATAACCAATCAACAAACAAAAGAATCTTTGAATTGGAAAATGAAGTGGCTGAGCTCAATGAAGAAAAAGAAAATCTTCTAAATGTAATTGATGAGCTCAAGCTTGCATCCCAAAAGGCCAACAATGACTTTAAGAAATTGTCTGAAAAATTGGAATTGCAACAAAAAGAAAAACAACAAAGTGATGATGAAATCAAAACTTTAGAAAACCAGTTGAAAGAAAAAGAACAAGTCATTGAAACCTTTACAAAAGGAAAAGATAATCTGGATGCCTTATT
Source organism: Colocasia esculenta (assembly GCA_014218235.1). Taxonomy (NCBI): domain Eukaryota; kingdom Viridiplantae; phylum Streptophyta; class Magnoliopsida; order Alismatales; family Araceae; genus Colocasia; species Colocasia esculenta. The sequence goes on from CM024754.1 coordinate 115,945,355, forward strand.
AGGAACAAGAATGAAATCTGTAACACATGGACTAGGATTTTCAACACAAAACTCCAAGAAAGACAAATTTGGTGAAATGAGGAAAAAGCACCTTTAATAAAATTTGTCAAAAGTCCTAGTCTTGAGAAAAACAAAACAAGCAAGTGTCAAACAATACAACAATTGGTATCACAACAAAAAATTTGAAAAACCAGAACAAAGAGAAACCAAACAGGTCGACACACTCACCTGATAGGTCGACACCAGTCAACAAAAAGATGAAATCTGTGACTGTTGAGTCGACACCAATCAAAGACAGGTCGACCTGCTCAACCTCAAAAACCACCAACCAGTCAACCAAAAAATCAAATAAAAACTTGAAAAATAAGAAAAACACAAAAGAAAAAATTCATGATAAACCTTGGACTTCCAAGACAGCACATCAAGCTGATTGGACCAATTCTTGGAACCAATGGTGTTACAATCCTTTTTGGTACCATCCTCAATACTTCTATCCAAACTTTTCAATGTACCAACAAAACCCTTGGTTTGGACCTCCACAAATGAACAATCATGTCCAAATGTAAAACTCCCATCCTAATGAGAAAAAGAACACTGGTGTTTTTATTCCAAAAGGGAAGGATAAATTGAAAAAGGCAAAAAAACACCACTGAAATAAAACAAAAGCAGAAAACAAGTCAGATTTGGATTAGAAAAGATTTACTGTCATTGTTCAAACAATCTGATGGTTCCAACAATGTTTGGGTACCAAAATCTTCTCTCCACTGATTAATTTTGCAGGAAGGTCGTACACCCAACTCAAATGTGTGGTTTTTTGATAGTGGGTGCTCACGACACATGACAGGAGATAAAGCGAAATTTTCATTCCTGATTGAAAAGGAGGGAGGTTCTGTCACTTTTGGAGTTAAAAATAAAGGAAAAATCATTGGATCTGGAAAGGTTGGCCAATCTTCCTCAAACTCAGTTGATAATGTTTTGTTAGTTGATGGTCTGAATTATAATTTGCTGAGCATTAGCCAACTATGTGACAAAGGTCACAGAGTTGTGTTTGAATCAGACTTTTGCAGAATAATTGACTCTTCAACTGATGAAATAAAATTCTTTGGAAAAAGAGAAAACAATGTTTACATGATCAACCTTGATAAAACTTTTCTGAAATCATTTGTCTTGTTGCAAATAAAAATGAAATTGCATGGACTTGGTCATGCAAGTTTCAGAACAATAAATAAGCTATTAAGGCTAAATTTGGTCAAAGGTCTTCCTGAATCTTTTTCAAATGTAGAGAATCAAATTTGTGGGATTTGTGCCCAAGGAAAACAAACCAGAAAATCTTTTAAAACCTTCAATGATGTACTCACATCTAAGCCACTAGAATTGCTTCATATGGACCTCTTTGGCCCAACAAGAATTCTAAGTCTGAGTGGCAAAAGATATGGTTTTGTCATTATTGATGATTTTACTAGATTTACATGGGTTATCTTTTTATCCCACAAAAGTGATGCTTGCCCTGAATTCAGGAATTTATGTACCTCTGCCTTAACAAGTTTTCCTTATAAAATCAAAAATATTTTGACTGATCATGGGGGTGAATTTGAAAACAAATCTTTCTCTGATTTATGTGCTGAACTTCACATTTTTCACAAGTTTTCTTCACCAAGAACTCCAGAACAAAATGGGGTTGTGGAAAGAAAGAATAGAACACTTGTGGAAATGGCAAGATCCATGCTCTTGGAAAGCAAATTGCCCAAATCCTTCTGGGCTGAAGCTGTAAATACAGCAAATCATATTCTCAATAGAGCATTGGTCAGACCAAAAATCAGAAAAACCCCTTATGAATTGTTGAAAAATAAAAAGCCAACCTTGTCTTATTTTAGAGTCTTTGGGTGTAAATGTTTTGTGCATAACAACAATAAAGAAAATCTTGATAAATTCGATGCTAAAAGTCAGGAAGCCATCTTTCTTGGCTATTCTGAAATTTCAAGAGCATTTTGAGTTTATTCTCTCAAAAACAAAACTGTTGAAGAGTCTCCACATGGAGTTTTTGATGAAAATTCCTTTTCAACTCATTATTCTAAATCTTGCAGGGACTGTCCAGATAATGAAGAGGATGACTTTATCGTTGATTCTTCACCAACTGTTGAGGAGAATGAAGACCTTGATGAAAATTTGAACAATCACTCACCTACTCCAAGTGGATCAGGTAATGTTGTTCCAAATTTAAATGCACCTCAACAGGTAATTCCTGAACACAGATTTTGAGAGATCACCCAATAGAAAATATTGTTGGCAATGTACATGATAGGGTAAGAACTAGATCATCATTCTTGAATGCAATTCATGAAGACCCACTAGCACTAATTTCCCAAATTGAACCAAAGTCAATTGATGAAGCTCTAATGAATTCAGACTGGATAAATGCAATGCATGATGAACTTCATCAATTTGAAAGAAATCAAGTGTGGGAATTAGTACCTAGACCTAGTGACCAATCTGTCATTGGCACTAGATGGGTATTCAGAAATAAATTGAATGAAAATGGTCAAGTCATAAGGAATAAAGCTAGACTAGTTGCAAAGGGGTACAACCAAGAATTTGGAATTGATTTTGAAGAGTCATATGCCCCTGTATCTAGACTAGAAGCTGTAAGAATTTTCCTTGCTTTTGCATCTTCATTGAAGTTTAAAGTTTATCAAATGGATGTCAAGAGTGCATTTTTGAATGGTTACATAAAAGAAAATGTTTTTGTTGAACAACCTCCAGGCTTTGAAAATGAAAAATATCCTAATCATATTTTTAAGCTTCATAAGGCTCTCTATGGTCTTAAGCAAGCTCCAAGAGCTTGGTATGACCGTTTGAGCTCTTTTCTGCTTGAAAAAGGATACTATAGAGGTAATGTTGATCAAACTTTGTTCACAAAAACTGTAAATAAACAAATAATTGCAGTCCCAAATTTATGTTGATGACATAATTTTTGGATCCACCAATAAGAGCCTGTGCACTGAATTTGCAAATCAAATGAAAACTGAATTTGAAATGAGCTTGATGGGAGACTTACAATTTTTCTTGGGATTGCAGGTTAACCAAACCAGTGAGGGAATCTTATAAGCCAAACCAAATATGTCAAAGAACTTCTGAAAAGGTTTGACTTCCAGAACCTCAAGCACTCAAGCACACCATTGCAATTAATGTAAAACTAGAAGAAGATTCACTTGGTAAGTCAGTAGACCCAAAGACATACAGAGGTATGATTGGTTCTCTGCTCTATCTCACCACTTCTAGACCTGATATTCAATTTAGTGTATGCTTGTGTGCTAGATTTCAAGCAAATCCTAAAGAAAGTCACATGTTAGCTGTTAAAAGAATTTTCAAATATCTTGTTGGAACATGTGATCTTAGTATTTGTTATGCTGCTGGTTGTAAATTAGATTTGATTGCCTATTGTGATGCTGATTATACTGGGTGTAAACTTGATAGAAAAAGCACAAGTGGCTTGTGTTTATACTTAGGTGGCTGCTTAATCTCTTGGGCTTCCAAAAAGCAACACTCAGTTGCTCTATCAACTGCAGAGGCTGAGTATGTTGCAGCTGGTCGATGTGGCACTCAAATTCTTTGGGTGAAAGATCAGCTTCTTGATTATAACCAAGAGTTAGGTTGTGTTCCAATTCTTTGTGATAACACAAGTGCCATAAATCTATCTAAAAACCCAATTCAACATTCTAGAACAAAACACATTGAAATTAGACATCATTTCTTGAGAGATGAGATAGCAAAGAAATCTTTTGAACTCCTCTTTATTGAAACTGAAAAACAAATTGCTGATATCTTCACTAAACCTCTTCCTGATAGCAGATTTTCATCCTTGAGAAGAGAGCTTGGTCTTTGCAAATGTCCATCTTCTTGATAACTCTCATTGGGTTGAGTGTTTAGGCATGTTCTGAGGGGGAGTCACTGTTTCATCATTCTTCTTTGCTTCCTTGATTCATGTTGTTCACATCTCTCACGAATCAACTTTCATTTCTTTTTGTCAATAAATTCCTCAACTCACATTGTGTTAAAATTCTTGGTATATCAAATGGTGAATTGAAGAAGGACAAGTTCTGCTTGTCTGGACACTTTCACTATGCGAGAGTATGTGTCTCCGTCAAGTATCAAGAATTAAATATGCAATTGTTGAGGGGGAGTCCTTGTTCTTCAAAAAGAATCATTTCAATTTTTCAAAATCTTTGTATATCTTCATTTTGATGAAAAATTTTTGGAATCATCATTTTAGGGGGAGCTAATGAATTCACTACTCATTCTTTTACAAAATTCAAGATTCCTCTTGAGTTATATCAACTTCCTCTCGTGATGTGCTCATTAAGTTTGGCTAGAACCTCAAAATGACTTTTTGATTGATCTACTACATTTTTGCAGTCAACTCTCAACTATACTCTTCAAGACTACAGAAATTTAAATCTCTTTCAAAGACTGAAAAATCATTTGTGCTTTGAATTTAAACACCTTCTTTGCAACTGATGTGAGATATAAATGATCTCAATTTTATAAAATTCTCCTTCCATTTATTATTCAACAGAGCAATGGCACAAATGCTGAGAAACTACAAACCTTCACAATGAATGAAGTTCCATGTATGTCATGAGGTATTATTGCTATCTCTGTTCAAAGGGGTTCAAAAATTAAAAAAAAAACGATCTATACATTTTGATGATGACTGAGTAACTGGAAATATTGGCATCTGATAAATGTATATTTTCATGTCAAAAGGTTGTCATTTACCCCTTGTAACTGGATAATGGGTAAATCTTTAGTAACCAGGGACTATGGTGTGTAAAAAGCATTAGTTCTTGAGTGAATAAGATTTACTACATTTAATAGTTTGATTAAAAAAAAATATGTGTCCAAGGAGAATTACTTAAAATCAACATCCTTATCTTCCATCAGTGTGCTCAAAGTTGTTTAACTTCATCACAAGTGATTTCAATCTAAAAGACATTTCTATTTCATTAGATTTAGAGAATATGGTAGTTTGTCATTGGCTATTGAATGTTCTATATCACTCAAACTATCATTTTAATGGCTCAAGTCAATTAATGAAAATATCCTATAGGTTGTTGTGTAAAACTTGAAGTTTGTTGGATTTTTGTAAAAATATGACAAATGAATTTTTTTATCTCTTAAAAATCCTTGTCACGTTGATTCCATCCATATTTCATCATGTTAAAGATTTCCCAAAATTTACAAATTTTCCTCATGCTCAAACCTTCAAAACTTCTTCAGGCCAGGTCGACACATCCACATTCCTGTGTCGACACAGTCCAAGCCCCGGTTAACACACCCATGTCTTGTGTTGACACATAGGCAATCCAGGCGGTTTATCTATTGGGGCGTCAGTTTAGGATTTGTTGTTCCTGTGGACTATTCCCAGGTCGACCCCATGGTCGTCCTTTACCTTTGAAAACGACAGCAGTTTTCATCTTTCTTCCCTCTTCCCATCAATTTCTGTCTCCATCCTCTTGATGGATCTTATCTTTTGATGATGTCAAAGGGGGAGAAGGAATATCCTTGTAATGAATACTTTTGTTGAATGAGAAAGAACTTGTTTTGGAATGTAATTGAATATCTATGTAATGAATATCTTTGTTGAATGAGAAGGAGTGCTTATTTGAATGTGATTGAAAATTTTTGTAATGAATGGATGACATGTCAATGAATGGATGATTGTAAATGTCAAACCCTGTGTACTTCATTGTGCAAAATTGTCAAAAGTTGCTAAATTGTGCTCAATGGCCTTTGATGAATGTGAATGAAAATATTGAAACATGGGTTCATTGTCATTCATTGTGTATGTGATTGAATGTTGTGTGAATAAATGGCTTAAAATCACATTTCATTGTAAATTCAAATCTTCATGTGGACATAATGTTGCCATCATCAAAAAGGGGGAGATTGTTGGGTTGAGTGAGAATTTAATACATTTCCCCTCATAATTTTGATGATGACAAGTTGTAATTTTAATGCACAATAAATGGAACATGTTAAATACATCACACATGTAATAACAATATTCAAAAAACATGTTTCTAAACACATTTTATCATATATATTCATGATAATACATTGGACTAATGATTTATGTGTTTATTTCTCAGGGACATACATCTCTTGCAAGGGTAGTGTCGACACACCCACTACTGGTGTCGACACAGGGTATCAAACCCTAAGGCAAAGTCATGAAGAAATGGTCAAGTGTGTCGACACAGTCCCAAGTGGTGCCGACACTAGACCTAGCTCCCAGAGAACCCAGTTGACAGGTTGGGACAGTGTGTCGACACAGTCCCAGACAGTGTCGACACTAGTGACCTCTCCCAGAGGGCCAGTTTTACAGAACTGGGACAGTGTGTCGACACAACCAGTGAGTGTGTCGACACTAGAGCCATCTCCTAGAAGACCTATTTTGTGGAATTGGGATAGTGTGTCGACACACCAAATGACTGTGTCGACACACTCCTGCAACTTTTTCACTTTAAGTCCCACCTGGACACGTGGCACTCTAGGGATCACTTGGATTGGCCTTGGATCATGTGCCCACGTACCCCAAGGGTTCTTTTGGCCATGATGGGGTATAAATACCTATCTAATCGGCCCCCAAGTAGCAGAACTCCTGAAGAGCCTTCCAGAAAGTGCCCTTTGGCGGCAAGACAGAGCTCTCCTCTCGTTCTTGCTCTCCTTGTGCTGCTTCAAGCCAATTCCCATCTTTGCAAGCACAAGAAGTGAAGATTGATCCATGAAGATGAAGTGAGATCACTTCCAAGGGAGCAGATCAAGTAGAAGCAGCCAATTGAGAAGAGTTCAAGGAAGATCCAGAGGCACAAATTGTAGAGCATCGCCCAGGGACTTCAAGAGTTCAAGCATCTTCTCAATTCAGCCTTCTACAAGGGAGTTTATCTGAAGAACAAGGATTCTACATACAACTTCTTAATTCCCCTTAGTTCTTCTGAATCATTCTTAAGATTGTGCATGGTTTGTTGCACTAGTCTCCTTGAATGAACTCCTGATGGATCAGATCATTGCTAGAGGATCTGGATCTTGTTGTTTTTGATCTAGCAAGTTGGTTGTGAGCCTTTGTGCTCAATTGTGTTGAGTCGTCGCACTCAGTTTGTGGTTGAGCAGTTGTGCTCAAGTTTCTAGCGTAGTCTTGCTCTAGAGGTTGTGTGTGAGTTGTTGAACTCAGTGTGTTGGAGATGTCAAGCTCCAGTGTGTGGTGTATTCAAGTTGAATAGTGGAGCCTCACTGTGTGAGGGGTGGATGTAGGAATCACATAGTGTGATTTCCGAACCACCTAAAAATCTCTGTGCAGTGATTTGATCTATGATTTAACTTCACCTTGCGTTAGATGTATGCATAGGATGTTTTATTATTCTTCTAATCAACTTGATCACTCACTTTAATCACTTAATTCACACAATCACTCATCAGATCTGTGAATTGCTTTTTTAAGTTGACGCTGATTCAAAGCATCTTCAAAATTGGCTAAGCTTCCACAGTACTTGGCCTAGATCTATTCAACCCTCCCCCCTTCTAGATTTGGCCCATCCCTTTTTCGATCCTACACAAGCGACTAAGTACACCCACAACACACAAGAGGCTATCCCATAGCTAGACGTACTACTCAAACTACAGAATGAGGGTGTCCAAGAAGACGACACAGACCCTAGCGGTACATAAGTACCGGGACAAGACCCCGAGCACAACGTGCCCGGCTCACAGAGAACCTGGGGTACCCAACTCAAGAGGTAACCACGGGCGGCATCGTATACCCAACTTGCCTCACATGCACAACCACGCAAACTCGGTAATGCCACTTACCACAAGTGCCAATGCACCACTTACCAATGGGTTGCATAATACACAACGATAATGTGATAGTTACACTATCATACACAACCATAAAGCCCTCAGAAGTGTTAACGCGATGGGGGCTACTGTCGCCTTCTGAACGCGACACCCCGATAGGCCGCGCTCAGAAACAGAACACGATGGGTCGGCCTGTCGTGTTCAGAACGCAACAGGAAGGTCGTCGCCTTCACAGACAGGAACCCTAATCTGAGATACTATCTCCGGATCTCTCATGCAGACCATGTAAAGCAATGTGAAAACCCATTTTTCATGCTCTATTCATTGTCCTAGCATTGAATCTATCATTTTTAATGCAATTAACAATCTACACATGCATCACATGCCATCCATGGTGTAAAACAGGGGGGAATCTCCCTACCTTCATGAAGAACGCGAAGAACGATAACCACCCGGCGTTTCCCCCGCTCCGTGCGACGTCCTCGCGATGAGAGCATGCCAAAAACACCCCCAGAACCTCGAATCGTTCAGAAAACCTCCGCAAGAACTCCTCCTTGGATGAATAGGGCTTGCTGGAGCTCTGTTTGGCTGACCTACTCAAAAACACCTCGGAGATGGGAACGCGACGTACTCTCTCATCGTGACAAGAACGCGACGTAGGTGGTTGTCGCTTTCCCACTGCCGACGTCAGCAAGTCCGCCCAGCGCACGACATGCGATGGACATGCAGACGAAGACCCTCAAGCGTCGGCAACCTGAATGCGACACTCAGGACCGTCGCGTTCAGAACGCGATGCCAGGCCCTGTCGCATTCACAAACAGAGAGCCAGTGAGCGCTTTGGGCCCAACCTGTGGCCCACAAAGCCTCGCAACCTGCATAAACACCTGAAACACACGTCATTGGCCACACACTGGCCTCCACAACCACTAAGCGAGGATCCACGAGGATCCGAAAAATGTGCGACGTTACATTACTATCATCTAAAAAGAAATTTCAACCTCAAAATCCAAGAAGAAATTTAAACACGTAAAATAATAAACACAACAACATGTACTATCATCTAAAAAGAATTAAAAGCTTACTCAAATAGGTAAGGATACGCTTTAAGCATTTCCTCTGCCAGTTCCCATGTATCTTCTCCTCCTTGCTTGTTCTCCCATCTGACATTTACCAATTCAATTTCTTTATTTCTTAGCTGTTGTGTTCTGCAGCCTGTAATCTGCACTGGATATTCTGGCATAGACATGTCGGGCTTCAAATCATCACACTAATAGCTGACTACTTGTGACGGATCTTTAATGTATTTTCTCAGCATAGAAACATGGATGACATCATGAGCATCTGTGAAATCTGCTGGCAAATCAATTCTATATGTTGTCTCTCCAATTCTTTCCAAAACTTGGAAAGGGCCCACAAACCTCGGACTTAACTTACCTTTCTTACTGAACCTCAAAACACCTTTAGTAGGAGAAACTCTCAGAAAAACATAATCTCCAACTTCAAATTGAAGTCACCTACATCGGGTGTCTGCATAACTCTTTTGTCGGCTTTGGACTGTCTGTAATTTTTCTTTAATAAATCTGACCATCTCTGTAGTCTGTTGAATAAATTCAGGACCCATTACCTGCCTCTCTCCAACTTCATGTCAGTTTAATGGTGTTCTGCATGGCCTACCATACAAGGCTTCATAAGGTGCCATCCCGATGCTGGTATGATAACTGTTATTATAAGCAAATTCTACCATTGCCAGATGGTGTTCCCAACTACCTCCCCACACTAAACAGCAAGCTCGTAACATGTCTTCAATTGTCTGAATAGTTCTTTCTGTTTGACCATCAGTTTATGGGTGATAAGCTGAACTGTACCTCAATTCTGTGCCAACAACTCTCTGTAGACTCCTCTAAAAACCAGAAGTAAATCTTGGATCTATGTCAGAAACAATTGTCTTCAGAATACCGTGCAATGGTACAATTCTGCTAACATAAATTCTTGCTAATCTATCTACAGTCCAAGACATACTTACTGTTAGCAATCTGCATACCTTGGTCAATCTGTCAACAAACACCCATATACCATTGTGCCCTGTAGTTGTCCTCGGTAGTCCTGCCACAAAATCCATAGCAATATCATCCCACTTCCACTGCAGGATTGGTAATGGCTGAAATAGCCCTCCTGGCTTCTGATGTTCTGCTTTTATCTGCTGACAAATTGAACACCTTGTGTAAGGCCCTCAAACTTTGTTATTTTATTCAAACTTTGTTCATTTTGCTTGAACTTTGTTCATGTTATGTTTGTATATGTATATATAAGCATATGAAATTTGTTGTAAGTAGCATGTTATTCATTTACTTATGTACATACATGTTTAATTATGTACATCTTGTTTTATTTAATTCTGTACATATTATATTTAAATAATATTATGTATAATGTATGTACTTGATGTGTGAATGCATGTTTATTTATTTCTATGTTCTGGCCGAAATGCCAGTTGACGTCAATATCCCTTGACGTTGAGGGCGGGTTGACGGCAACCAGTGTGTCGTTGACTCAGTGTCGACGTCCAGATAGATGGATGCTGATTTCTGATAAATGGTAGCAAAGTGGCCGTCTACTTCTCTGTTTCTGTTGCGATTCCAGATCTGGAAATGGCTGTGTTTCTTGCGTTCTGGATTAGGAAACTACCCTCCAATAGTAGGAAATTATATGTAATGCATACCCCGACCCCTCTAACCTATAAAACACCTAGCTTTGGGCGAGATTTGGTCTTTTGGCTCTTAAGAAAAAAAACTAGGGTTTCTATGGAGAAAACTGAACTTTGGCGAGCTTGATCTAGCGATTAGGTGGTATTTCTGGTGATCTACATCGGCTGGAAGGAGCTCTTTGTTGGGTTGAATGCATATTCATATCATTTCCCTCCTATTTTGATGATGACAAGAGGTAATTTTAAAGCAATTTAAATGAAACATGTCAAAAACATCATACCTGAACATTTATCATTTGTACTCATAAAAAAACATTTTACTAATATGATATGTGTTTAATTTTCAGGTACAAACACCTTTTTACAAAAGAAGTGTCGACACACCCCTCAATGGTGTCGACACATCACCTCAGTGTCAAAGGCAAAAGCTGAAAAATTGCCTAGACTGTGTCGACACATGTCAAAGAGTGTGTCGACACGAGTTGCAGATTCCAGGAATAAGTGTACCCAGATCGACACACTCTCAGATCAGGTCGACACTGGACCCAGTTCCCAGAACAGCCAGTTTGCAGAATTGGATAGCAGGTCGACACACTCTCAGAGCAGGTCGACACTGGACCCAGTTCCCAGAACAGCTAGTTTGCAGATTTGGGACAGCAGGTCGACATACTCTCAGAGCAGTCGACACGGGACCTTCTTCCCAGAACATCAGTTCTCATATTTGGGACAGTGTGTCGACACCACCACCAGGCAGGTCGACACACTACGGAAAGTTTGCAACTTAAAGTGGATGGCTGCCACGTGTCAGCCCAGGCCGATAGGGAATCAACCTAGGATCGTGTGCCCTTATACCTAAAGGGTATCTTTGGATTCTTTTGGGTATAAAAGGCTCTCTATTGGCCATCCATCAGAGAGAGAGACCCAACAAAGCTCTTAGAACCTCCTGGAAGTTTCCTGGCGGCTACAAGAGGTTGTCTCCCTCCTCTGCTCTCGAGTGCTTCCAGAAGACCAATTCTCACCAATTCAAGTGTGAGAATTAGAGTGTGATTTTGAAGAAACCTCTGAAGCATCCCAAGGAAGCAGATCCTGTAGAAGCCTTCGTTGGAGAAGAAATCAAGGAAGATCCAACAACTTCAAAGTACAGAGCATCGGTTTTGGACTTCAAGACTGCAAGCCTCTTCCCAATCCAAGCTTCTACAAGGAGTACACTTGAAGAACGAAGCTATTTAATACAATTCACTGTACTTCTGTTCTTTGAGATATCTTTGAGATTATGCAAGTGCTTCTGCATAGCTCTCATTAGTGCTCTCATTTTCGACTAGATCTGTGCTAGAAGGTCTATGTCTTGAGTTGGTGTCTAGCAACCATTGTGTGAGCATTGTGCTCAAGTTGTGTGAGCATTGTGCTCAGGTGTTGTGAGCCGTCGTGCTCAGTTTGAGTTGTCTAACTCAAGGTTGTGTTGAGCAGTCTTGCTCAGTGGTTCTAGAGTAGTCTTGCTGTAGAAGTTGTGTGAGTTGTAAGCTCTCAAGTGTTGGAGTTGTCAGGCTCCAGTGGGTGTGTACCCGGTTGTTTTAGTGAATCCTCACAGGGTGTGGGTGGATGTAGGAATCACTTGGGTGATTTCCGAACCACCTAAAAATCCTTGTGCACTTGTCTATCTGTGGTTTGATTTCATTATCCGTTAGATGCTTGCATATCGTTTAAAGTTCACTTAATCAACTGATTTCATATCTATTTTTACCAACTCACTCAAATCTCATCAGATCTGTGGTTTTTCACTAATAAAATTGCCTCTGATTCAAAAGTTTTTAAAACTGTTTAAGCTTCCGCAGAAAGTGGCATAGATCTATTCACCCCCCCCCCCCTTCTAGATCTTATCCACACCTTTTCCTCGATCCTTCACTCTTGACATTGAGGAAGCTTCCCCGACTCCGGAGATAGACCTACATCAACAAAAGGATCGGATCCGGGAGGAGTTTGTGCAGCTTCTTGGCTTGGCCGAGGAGAGCTTCTTTGACCAAATTAACCCATTGTAGATTTTATTCAAAGCAAGTAATCGAGGGATTTCATCCCTACACATGTCCTTTAGGTCCTAGGAATTTTATGGATTTTTCCTCGTGTCCTAGAACCCCAATTTCTCCATGTTATGTGTGCTTAGTCTGCACTGTCTGCAGACAGGAACTTGACGGCAAGCTTGCTGCCATCAAGATCTCGAGTTAGAGGCAGCATCGTGTGTCATTAACCCATGTTGGCGGCAAGGCCCTTGCACCCAAGTTCTTTAGGTTTTTCAGAAATGTGAACTTGGTTTATGTGCTGTGAATTTCGGACTTATGGTTGGTTGTATATGCTATAAATTTTATGGTTGGTCAGGCATGGTCAGTAGGTCATATTATAAAGTTTAGTCGAATTTTTGTGCATAGTTTTATTTAATATAATTTTTGTATTAGAGAAATGAGCATGATTTGACCATGTTAAATTGTGAATAAATGAAATTGTCCCATGTTAGGGTTTTGGAAAATTTTTGTGTTCTTATGATGACTGTCTTCAGGTATTAGAACTGTTGGGTATGACTGTTTTGTTGTAAACCATGTTTAAATGAATAAATTGCTAAATTAGCATGAAGTCTATTAAAATTATGAAAATTCACTTTACTATTGCAAAAAATATGAAAATTTAGGTATGTGATATATAAACTGTGTGAAGCCTATGATAAATGTTTCATACTATTTTGACAACAGTAGGTATTGTTGTTAGTTTAATAACAACAATTGACCATGATAAGCATGCTTAATTTTAATCATGTGGAATTCATTGATTAACAGCATGATTAAGACTTTGTTATGATTTAATTATCATTGTGAAATAGTATGGTTAAGTTCTGTAAACTGAAATATGAATGTTATTTAAAGTGCATGTGAAAAGGAATAAATTGTGCATATAAGTGAATGCGATAAAGTGAGAATGTGAAATTGTGCCAATATTGACACTGCTATCATAGAGGGCTGTGGAGCCGTACTATAGTAAAGTCCCTATGGGAAGGCTCAATGTGTGTGATATCCTATCGGCATTAGGATGAAATCCTAGAGGTGGACAAGTACCACTAGTTAGGGTGGAGAGGGTTTCTCCCGGTTCTGCGTAGTTAACCAAGATTCGTCACTGTATTGCCTAGGTGACGGGTATGTGTATGTGATGTGTGTCCTTCTTATGGTGGTTCGGACTATGTGTCATGGCAATTAATTGTAAAGTGTGAAAATGTGCAAATGTGAAAAATGAACATGTGATAGTGTAATGTGAATGTGTTAGTATGTGAAAAGATGTGAATTTGTGTAAATGTGATTATTTATATTAAAACAGCAAGCTAAACATGTGAATAAGTGATATAATAGCATGTGAAAATGATTAGATATCATGCTAGGTGTGTTATTTATCTTGTACATATTTCCATGATCTAAACTTGTAGAATTGTGCAATGATATGGATAGAGTTGAACCATGAATCATGTTGTATGTTATGTGTAGAAAGCATGTGTAGGTTTTTTATAGATATTGTAATTGGTCATAAAGCATGTGCCATGTGTTACTTTCATTTTAAAGGAAAATAGCATGTGTATGTGATATGTGTAAGGGTGCTATCTTTGGATTGCTTGCTGGGTCTTTTAGAAGACTCATACTTGCTTTGGCATACAGGTGAGACAGGTGTCCCCGTTCTTGAGGAGGACATAGTGAGGAGCGACTCCGAGTGCGAGAAGTAGCAACTTGTGGACATTGCTACGTTGTTACTTTTCCTTTCATAGTATGTAATCAATATTGTGGACAATGTATATCATTTGGTCATGTAATAATGTGGACATTGTTATTTATTTTTGACTATATAGACTGTGGAATTATGTGATGATGATGGAATAAGACTAGAATGTTTATTTTCTGTTGTACTCTTTTGTTATTCATGTACATTTCAACTAATTGTTTAGTGTTGGGTAAAGTCCCACTGTGACGGCGCCCTTTGTACCGATGTGGATTGGTATAATCGTACCAGTATAAGGAGGGTCGTTACACCTTGCAATAAATTCTGCTATTTCTCTTTTCATATGTGGCCGCCAAAAATACTTTTTTAAATCTTGATACATTTTAGTACTGCCTGGGTGAATGGTATACCTAGATTTATGTGCCTCTTCTAGAACCCTTTGCTTTACTTCCACTTCTGCCGGTACATATAACCTACCTCTGAGCCTGACTACGCAGTTATCATCAATTGTGACACCTTCCATTTTAACAATTTCTACCAGATTTACATCTGTTCTTTGAGCTTCAACAATTTTCCAATACAAGGATAGCTCAATAGCACTACTAGCTAGCACTGCTCGCCGCTGACTGCTTGGAACATACAATGAATTTTTTGCTATTGCTTCATACAATTTCCATTCCTTAATCATCATGTGACTCACATATGCTTTACTGCTTAATGCATCTGCTACAACATTCGTTTTATCTGGATGGTAAGACAAATTGAAGTCATAATCTTTTAAGTATTCTATCCACCTGCGCTAACGAAGATTCAAATCTTTTTGAGAAAATATATTTCAAACTTTTGTGATCTGTGAAATTTTCAAACCTCTCTCCATAAAGGTAATGTCTCCACATCTTCAAAGCAAAAACAACTACTGCTAATTCAGAATCATGCGTTGGGTAGTTTTCTTCTGCTGGCTTCAACTGCCTAGATGCATAAGCTATAACCGTGCCATGTTGCATTAATACTGCTCCAAGCCCTCTTCTAGACGCATCTGTATATACCACAAAGCCTTCACTGCCTACTGGTAATTCTAATATTGGCACTGTTGTAAGTCCTTTCTTTAATTCCATAAAACTTTTCTGACAATCACTTCACCATCCAAAAGGTACGCATCTGTATATACCACAAAGCCTCCACTGCCTACTGGTAATTCTAATATTGGCACTGTTGTAAGTCTTTTCTTTAATTCCATAAAACTTTTCTGACAATCACTTCACCATACAAAAGGTACATCTTTCCTAGTTAATCTGGTCATTGGTGTTGCAATCTTAGAAAAGTCTTGTATGAAACGCCTGTAGTAACCTGCTAGACCCAGAAAACTTCTGATCTCTATAATTGTCTTCGGCGCTTCCCATCTCATAACTGCCTCAACTTTGGTTGGATCAACTGCAACTCCCTCTGCTGAAATAACATGACCCAGAAACTGAATTTCCTTCAACCAAAATTCACACTTATTAAACTTAGCATACAACTAATTGTCTCGCAAAGTCTGCAAAGTAATTCTTAGGTGTGCTGCATACTCATCTTATGATGTAGAATATATCAATATATCATCTATGAAAACCACTATAAACGGATCCAGATATGGATGAAAAATTATATTCATCAAATTCATGAATGCTGCTGGTGCATTTGTTAGCCCAAATGGCATAACCATAAACTCATAGTGCCCATACCTGGTCCTGAATGTTGTTTTGTTGATGTCTTCCTCTTTAATCCTTAACTGATGATACTCAGACCTCAAGTCAATCTTGGAAAACACCTTAGCTGATTGAAGCTGATCAAACAAATCATCAATTCTTGGCAGTGGATACTTATTCTTTATAGTCACATCATTCAGCTTCCGATAGTCAATGCACATCCTGAAACTTCCATCTTTCTTTCTTACAAATAACATAGGAGCTCCCCATGGTGAATGACTCGGCCTGATAAAACCTTTTTCTAGCAATTCCTGCAACTACTTCTTCAATTTCTTAAGTTCTGTTGTTGCCATCCTATACGGTGCTTTAGAAATTGGCATAGATCCTGGCTACAATTCCATTGTAAAATCCACTTTTCTGTGTGTAGCTAAACCTGGTAAATCATCTGGAAATACATCTGCGAATTCCCTGACCACTGGAACTGCTTCTACTGACTTACCAGATTCAACTAGACTCACTGAAGCTAAGTAAGCTACACAACCCTCATTCAACAACTTTCTAGTTCTAAGTGCTGAAATTATAAACTTGAAAGTGTAGAATGGCATACCTTGAAACTCAAATACTGCTCCATTAGGGTGACAAAATCTGACCCACTTCTTTCTGTAATCAACCATTGCTCCATAGGCTTCCAGCCAATCCATACCCAAAATGATATCATAATCTCTTAACTATAAAGCATATAATCTAGAAAATAACTATTTCCCTTGAATCTCAATAGGAACCTCATCGATATAGTAAGAAGTGAGCATAAACTCACTTGAGGGAACTTCTACAACTACCTCACATAACTTTTCCTCTAATGGGTGCACCATATTATCCATAAATTCCTCAGAAATAAAAGAATGTAAAGCACCTGGATCAATTAAAACTCTTGCTGAAAATTCATAAATGGGCAATATACCTTCTATCAAATTAGAAGCCTCTGCCTGTGCGGTCGTAGCCATAACCCGACCCGACCTCTGCTGATGTGGTGCTCCTCTACCTCGTACTGCTGGCGGTGCTGGGGCTGCGGTTGCTGTTCTGCTGCTGCTGACAACCTTCCATACCATACTCCCTTGGTTAGGGACAATTGCGAATCAAATGTCCCAGCTGGTCATAGTTATAGCATGTAGCCCGGTGGAATTATTGGCTACCTTGTTGTACTTTGTTGTGATTCTTCCACCTCTGGCCTATAGCCTCGCCCCTGGAACATCTGCTGGCGACCTCCTCCTCGTCCTCTAAATATCTTTTTCAACTTTGAACCCCACTTACTGAAGCCCCGTCGGTGCTTTTCCCTTACTGATCCTTGAAGACTGTTGCGGCAGCCGAAAACTTCTGAACCCGTTTCCCTTGACTGACGAGTTCGAACAGACCTCTTTAAAATAGCTGCTCTCTGTGCCACCTCCTCTATAATCTTGCACATAAGTTGTATCACCACATTCTGCAATTCTATTCTCAATCCACGAATGAAATATTCAACTATCATTGCATTATTTGTTACCACATATGGTGCGTACCTGCTAAGTGCCATAAATCTCATCTGATATTCTAGAACAGAAGAATTCCCTTGTTGCAAAGTCCGGAATTGTTCCCTTTTAGCTTGTTGAATCTGTACTGGGAAAAACATATCATTAAACATTTCCAAAAGCTCCGACTATAAAATGGCATCTTCTACTCTACCTGCAAAGGTAGTTTGCATCTTTAACCTCCACCATTCCTGCGCAAAACCTCGTAACTGATAGGTAGCCAGAACTACCCTATATTCTGGTGGACACCTCATAATCACAAAGACTCTTTCTATTTCATGAATCCAATGCTCAGTTGTGTCTGGATTAGGTCCCCCTGTATAAGTAGGTGGCTGCAATCTTAAAATCTTTCAATCTGCATAGTTGGTTCCTCTGCTGCCCTCACTGGTGGTGCTGGTGGCACAAGTACCGCAAAAGGTACTTCCACTCCTGGTGGTGGTGGGGATGGTACAACTGGTACCGGTCCTGCCTCCTCAACAACTGAAGGCCCTTCTACTGTTGGTTGTGCTAGACCCTACTGGTCCAACCTTGTTCTTATCTGAGTTATACTTTCCCATAGCCGCTCAATCATCTGATGAGTGGTTTCCTACGGATCATCTCCCCCACCTCCCCAATCTCTCTTATCAGCCATCTCAAATTCATGCAAAATAACATTCCAACCACATATATACAAATAAATCAATACAAAACCAGGGTCAACTACTAGCAGTGGACTAATGTAAAAATCAGGCTATGTAATCTCCCAGTTCCTTCATATTTACATGGACCTTGCTCTGATACCAATTGTGATGGACCACGTCATTCAAACCCGTTAACCTAATAATGAGCTTGACCTGACTCCGCCTCCCGTGAACAAGCCAAAGCCTCGCCAGGGATATCATACACATGTCCGTGAAAACCCCAAGGTATATATATATATATATATATATATATATATATATATATATATAATATATATGTATAAGATTCATCATCCCACACATATTTACAATGGATTTACATAGCCAAATTTCAACAAGAGTCAAACTCAAGTACACAGCCCTGGGGCATACCCCTGGGCACAATAGAAAAGTAAATTACACTGCTGGATGTGTCGACCCAACACCGCTGCGATGCGGCTCCAGACTAGAAGATGGGTGAGAAGCCTCCTGCTCTCCCTCACCAGAAAGCAATAAGGGGTGAGCCTCATGAGTCACTGGCTCGATAGGGAAATTCCTTCAAAACCTACAAACCACAAAACACAAGAGAAGCAGGAGTAGAACACAGTTATTTATAGCTAACAAGTCTATCTGAGCATGGAATAATAATCACAATGCTTAAATAAAGTTAAGCTAATAACAACTACTCAACTTAAATAAATAAACGGCAAACCACACTCAGAAGTACGAGCTAAAGAAGGGTAACGCCAAACACGAGTCACGAAGACTGGTTCGCGACACCAGCTACAGACCTAGATAAGCAACACATGCCTACCTCTCAGCCTCGTAGCCAAGGATGAATGGTCCAGCTACCGCTCCACTACACAGAACCAACAAGCTATGGAGAAAAACACACACCACAACTGCAGCTCACACGGCTACAGCTCCATGCCTGGCACCTTTAAGGTTTCTGGCCCGAGCACCCTAAAGTGAGGCACTAGAAACAAGGACTAGCTGTGGAACAGTACGTCTACCAGTGTCAATTCCCCAACCAAGAGCGCTCTACAAGTGACTAAGTACACCTACAACACACAAGCCACTGTCCCATTGTCGTCTTTCCCTCAGCCAGACATACTACTCAAACTACGGAGTGAGGGTGTCCAGGAAGACGACATAGACCCTAGCGGTACACAAGTACCGGGACAAGACCTTGAGCACAACATGTCTGGCTCACGGAGAACCTGGGGTACCCAACTCGAGAGGTAACCACGGGCGGCATCGTATACCCGACTTGCCTCGCACACACAACCACGAAACTCGGTAATGCCACTTACCACAAGTGCCAATGCACCGCAAGCCCTCAGAACTGTTAACGCGATGGGCGCCATTGTCGCCTTCTGACCATGACACCCCGATGGGCTGCGTTCAGAAACAGAACGCGACGGGTCGGCCTGTCACGTTCAGAACGCGACAGGAAGGTTTGTCTCCTTCACAGACAGGAACCCTAATCCGGGATACCATCTCCGGATCTCCTATGCAAACCATGTAAAGCAATGTAAAAACCAATTTTTCATGCTCTATTCATTGCCCTAGCATGGTATCTATCATTTTTAACACAATTAACAATCTACACATGCATCACATGCCATCCACGGTGTAAAACAGGGTGGAATCTCCCTACCTTCGTGAAGAATGTGAAGAATAATAACCACCCGGCATTTCCCCCACTCCGTGCAACGTCCTCGCAGCGAGAGCACGCCAAAACACCCCCAGAACCTCGAATCTCCCAGAAAACCCGCAAGAACTCCTCCGTGGCCGAACAGAGCTTGCTAGAGCTCTGTTTGACCGACCTACTCAAAAACACCTTGGAGATGGGAATGCGACGTACCCTCTCATCATGACAAGAACGCGACATAGGTGGTTGTCGCCTTCCCACTGCCGACGTCAGCAAGTCTGCCCAGCGCACGACACGCGGCGGACATGCAGACGAAGACCCTCAAGCATCGGCAACCTGAACGTGACACTCAGGACCGTCGCATTCAGAACGCGATGCCAGGCCCTATCGCGTTCAAAGACAGAGAGCCAGTGAGCGCTTTGGGCCCAAACTGCCGGCCCACAAAGCCTCACAACCTGCGTAAACACCTGAAACACACGTCATTGGCCACACACCGGCCTCCACAATCACTAAGCGAGGATCCACAAGGATCCGAAAAATGCGCAACATTACAATTACCTTTTTGGATGGTATTGGATGTTGAAGTCGAAGTCCTTTAGATATTCTAGCCATCTCCATTGCCTCATGTTGAGTTCTTTTTTAGAGAATAAGTACTTCAAACTTTTATGATCTATATAGACAGTGAATTGCTCACCATACAAATAATGTCTCCAAATCTTTAATGTGAAGACCACAGTAACCAGCTCTAGATCATGCACGGGGTAGTTGACTTCATGAGTCTTTAGTTGTCTTGAAGAATAGGCAATGACCTTCTCTTTCTGCATCAGCACATAGCCTAAACCAATTCTCGAAGCATCGATATAGACTAAGAAACCTTCCCCCTCTAAAGGGAGAGTGAGAACAGGGGCAGAGGTTAGGCACTCCTTTAGCGTTTGAAAACTTTTCTCACACTCCTTGCTCCAAACATAAGGATTCTCCTTCGGAGTAAGAAGAGTGAGAGGTACAACAATTTTGGAGAAGTCCTTTATGAACCGCCTTTAATAGCCAGCCAGTCCTAAAATGCTCCTGATTTCTGTGACGTTGGTTGGTCTCTGCCAATTAAGCACAACATCAACCTTGGAGGGATCAACAGAGATGTCGTCTTTGGAGATAACATGGCCCAAGAAGAACACTTCTTCGAGCCGCACTTGCTCAGCTTAGCATATAGTTGGTTGTCTTGACTTGCAAGCTATTCTCAGATGTTCTTCATGTTCTTCTTTGGTTTTGGAGTATATGAGAATATCATCAATGAAGATGACTACGAACTTATCAAGGTATGGCCAGTATATGTTGTTTATGAGTTGCATGAAAGCTGCCAAGAGCATTGGTCAGACCAAAAGGCACAACAATGAATTCATAGTGTCCATACCTTCTCTTGAAAGCCGTTTTGTATATGTCGTCGTCCTTGATTCTCATTTGATGATAGCCAGATCTGAGATCAATCTTGGAGAAATATTGAGCTCCAGATATTTGGTCGAAGAGTTCATCTACTCGAGGCAATGGGTACTTGTTGTTTATTGTTAACTGGTTTAGTTGCCTATAGTCGATGCACAATCTCATGGATCCATCCTTCTTCTTTACAAATAGGACAGGTGCTCCCCATTGTAGATATCTGATTCTAGCCCATAAGTTGAACCACTTTTCTTGTTCTCTTAATGAGCCCCAAGTTGGTCACTCACCACGAGCCCATTTGTTAGTCATATTTTGAGCCCATTAAAGCCCAATTCCCAGCTTATCCCGTCCAGTCATCATTTCCAGAGTCCTTGTTCTAGGGTTTCAGCCCTCAGACCCTAATGCGATGGCCTTGGAGGTCACGTTCATGCTATTTAATAGATTAAAATCCCTTATATAATTGATTATTTCTTAAATAATCAATTAAATTTTCAATACAATTGGTTATCCTTAACGCGACGGGTCCTGCCATCGCGTTAGCTTAGATCGCGTCCCCCTTAGCCATCGCGACAACCCATGCATATCTGTTCACATACCTATATGGTCACGACCCCCTTGGCCGTCGTGACAAGCCTTGTCACGTCCCTACGACCCGTCGCGACATGGTCTGCATGCGTTGGCCTCCGTAACCACCTCCACTTTATTCTCCTTTGGCCTTATCATCATCCAAATAACCCCCCACAACCTCCTAGCCGCGGTTGAGGTTCCATCTCTCCTTGGAACCCTCTTAGGACTATTCCCATGCAGATTTACATGACTTTTTATTATTTGGATGGGTCATTATCACTTATGGATGGGATTTTCTCTCTCTACTCTATATAAGTGACCCTCCCCTTTTAGAGAAAGAGGAGGAGCCCATTTTGCCATGAAGTGCTGCCAAAATCTCTTCAGAACTCTCCCTTTGCTTGTGGCCTTCCCATTTCCACCCATTTCCTCACTATTCTCTTCGTCAAGTCAAGTCTCATTCTTCAAGTATGGAGCTTGGCGGCTGAAGAGGCGGCTTCCACACTCTTCCAAGGCTTTTGCACGTCTAATGGCATCATCCCACAGCCAGGGAGTCACCCCTTTGGGGCTCTTTCTTCTCAATTCCTTTCACGCATGTTGTTATTTTATTTTTAGATAGGAGCACATCTTCCTTCCCATGTTTTATACAACCCAAGGGGTTTAAAAACATCCCCCAGGTTTGTTCTCTCCTTGCTCTATCCTTTCATTTCATTTTGAATTTATTCACTTAAATATGGTCTAATAGGGTTCTTCTTTCTATGTTTTCGTATGCAAGTAACAGGAGTCATCAGCGTTGATCTTTGTGTTTTGGCGGTACTAGGCAAGGATAGACGAGGGGATCTTGACTCTGCCAGCTAGAGAGCAGAAGAAGGTCCCCCCATTCTTCTCCCGCACTATAGAGAACGTGTCGGCCACTTGCATCGCGACAAGGAGAACGCACCCTATCAGGGCGTCGCGACAGCCATCGTATCGTGACGGGGAGACCCGTCGCGACACCAGTAAGTGCTCGCTTCTCAGTCCCTTTCCTAGCACATTAGCCTTATTCTTCGTTCATATTTAGGGCAACTTGTTAGGTGGTGATCACATTTCCATATCCTATGCTTTGATCATTTTGATTATGTTGTGTGTTTTGAGGGGCGCGCAACCCCATGATTACACCTTTTGGCGATCACGGTGGGACCTTCAATGCTAGCCTCATTGTCCTTGCTTGTTTGCCTACCATGTTGATGTGTTTGTGTGCTTAATAGAATCTTGTTAGGACCATTCCTATGTTTTCTTTGTTGTTCTGTTCTCTGTTGTTAACGCGACGCATCGTGCGGTCACGACAGTATCGCGTCCATAAGGGCGAATGCGACTACAGGTATGCGTTATCCCTCTGTCCTTCATCCTGTTCTTTTTCTGAAAGTGTTCTTATGTCTCCTCCATGTTGCTTTGTCATGTATACCCGCATTTCTCTATGCTAGAACCCTGCTAGGGCTCGGGCTTTCCTTTTATTTTCACTGTTTGTTTTCGGGTCCTATCGCGACGGGTCGGGCTGCCGTGACCTTGTTGTGCCAGAGAAGGACACGACTATAGGTACATTTTGTTTGTTATTGTTTTCCATCCATGCATCAGTTTCTGTCTATCTAGGGAGTCTCCATCTGATTTTTACTTTCTTCCATGTTGTATTGTGGCTTAGTTTAGTCTGTTTGCTCATTGTTTGCGTGTAGCTATAGGTTTCTGCAATCCGTAGTTTTTGCGACTGAACCATCGGGTCGATAAGGTCGTGATGGATACGGTTGTCGCGACTTCAGCAGAGACCTATTAGTTACTATTTGTTAGGTTAGGATAAAATTTGCATGCACCCCGGTGCACATAGGCTCATGCTTTGTAACGACCCTCTTTATACCAGTATGATTATACCAATCCACATCGATATAAAGTGCGCCGTCACAGTGGGACATGTACCTAACACAACACAGTAGGTAGAGATGTACATAAATAACAAAAGGAAGTACAGCGGAATTGAAAGAGATTCTTATTCCATCATCATTACACACATTCTACAGTCTATATAGTAGCAATGAAAATAAACAAAGTCCATAATTACACAAGTCCATAACATAACATTGTCTACATACTAGTTAAAGAAAGTGCAATCTAGCAAATAATCCTCCACACTTCGCTACTCCTCTCACTCGGAGTCGCTCCTTACAATGTCCTCCTCAAGCACAGGGACACATGTCTCACCTG
>CM024754.1:115969546-116042814 GCA_014218235.1 Colocasia esculenta
CATTATATATTAATGACCCTTATCATATTGTGCCAATGGGCAACATTTGGCGCAAAATCAAATAAAGCTAGAAAATACATAGAAATTCGTAACCATAAATAAGCTGAAATTAAAAAGAGGCAATTAGAGTTGAATTGGGATGCAATCATGCATTCATGGAAACCCAAATCGTGCCTAACTATGAGGGGAGGTTTCTTAATGCCTCACACACTCAAAGGGAGGAGGAAATCATCAAAAATAGGAAACCAAGCATGCCAATCCGAAATCTCTTTTCCTAGTTATAATAGGACTCCTAAACACCATGGTTACTTAAATACTCTTCACCCAAACCCTAGGAACGAATTTAGAACTTGCTAGGGTCGTGTGGAGGAGCTCTTGGTGGCTGAGGAGCTGTGGAACGTCCACAGAAGCCGCTCTTCTTCCCCTTCTCATCTTCTGCGACCTGCACAAACCACTCTCTTGAAGTCGACCAAAGGTAGGTTTTCTCGGGCCAAACCTTAACATATCCTATACCAATGTGTAGAGCATCAAGTTAGCTTTCATTTCCCACTAGTTTTCATCGAATTTCATTTAGCAGATCTTGATTTATAGCATTTTGCAAAAGTCGCGCACTGTCAGAGCTTTTCCCGTTCTTAATATGTTTGACGTGAGTCAAGACCGAATTAGAGTAAAATCTTAACATGGAAGTTATTCTACTTGATGTCACGATCATATTTCATGTTGAACGTTTTGTCTAAATCTCATTAGTTAGAGAGTTATGAAGCCCGTAAGAGAGTCATGCATAATACTGTGTTTTCGGGTTTGCAGTTAGCCTTAGGTTATTCCTATTTTTCTTGAGATTTAAGACCGAAGTAGGTCAAGACTCCAACATGAAAGTTCTTTTAATAGTCGTTAGGGTCATCTTTCATGTTAAAGGTTTTTGTGTAATGTCTTCAGTTTGAGATTTATAAATTTGTAATAGAGTCATGCATGATACTGCGTTTTTCTGGTTGCATTTAACTTTAAGTTCTTCATGTTTTTCACAAGGCAAAGACCGAATTAGGTAAAACCCCCAACATCAAAGTTCTTCCAATAGATGTCCTCGACATTTTCTATGTTGAAAGTTATGTCTAAAGTCAGCATATAGAGAGATATAGGCGTTTCATGAATATCGCTCCTGTGTCAAAACATGGTAAGTCTGAACCAAGAGCATGTCAGATCCCAGTCGGACTCAGGGCAGATCCTGTGAATGCGACGGCTCGATGTGTCGCCTTCCGAGGTCTCGTCGCGACAGCCGACATGTCGCGACCTGATTGCGACAAGACCGTTGTCGCGATCATGCTGCCTGAATCAGACCGCCCCAGTCGCGTTCTTCACAACTACCTGTCGCCTTCCTTATAGGGATATGTCGCGATCTCAGAACTTTACCTGAAACCACGTGTTTTCCTGCATAGTTTTTCGCATATACCCAAGATCTGTTAAATATGATATTTACTGTGTAAGTTGCATGTCTTGGGTCTAATCCTTACATGATTGTTGTTTAATGGCTTAAAAGCGATTAACCCATTTAAAAAGCTTTAATTACATGAATGCTATTCTAAGTGCTCCTTAAATATTATGATCCATTCGTGCTACTTGTGATTTAATCTTCCTACTATTCTTTCACGTTTAAATGATAAGAGTTATCATAAAATCTTGCAAACCATGATGAGTTAAAGTGCATAGTTTTATTCCATGTATATTGTCAAGTGCTTCATGCGAGTTGAGACCGATGGTTTGAGAATTGAGACACGCGTACCGCACTACACACTTGCACTATTAGGTAGCTTTTCTTGGGAAATTGGAAACTCTCTATCGGTCATTCCGAATCGGTAGACTAGCGACCTTTTCACCAAGGCCTCCGTAAATCTCTCTGACCATGGATTCCCACATGGCCGACGAGTTGGTTGTACCTTGAAGTTCCCTGGAGATAGCGTGCACTTCCTTTCTCTTCTTAATCTCGTGAGTGTGACTTACAAACTAGACAAAGCCATTAATGTAAAGATTGAACGAAAGTATAATTGTACCGTTATGCTGCCGAATTATCTCTTGACCATTGTTCTCATGAAATCATGTTCAATTTAATTATTACTTCTTCTCATCATCATCATGAACATGACATTACATGCTACGTTTTGAAACTCTCATTGGCCATTATTAATGACTGTGGGTATCTACATTTAAAAATTTAAGTGAGATGCTGACAGGGCACGGCGTGTGTCCAAGGGCTCCAATCTAGCCCCAATGACGGCGAGTCATAGATATACTGTTAACCATGGGGTATAATGATTACTGGCGTTGCATCTGCGCTGGGAAAATCGTGCGTGCGTGTTGAATTAGATACATAACCACATACACGTGTCCTGGTGTACATTCTTGATGGATCTTTTCTTGGTGTACATTGGTGTCTACGTGCCTGATTAGTGTTACTTGATCGTGCTTGTGAAATCTTGCTTGCTTGCTTGCGTGATATGGCCATCCTGCATTTAATGCAATTAGTGATATCTTGCGTTCTTGAAAGCTATTAACATCAAGTGAAATCTTGCGTGCTTGTACAAAGTGATCTATTTCTAGTTCTCTCTTGTCATCTTGTTCATCAATCTTATTCTATCATGATCTCTCTCTCTAGCTTTTTTTTATATCGTTTTAACGAGTTTTATTCGTACATGCATATCATTCATCGTACTTGCCTAGTTCTAAAATGTTAATCACTTATATCATTGCCCGCACATTGAGATATAAATCCTACTGGGCTAGTTGCTCATTCCCTACTTTTACCCAATCTAGGTGACTATGAAGTCCAAGAGGAAGATCAAGTCGAGGATGGGAATGTGTCCGAGTGAAGAGCGTTCCAACATGAGTCTATCTATAGTTAGTTTATTTTGAGTGTTAGAACAATGTAGTAGGAAGTGAGGTAGTATGTACTTTTGCTTTTATTGAGTCTTAGTCTTGTATTAGTTTATCTGAGACAAATATGAGATTTGAATACAATTTATATTGAGTTCAACATATGGGCCCTATTGTGATGTGTGTTGATATACATTTAGTGTGCGCTAGCTAGAGGCTTATTTGCCGACTGTCCACGTCTCGGAATATCGACTCGAATTCTTCGAATAATATCCGCTGCGTAATTCTCGGGATGTGACAATTAAGTGGTATCAGAGCCTAGGAATACCAAATAGGATATGTCTCAGGAATAGGGTACCTATGGAACCTAGGTCATGGAAATTAAATACAATACCTAGTGAGAATGGGTAGAGACTGGGAATATGTTAGCAAGAATTAAACACTCCTACCCATGACTCTGATAATGTATCAAGAGAGATTAATTGGTTTCCATCCTTTTCTCAGGAACCCTCATACTCTTACCCTCAACTGCAATGGCTCGTAATCAATGGCAAGTTATGCAAGAAACCGTGGCTGGACTGACCCAGGCATTACGAAATGTAGTTCAGGCTGGGAATCAAGCTGGAGCTGCAAGGAATGGAGCGGTGATCTGCACCGAAATTTTAGGAGTTTAAACCCTCCTCGTTTCTCTGGATCCCCTGACCATGACGAGGCAGAAAACTGGCAGGAAGAAATAGAAAGGATCTTCCAAGTAATGCAATGCACTAATAGAGGAGAAGGTGGTACTGGCCACTTTCAATTTACCAAGGATGCCGAGCATGGTGGAAGGCCACATCGGCCCACCTGCCTAATTAGCTGAACTGGAATGGGCCTGATTCCTGGAGATATTCGGGGAAAATCTTCTCTGAGAGAGTGAAGGAAAGAAAGCGACATAATTTTCCGTACTGAAGCAGAAGAAGGGATTGTTCGTGGCTGAGTATGAGGCTCAGTTCGCGCGTCTTGCTGTGTATGCCCCACATCTGGTGGAACGGAAAGACTAAGGCAAATCGATTCATGGATGGGCTCAGACCCATATCATTGAAAGGCTCGAACCACACAACATTAAAACCTACACTGAGATGGTCCAAAGAGCCCAACTAGTAGAAGACCACCATGGCTAAGGTAGAAGGCATGAGAGGAAAGGATGTAACAAAGTCAACTTATATAAAGAACGAGTATCCCATACCACTGTGACTGTAAACCCAAGGACCAACGTAACAAGAGAAGGAATGGAGGTAATGAGGTCTATAATACGAAAAGATCAAAGTAGAAGAAATAAAGAAGGTGGAATATTGTAACTTTTGCAACAAGCCTGGACATAGAGCTGAAGAATGCTGGAAGAGGCAGGAGCTTGCCTGCGATGCGGGAGTCGCGACCACCGCCTTCCCAACTGTCCCATGCTAAAAGACCAAGCTGAAGGAACCAGGGAGTGGTAAAGCATCAAGGACGTATGAATGCAATGATGCAAGTGGAGTTTCCGAAAGGAGGTATGATTGTTAAACCCCTAAACGATCTTATGATGTTATCTTATTGGTACGTTTCTAAGGGGGGAGATCATTAAGGAGAAATTGAAAAGGAATAATC
Organism: Colocasia esculenta; assembly: GCA_014218235.1. Classification (NCBI taxonomy): domain Eukaryota; kingdom Viridiplantae; phylum Streptophyta; class Magnoliopsida; order Alismatales; family Araceae; genus Colocasia; species Colocasia esculenta. Next base: position 115,974,035 of record CM024754.1, read on the forward strand.
CAGTAGCGTACCATAGTTCATATGAGGATTAAGATGGAGTTATAACAACCATGGAAGGGAAAACAGGAGTGGAAGGAACCAAATAATAGTACGGGTGGCCATAGGTGTAGATGTTGGACTAACCTCCACGATGTTGAAACAAGTTAGAAGAATTAAATTTGAAACGACCTCAAAGGTCATAACTATCAAAGCCAATTAACGATCTATGAATTTGGGGACCAAATTCTCTTAAGTGGGGGAGGGTGTAGCACCCGAAAATTTTAATTTCATAAAAATTCAAATAAATGGAAATAAAATAATTCCATAATATCGGAGTATTTAAAACATACGTATCATTATCATATGTGCTAAAACACATCGGAAAATTCGTAAAAATTATAAATCACCCTAAATATTATTACTAAATGTTTCACAAAGAAATTTGTGCCAAGAAAATCAGAACATCAAGTTAAAGTGTTTCGCGACTTATTGTCGTAATTCATGAATAAGTCGTAAAATCATTATCACACGTACGTGGATGAGTCAGAAAATTAAATAAAATCATATATGGACTTCAAATAATATCCTCTAATGACCCATCAAGAAATTTGGTTCAATAAAAATCATTTGGGCTAGGTTAAGAGTTATTGTGACCGATTATCTAAATAAAGAAACAAGTCGGAAAACCGTTAACACGGAAATACGACGCAATCAAAAATTAAATAAAAGTGTTGGGGAGACTTCCAACATTATATAAATGACCCATTATCATAATTGTGCCAATGGGAACATTTGGCCCAAAAATCAAATAAAGCTAGAAAATACATAGAAATCGTAACCATAAATAAGCTGAAATTAAAAAGAGGCAATTAGAGTTGAATTGGGATGCAATCATGCATTCATGGAAACCCAAATTCGTGCCTAACTATGAGGGGAGGTTTCTTAATGCCTCACACACTCAAAGGGAGGAGGAAATCATCAAAAATAGGAAACCAAGCATGCCAATCCCGAAATCCTCTTTCCTAGTTATATAGGACTCCTAAACACCATGGTTACTAAAATACTCTTCACCCACCCTAGGAACGAATTTAGAACTTGCTAGGGTCGTGTGGAGGAGCTCTTGGTGGCTGAGGAGCTGTGGAACGTCCACAAGAAGCCGCTCTTCTTCCCCTTCTCATCTTCTGCGACCTGCACAAAACACTCTCTTGAAGTCGACCAAAGGTAGGTTTTCTCGGGCCAAACCTTAACATATCCTATACCAATGTGTAGAGCATCAAGTTAGCTTTCATTTCCCACTGGTTTCATTGAATTGCATTTAGTATATCTTCATTTATAAGCGTTTTGCAAAAGTCGCGCACTGTCAGGGCTTTTCCCGTTCTTAATATGTTTGACGTGATTCAAGACCGAATTAGAGTAAAATCATAACATGGAAGTTATTCTACTTGATGTCATGATCATCTTTCATGTTGAACGTTTTGTCTAAATCTCATTAGTTAGAGAGTTATGAAGCCCGTAAGAGAGTCATGCATAATACTGTGTTTTCGGGTTTGCAGTTAGCCTTAGGTTATTCCTGTTTTTCTTGAGATTTAAGACCAAAGTAGGTCAAGACTCCAACATGAAGTTCTTTTATTAGTCGTTAGGGTCATTTTATGTTAAAGGTTTTGTGTAAATGTCATAGTTTGAGAGTTATAAACTTCGTAATAGAGTCATGCATGATACTGCGTTTTTCTGGTTGCATTTAACTTTAAGTTCTTCATGTTTTTCACAAGGGAAAGACCGAATTAGGTAAAACCCCCAACATTAAAGTTCTTCCAATAGATGTCCTCGACATTTTCTATGTTGAAAGTTTTGTCTAAAGGTCAGCATATAGAGAGATATAGGCGTTCATGAATATCGCTCCTGTGTCAAAACATGGTAAGTCTGAACCAAGAGCATGTCAGATCCCAGTCGGACTCAGGCGCAGATCCTGTGAATGCGACGGCTCGATGTGTCGCCTTCCGAGGTCTCGTCGCGACAGCCCGACATGTCGCGACCTGATTGCGACAAGACCGTTGTCGCGATCATGCTGCCTGAATCGGACCGCCCCAGTCGCGTTCTTCACAACTACCTGTCGCCTTCCTTATAGGGATATGTCGCGATCTCAGAACTTTACCTGAAACCACGGTTTCCTGCATAGTTTTTCGCATATACCCAAGATCTGTTTAAATATGATATACTGTGTAAGTTGCATGTCTTGGGTCTAATCCTTACATGATTGTTGTTTAATGGCTTAAAAGCGATTAACCATTTAAAAACCTTTAATTACATGAATGCTATTCTAAGTGCTCCTAAATATTATGATCCATTCGTGCTACTTGTGATTTAATCTTCCTACTATTCTTTCACGTTTAAATGATAAGAGTTATCATAAAATCTTGCAAACCATGATGATAAAGTGCATAGGTTTATTCCATGTTATATTGTCAAGTGCTTCCTGCGAGTTTGAGATCGATGGTTTGAGAATTGAGACACGCGTACCGCACTACACACTAGCACTATTAGGTAGCCTTTTCTTGGGAATTGGAAACTCTCTACCGGTCATTCTGAATCGGTAGACTAGCGACCTTTTCACCAAGGCCTCCGTAAATCCTCTGACCATGGATTCCCACATGGCCGACGAGTTGGTTGTACCATTGAAGTTCCCTGGAGATAGCGTGCACTTCCTTTCTCTTCTTAATCTCGTGAGTGTGACTTACAAACTAGACTAAAGCCATTAATGTAAAGATTGAACGAAAGTATAAATTGTACCGTTATGCTGCCGAATTTATCTCTTGACCATTGTTCTCATGAAATCATGTTCAATTAATTATTACTTCTTCTCATCATCATCATGAACATGACATTACACATGCTACGTTTTGAAACTCTCATGGCCATTATTAATGACTGTGGGTATCTACATTTAAAAATTTAAGTGAGATGCTGACAGGGCACGGCGTGTGTCCAAGGGCTCCAATCTAGCCCCAATGACGGCGAGTCATAGATATACTGTTAACCATGGGTATATGATTACTGGCGTTGCATCTGCGCTGGGAAAATCGTGCGTGCGTGTTGAATGATAGATACATAACCACATACACGTGTCCTGGTGTACATTCTTGATGGATCTTTTCTTGGTGTACATTGGTGTCTACGTGCCTGATTAGTGTTACTTGATCGTGCTTGTGAAATCTTGCTTGCTTGCTTGCGTGATATGTCCATCCTGCATTTAATGCAATTAGTGATATCTTGCGTTCTTGAAAGCTATTAACATCAAGTGAAATCTTGCGTGCTTGTACAAAGTGATCTATTTCTAGTTCTCTCTTGTCATCTTGTTCATCAATCTTATTCTATCATGATCTCTCTCTCTAGCTTTTTTTTATATCATGTTTTAACGAGAGTTTTTATTCGTACATGCATATCATTCATCGTACTTGCCTAGTTCTAAAATGTTAATCACTTATATCATTGCCCACACATGAGATATAAATCCTACTGGGCTATTTTGCTCATTCCTACTTTACCCATCTAGGTGACTATGAAGTGCAAGAGGAAGATCAAGTCGAGGATGGGAATGTGTCCGTGTGAAGAGCGTTCCAAACATGAGTCTATCTATAGTTAGTTTATTTTGAGTGTTAGAACAATGTAGTAGGAAGTGAGGTAGTATGTACTTTTGCTTTTATTGAGTCTTAGTCCTGTATTAGTTTATCTGAGACAATATGAGATTTGAATACAATTTATATTGAGTTCAACATATGGGCCCTATTGTGATGTTGTGTTGATATACATTTAGTGCGCGCTAGCTAGAGGCTTATTTGCCGACTGTCCACGTCTCGGAATATCGACTCAAATTCTTCGAATTAATATCCGTTGCGTAATTCTCGGGACGTGACATAACGTTCTATAAGTCAGTAACGATTCTTTAAAGCTCGTAACGACTTACTTGTCGCAACGATTCTATAAGTAATCATAATGATTTCTTTAGAACTCGCAACGACTTGCTTGCCGCAACGATTCTATAAGTAATCATAACAATTTCTTTAGAAACTCGCAACGACTTGCTCGCCGTAACGATTTATTAAGTAATCATAACGATTTCTTTAGAACTCGCAATGACTTGCTCGCCGTAACTATTTGTTAAGTGTTTCACAACGATTTCTTCCATGAACACAATGACTTGCGTTCTGTAACGATTTGTTAAGTGTTTCACAACGATTTCTTCAGTGAACACAACGACTTGCATTCTGTAACGATTTGTTAAGTGTTTCACAACGATTTCTTCAGTGAACACAACGACTTGCGTTCTGTAATGATTTGTTAAGGGTTTTACAATGATTTCTTCATTGAACACAACGATTTGCTTTGTGTAACGATTTGATAAGTAGACACATTGAATCCTTTAGTAAATGTAACGATTTGCTATGATTCATAACGACTTGGTCAAACTGACTTGATAACGATTTCATGTCTTACATCGACTTAATACTCTCTCTCTCTAAGAAGCGTTGACTAGTCAAAGTCCACGTATATATCTCTCTGACACTCCTGCATTTATGAGATCTGAACGTACCTCTGCATACATGCAGACGATATCGTCTATTATCATGCTTACTCTGTATACGTCTTTTAGATTCATCTATTTGGCTTTACTATTTTCATGACTATTTCTTTTACCGTTGACTGACATCAGAGATAGCTTAGCTGTCCACTATTCAAGATTGAAATTTGTGTAGATCTCTCATCCAGTTCCACTTTACAACGATTGGACAAATTAGAAGCCAAAGGATATCTCAGAATATCTCATCTCTTTGCGTGCTCAAGTGATCAAAAGGCTGTTGACTGGAAGCTTCCAAGTATCATCCAATCTAACGTCTACTTGAGAGAGAGACAACGGACACCTCAACGGTTATATTTCAAAATGGAGATATAAATTCAAGAGAAGACCAACGAAGCAAAAAAAATAAATCAAAATCTGAAAGGAGAACAATTGAAAACAACTACGCTCAAGCTTTCAAATCTTTTCAAAGATCCGCAGAGCCAACAACTTCATTCCACTTTTGCTTTTGCTCTTTGCTCTCCTCGCTGTAGTGAAAATCTTGAGAGAGCTTGTGCAGTCCTGAGAGAGCCTCTTGTTTATTTCTTCTGCTCTCAGTACTGCTTGCTTCAGATCTTAGCTTCGTGAAGCTTGATCTAGGGGCTGAAATTCTTTTTATTCCATTTGCATTGTTTCCCTTCGGTGTGAAGGAAGACCTGGTGGGAGCCAGGGTGTAGTATTCCCTTTGGTGTGAAGGAAGACCTGGTGGGAGCTAGGGTGTAGTATTCCCTTCGGTGTGAAGGAAGACCTGGTGGGGTATCCAGGGTGGTGTATTTCCCTTCGTGTGAAGGAAGACCAGCTAAGTTGGGTGTTTGTTGTGTCCATAGGGGGACTGTACCCTAGTTAGTGGAATCCTGAGTTGTTGCTCAGGGACTGGACGTAGGACTCCTAAGGAGAGGAGGTTCGAACCAGGATAATTCTTGTGTTGTGTGGTTGTTTTCCTTGTGTGATTGCCTTTCGAACTAACAACTACTAACCTCTATCGAAGAACGTTGTTGTGTGAATGTTTTTGATTTATAGGTACTAATCAATTATTTTTAAAAGACCCATTCACCCCCCCTCTGGGCTCGTCAACTGGGCAACATAAGAGGGTGGTCCTGTCCTTAGTGACAGCCATCCTCCTCCTACCGACCTGGGTACTCCCAATACCCGACGCCTACTGAACTGCTGGCTGCTCCACCTGTGGATCTACCTGCTGCTCTGGTACTGCTGGGGGAGGTACCGGCGGCTGACCTCCCGCTGCCATCTGCTATGGCTGCCATGTCCTCTGAAGCATGGCTATGAAGAACTGCTTGGCCATGGTGAACCAATCTACATACTGTTGTGGTGGGGGCTGAAACCACTGCTGCTACTACTCACCGCTGCTGCTGCTGCCGTTGCCTCCTGAGGCTGTGCCATGGACTCCTCTGCTGACACATCCTCCTAAACCTGACCTGGTGCTAGCATATCTGACTCACCTTGCTGCTCCATCAGCTCTCTAGTTTGCCTATGCCTGCGCGGAGCCATGTCTTGCACGACACACAACCAACAAGGTTAACGACACTAACTCGGGCAGCTAGCAATGTACTTGTACTACGGTTGGAACTTCCTGTTGCAGTTTAAATCCACTACAAGTCATGTTAGACTCTCACTCTGATACCAACTGTAACGACCTCGAGAACCTGACCCTCGGCCCACGCCGAGGACCCGATTTTCGCAGTTGCCGCGCATGGATCCGGGGACCCGGAAGGGCTATAACACAAGTCTAATAGAATATGTAAAGGAAATAAATGTCAACTACTGAACTAGTAGCACACATGCGGAATAAAAAAGAAGAGCGAGACCACAGCGTATCGCTCTATGTACAGTCCCAACACACACAATGAGTACAAGTAAAGAAGGGAAGAACAAAGCCCTTAGGGGCATACCCCAAGGGTGAAGTACAACTGAAGGGGAATACCACTGCTAGCTACGGGGATGATGACTACCACCCCACCTCCTCCGCCCGACACGCACCTGGCCGCTGCTGAGACATCTCACCTGGGAAAAGAAGGGATGAGCTTCACAACAGAAGCTCAGTAGGGACTAGCAATCTCCTACTCGCTCTAACAGGTGGGAAAGAATATTTAAACAAATGAAATGACAGTAGTTCTATATATTCTAAGCTACACAGGAAAGTGCGGAAACAAAACTAACTATCTAGTGACGGTACAGAAAAGACACCGCGGTCAGAAACTCCGTACGACGAAGAACAAAACTGAACATCTAAAGTTATGTGTCGACACCTTCAAGAACATGTGTCGACACACACATTCGGTAACAAGACAATTGTACTTCATTTATGCAAGTTATTAATATGGCCAGTCAGTCCATGATTTGCAATCATTATTTAAAGGATATTCATCATTAAGGCACTTGTTTTTAGTGAACATCAAGATTAGCAAAGACAATGTCATCATCAAAACAAATCAAAACAATGAGTACGGTTATCCACACAATCATAACTCAACAATAGCGAGCAAGCCATCACAGCAGTAGCAATGCGAGAGTGGTCACTAATCTCTCTTATTTCTCTTCTCTTCTTGGAAGAGAACAGGAGGGAGAGAGTAGAAGGGAGAGAGGAAGAGTGTTTGAGGTGGGTGTGAAGAGTTCAGCTTGTAGCCATGCTATGTATGAAGGGCAACCCACCAATTTTTCTTTTTTAGCTTTTAATACAGCAATTTATTTTTCTAAAATATGAAGCTTGTTTAACATGACATTCAGACCATTTTTCATCATATTCTTTTCATTTTTCAAATTGAACAGCTTCATTTTCTAAGTCAGCAATTTTCTTCTTAAAAATGTTGCATTCATCATTCAATGTCTGTCATGCAACATGCACTCAATCTCCCTTTTAGATGATGATTTTCTTCAATAAGTTGTTTGCATTTCTCATTGATTTGATGATCACAAGCCATGTTAGAAATTTGTTTGTTTAGTTGATTATTGTCAAACTTAAGCTTCTTATTAAGATCAAATAATTGTTCATTTTCATTTTTCAAATCAAGAATTTTATATTCTAACAATTCATTATTTTCCTTTCTTCCAATTCAATTTACTTTTGTAAATTTTAATTTCATCATCTAAATTCTCTTTTTCAAAAAGTAACCTTTTAACTTCAATTTTTATTCTCTATTTCCATTTTTAGTTCTTCATTCTCTTTATAGAAAGCATGAACATCATCATTCATCATCTCATTTCTATCTAATTGAGTCTTCAACTTCATGTTTTAAGATTTAACATTTTTAAATTGTTTGCACAAATGTTCATAGCATTCCATCAGTTCATTATAAGATACATCATTCTCTAAATTAGAATTAGAAATTGAGCTAGCAAATGGGTAGTACCAGATTTACCTGACCCTTGAGAGTTTCTTGACTTTTCTAACAAATTTGAGCCATCATATTTGTTTGAACTAGGAGAACTTTTGGGGCTACCAAGAGCCATGAGGCATTTGTCCTTGGTTTTCTTTTCCTTTCTTCTAGAGTTTATTGAAGAATTCTACAATTTAGAATCAGTGTGATAGAGAATTAGATCTAATAATCAATGCAGTTGCATGTTACCAAAAGGAGGATCACTTCTGATCATTAGATCAAATAGTGAGCAATCAATTGGATATCAATTTAGATAGCCAAAAACTCAGAAAATCCGAATATCAGATTTGCCAAATCAAAACCAATAAACAGAGCACCAGCTCTGGTACCAATTGTTGGATCGAATAAAGGCACAACATAGATCTAGAAGGGGGGGTTGAATAGATCTGTCACAAATTGCAGCGGAAACTTAGGCAATTAAAAATTACTTCGAATTAAAAGATCTATTCTATTTAAAACCCCACAGATCTGATGCACTTGTGTATTTCAAGTGTGTGAGAGCAGTATGTGTGAGTGTTTGATATGTGTAACGAAAACCTATGCAAACATCTAACGTAGAGACAATTAACAAACCATATTGCACAAGATATTTTTAGGTGGTTTGGAATACACAGAAGTGCATTCTACATCCACCCCTCACACATTGAGGCACACTTAACACAAGGATGAGTACAACACACACACACACGTGCACTAAGGCTCAATCCACACTTGAGCATGATGGCTCAAGCCCCACACACACACTAGAGCAAGTTCATAGGAGATCAGATCCTCTAGCATTGATCTGATCTAAACACAAACACATATAAACGATCTAATCTAAATCAAATCACACACACACTGAATTGACATGAAATAAGAATGGTGTGAAAGAGGGAAGAAGTTGCTTCTCAAGTTCTTCATCCAATTAGCATGATCTCAGATTCACAGTTCTTCTTCCTCGATGTTGCTACTTCAACAATGTTGCTTCATCTCTTCTCTTCATGCTCCGCTGCTACTTCTTCTCTCTTGGTCTTGACGGGTGCCCTTTTTCTCTTGCTCTCCTGGCTTCTGCTTCTTTTCCTTTTTGCTCTGTTCACCGCCTCCCCAGATGGGATAAGGACATATTTATAGGCCTCATACCCAACCTTGTACCTAGGGTTTTGTGTACCCCATGTACCTTAAATGAGACACGTGCTCTTCACATAGCCCAGTTGCTTTCCAAATGATATGAAGATGAGGGACAATCGGTTCTTGAACAAGTGCTTGACCAATTGATGTGATCTAGTTACCAATCGATATGAGTTGATTAGTAATCGATATGTGTTGGTCAACAATTGTTATAAAGGTCACCAATCGATATGATGGTCACCATTCGATATAGGCTTCTTCAGTATGAGTCATCTGTCGACACTTCCAATTCTATCTGTCGACCACTTTTGTCATATTTACTTCCAGAGACTTGGTGTGTGAGCCAGAATAGATCATCTGTCGATAGCTGACTCCTTTAGGCATCGACAGATTTGATCAGTGTTCACTTTCTAGAGAGTTGATGTTTCCCTATGAAGACCATCTGTCGACACTTCCAATTGGGTGTCGACACCTTTTGTCAGGATTTCCTTTTCAAATACTTGAACAATGCTTAACCTTGGAGACTGTCTTTGTCATGTCAACCTACAAAGGGATCATGAGTCATTCAATATGTCATACACATTAATATGCAATGTATATGAGATGTTGTGATTTGAACTTATCTTAAGATATGAAACATTAGATTGTCAGAGTTTCAACTGACAATGACTAAAACATGAATCCGAAGTCACAACACTTCGATTGACAATGACCAAATTGTGACATCCGAAGTCACAGCACTTCGAAGGACAATGACCAAAACGTGACATCGAAGTCACAACACTTCGACTGACAATGACTAAATCATGACATCTGAAGTCACATACATCGACTGACACTGACCAAATCGTGACATCTGAAGTCACAACACTTCGACTGACAATTACCAAATCGTGACATCCGAAGTCACAACACCTCGACTGACAATGACCAAATCGTGAACGGTCGAAGTCATAGCTTTAGATGACGACGACCAAAACATGAACAGTGAAAGTCACATCTTCGGATGACGAAGAACAAAACTAAACATCTAAAGTTATGTGTCGACACTTCAAGAACATGTGTCGACACACACATTCAGTAACAAGACAATTGTTCTTCATTTATGCAAGTTATCAATATGACCAGTCAGTTCATGATTTGCAATCATTATTTAAAGGGTATTCATCCTTAAGGCACTTGTTTTTAGTGAACATCAAGATTAGCAAAGATAATGTCAACATCAAAACAATGATTATGGTTATCCACACAATCATAACTCAACAGCAGCGAGCAAGCCATCACAGCAGCAGCAATGGGAGAGAGGTCACTAATCTCTGTTCTTTCTCTTCTCTCCTTGGAAGAGAACAGAAGGGAGAGAGCAGAAGGGAGAGAGGAAGAGTGTTTGAGGTGCGTGTGAAGAGTTCAGCTTGTAGCCATGCTTTGTATGAAGGGCAACCCACCAGCTTGTAGCCATGCTATGTGTGAAGAGTTCAGGTTGTACCCCCTTTCATATATATAAAGGGCAACCCACCAACCTCCACCCGACTTGCACGTCGTGTGGCCATGCTATGTATGACCTAGAGCACGTGCAACTATACCTCTATTGATCTTTAAATAGGATGTCACCAAGCAATTTTGGCGACGTAGGTTGTCGCCAGGACAGTGTTGGCGACAATTGATCCTGTCTGTAGGACACTCCTAGCGATGATCGATGTTATCGCCTGAACTATCTTGGTGGCAGATTATCTTATCTCCATCTTGGATCAGAATAGAGCCTATTGGATAACTCTTATCCAATTCTCTATCATTGTCATGACATCCACCTTTTGTGTGTAATGTAGGAAAACATGGGAGAGCATCAAATGCGCAACGAGATGAAGTTTTAAAAATTTAAAACCACGTTTCCCACAAGAAACTTATCAAACTCGGAGAATGTCTAGGGTGCATGGCTCTTATGTAAATGTTGAGCAACTATCCATAAAAAATATTGCTAAACATTTATCATAACGTTTTTGCTATGACAAAACCTTTTACACATTTTCTATTACCATTTATGAAAATTAATATGCAAATACGAAGGCTTTCAAATATACTACTATAATATATCTTAGCTAAAATTTATGCTTACACAGAATCTACGTATCAACAGAAATGAAAATTCTCAAAGTCCACAACGTATATTGTATATCACACTGACTCCGACTCTTGACTCCGGCTCCAGGAAAGTCGAAGTACTGCTCCGACTACTGAACTAACTGGTAGTACTCCGACTCCGTAGAAGTCAAAGTATGGCTTGACTCCAACTTCCTAAAAGTCGATGTCTGGTGAAGCCTTACTCTGACTCCTTGAAAGTCGAAGTCTGTATCACTCCGACTCCTTAAACAGTTGAAGTCTGTTATTCTTTTGATGGCACTCCGACTTCTTAAAAGTCGAAGTATGACTTCAATTGATGAACAAAGTTATGCCACTCCAACTCCATAAAAGTCGAAGTCTTGTATCAATCTGGTCTCACTGCGACTTCTATATAGTTGGACTATATGCATCCTTGACTCTGACTTCTTTAAAGTCGAAGTATCACATATCAACTTCTATACACTTGTACTTAGATAAATTCTTTTATTTCTATCTTTCAACACAGAACTTGGATATTTCATTTTCTTGATTTCTTTATAAGTTCTCATTATTCATAATGAAATATCTTTCATATACAAATGTCTTTTATGAGTCTAATAATTATTCTTCTGCTATCATAAATTATTTAAATATCTTTTTGGTGGGAAAATATTATCCTCTCATTAAAATATCATTAAGATCTGAAAAATATTTGTATGACTTCTCACTATCAGTTATTTAAAATCCATTCTTGCTTGACAGAAGATCTAAGGTTTTAATGCGATGGTAGGTATAAGCAGCATGGGCTATCTATCAGAAGCTGACCTGCCATTGTCAGAAACACCATGACTTTCAGGGAGAGATTGTGTATTCCCCATACAATTATTTGTCTGGGTTTCTATCTTCTGGTGGGCGACTGGTTCTTATTAGGCATGTCTTGTCTGCTTTGCCCATATATACTATGGCTTCTCAGGCCATTCCTGCTACTGTCATGAAAACTTTCCATAGATTGTTGGCAAATTTTTTCTGGGGCTCTTATGATGGATCGCCCAAGAGACATTGGGTCTCCTGGGACATTATATCTCAACCCAAAGATTGTAGCGGTCTTGGGGTTCTCAACCTGTCTCAAATGCAACTTGCGCTGAAGATTAAAATGCTATGGAGGGCGATTTCTGGCACTTCTCTTTGGGGTAGTTTCTTTCAGGCCAAACACCTGTATCACACTCATCATTCTACTGCTACTTTTCATTTGTTGTCCGTTGCGGATAGGAAGCTGTGGCAGCATGCTTCCCGGCTGGTTGCTCCCAATCATAGGGTTGTAGTGAGAGGTCTGGACTCTCAGGTTTCCTTTTGGCTTGATATTTGGACTGGCGCGGTTCCCCTCAGGTGCTTCCTTCCTGACCAAGTTTGGTCTAATTTGCACAATAAATGTTGGTCTATTAATCAGGTTTTAGCTGATCCACTTCAACATCATATTAATATTGCTCAGCAGTTTTGTCCGCCTTCTCTTCTTGGTCATATTTTCACTTGTAATGATGGCCTGGATAGATGGATCTGGTGCTCCACCACCAGTGGTCAGTTTTCCACTAACTCTGTCCGGAAACTTCTACAATGTACCCCGACATTTGGCTGGTCTAAAATCTGGAGCCCCCATGTTCCTATCAAATGGTCAGTTTTTATATGGAGAATGGTCCGCAATTGTATTCCAACGGATGACATCATAGCCAGCTGTGGTATCCCGCTGTGTTCTAGGTGTTCTTGCTGTCGTGGCCTCCATTGTGAAACTGGTCTCACCTTTTCTTCCATGGGGAGGCGGCAAATGAAGTATGGTCTGGTTTGTTTTCTTTCCTGAACTTCAACAACGTCTCTGTTCATAATGCTGCTCAGGGTGTGCTTCACTTTATTTCTGGCTTGCATTGTTCCACTTCATGGGGGCGGCTGGCCAGATACATGTTCCTGTCTGCAATATGGGAGATTTGGTGTAGCCGCAACAAGGCCAGATTTGATGCTTAGCCTATGGTTGCCAGTCATATTTTACACAGAGTCATGGTATATACTACTGATTCTCATAAAATTGCTCAGTTCCATATCTTTGATTTGTCCGCCCAGCACAGGTGTTTCCTCCAGCAATGGGGTCTATCACTCCACGTTTCTGCGCCCCTAGCCCCTAAGATTGTCAGGTGGTACCCTCCCCCTCCAGGAAGGTTGAAGCTTAATGTCGATGGTGCTTATAAAGCCCCCACTACTACTGCTGCTGGTGGAGGTATCTTAGGAATGAGAGGGGCAATATTATTTTAGCTTTTGCTGCTCATTATCATGGTGTTTATTCTAGCCTTGAAGCTGAAGCACTTGCTCTTCGGAATGGAATGATTTTGTGTTATGATAAGGGCTTCACCGATTTTATCATTGAGAGTGACTCCCTTGTGCTGGTGCAAATATTGAAGGGTCAATACTCTATCCCTTGGCGTCTCTCCATTGTCATTCAGGACATCTTTTGCCATTGTCAGAATCTTCAAGTTTCCTTCACGCATATTTACCGTGAGGCTAATCAAGTGGCTGATAGCCTTGCTGGTCATGGTTGTACTATTGCTCTTTCTTGCTGTGTCTGGTCATCCTGGGCCGATCTTCCTCCTGCTGTTAAGGGGCCCTATCGTCTTGATAAGATGGGGCTTCCTTCTATCAGGCTTTGACCTTCTTTTGTAATGCTTCACTTATTAATAAAATCGTCTGATGGGTGTGTGGTGGTGGAGTGACTAACTCATTCCTTCTTTGAAGGGGTGAGCACTCTCCTGCTCCCCTATCGGATATTTGTTTAAAAAAAAAAATACAATTATTTGTCCAAACCTTAAATGCCCTGAACATGTCTGACAGAACTATTTTATTTTTATCTCACCAACCTTCAAGGTATGGAGGTCTCTATGTCTTTTTATAATGTTTTCAGATGTGCAGCTACCCGCTGTAGTGCTTGCTCAAGCTTTCAGTTGTGGGTATGGAGCTTGCAGAACTTTAATGAAGATATATATCTTGAAGATTTTGAGACTCTCTGAACTGAAGACTGAAGGTCATCTCAAGCAGTCTCAAGATGTCAAAAGGTCAACGGCTATCTCCTTCAAACGGCTAGTTTCCAACGGCCAAATTAAAACAGAAAGATGAAGTTTTTAAAGCTCTATATATAGAAGCCGAAGCTTGAAACCACAACAAGAAATGAACACACAAGGCTTCATACATAGAAGAAGTTAGAAGCTCACATCCCACTCCAATCAAAAAGCTAGAAGAGCCACTAAAAAGAGGAAGAGAGCCAAACTTCAATCCTCGACTTTCATGCTCTCCATTGGCGTTGAGAAGTCTTCTTCCTTGGTGGCTTACTGCATTGCATATCTTCTGAGTCCACCTCCTTGTTTTAGAAAGAGTTTGAGATTCATTCTTTAGTTGTTTCTCTTTCTGATTCTTTATGTTTGCTCATTCTATTGAGCAGACACACAAGTGTATTTTCACTTCTGTGTAAGATAACCCGCAGGGGTTTTGTACCCTGCAGTGCCTCTCCTGTAAAGGGAAGACCTACTGGTGTAGGTAGTCTTGTACCCCTTGGTAACGAGAAGACTTTCTTGGGAGCAAGTGGGTTTGTAATACCTCTCAGTTTGAGAGAAGGCCAAGTGCGCTTGGCAGTTAGTGAAATCCCAAGTGGTTGCTTGGGGACTGAACGTAGGACTTCCATGTGGGAAGGGCCGAACCAAGATAAATTCTCTTGTGCTTTTGTGTGATTATTTCTGCCAAGTCTTCACTTGTTTCACACACACCACACTAAGTACTAACAACTCTATTTAGTGTTATCTATCTTTTAAATAAATTTTTAATGTGCAAGAAGTCCTATTAATCCCCCTCCAGGACAACTATAGTGCCATCTCGATCCAATAGTAAACCACACAAGGGCGATATTTTCTCACTTAGGGGCTATTGTATATCCTATGAAGCGCAGAACCGGTCCCACAGATAAAGAAGCTTAAGCAACCACCCTCTAGCAGTGTCCACACAGCGGCGACTGGCGATGAAGGCTCCTGCTCTCATTGGCATCTCCTCTCTAATAGTGCTACTCCCAACAGCTCCTTGCAGTAGCAGCAAGGCAAGAGAAGCAGCATGAGTAGTAACAGCTAAGGCAGTAGCAGCAACCGAAGCATGCAGTAGTGGTGGCTAGAGCAAGGAGGGGAAAAACCCTCTTGCTCCCTCCTCTCTTCCCCAAGAGAGAGGTTGTGAGATGGAGGCTCTCTGCCACACCCTCTATCTATATAGATGCCATTTTTCAAATCTCTGCACGATGCGCACAATGTGTGGACGTGCGTGGTATAGACCATAGTACATGCAGTCATACCTACATTGACGGCAAGACAAGGTGTCACCAATCAGTATTGGTGACACATGTCACTGTCGACAAGACTCTCTTGGCGACAATCGATCATGTTGAATCACTCTTATATTTTATCCCTTTGTTTTGGTGATAACAAAAACTCATGTTAATCATAAATCTCATAAATATATTTAATAATATTTTTTCTCTCATAATAATCACAAATATATTTAGTGTTATAATAGTTTATTTGAGTTTGATTGATGAAGGTAATACGTGTCAGGCCAAGTGGACATATTTTCTGTTCCGATTGATGTGTTTTGATTACTGAAGAAAGTGTCTATCGATTGGTGACCAATTTCATTTCGATTACTATTTAAGCCTTCTTCCAATTGGTGACCAAGTGTTCTTCCGATTGGAGAAAAAATCTCTATCGATTATTATTATTTTTTAAGTAACCAATTGAGTACTGACCAAGTGTTCCGATTGGTGTTATGAGTTGCTTCGATTGATGAACAACTTATCGGTTGGTGAAGAAAGATCATACTATTGATTAAGAATTCTTCCAATTGGTGACCACCATATTGATTGGCGTCAATTTTGTTCCGATTGGCAAACATCTCGTTTCAATTGGTGATCACTTATCTTCTATCACATCGATTGGAGAAGAACTATCGATTGAAGACCAATTCCATTCCGATTGGCATTGAAAATCTTATCGATTGGTCTTTACTCATATCGATTGATGATTAAACATTCCAATTGGCGTTATAAAGGTTATATCCTTTTGATTGATTCATATATGCTTTCAATTAGTGAACTATTGGTCACTTCTCATTCTAATTGGTGTTATAAATGATTTATCCTATCGATTGGTGTGACATCCCTCTCTCGTGGGCCTCTTGTGGGTCAACCACCTTCTGTTAAGGTCACGACGTATCGGACTGTCGCCTTCTGAAGGTGACAAGGTGGCTGTCACGTTCTGTTTGTGAATGCGACAGGCATGTTGTCGCGTTCATCCCTCTGACCACAGCATGCAGCTTGTCGTTTTGCTGTCGGGACAGTTGGGACAAGTGTCAACCCCTGACAACAGAAAGGCGACAGGTCAAGTGTCACGTTCTGGGTGTCAGGTCTGCGAGGTTGACACGTGGTGTTTTCGTTAGTCAGGTTGACCAGGACTTTGGGATAGCGACAGGTTTGTCGGCACATTCAATAAGTGAATGCGACAGATAAGCTGTCGCATTCTCAACTCCGAGGCTTAAATGGACACAGGCCACAGAACACCCCTTCTGCTTCCCCATTTCACCTGTGTTTCTCCTCTTCGACCCCTCTCTGTGTTTCTTCCTCCGTAGAGAGAGTGTGAGGTCTTGGGTTGAGGTGTGGGGGCTTGTGTGGGGTGCTTTGTCCATGTGGTGTTGAGATCCTCTCTCTTCCCAGCTTGGTGCTTCTTCGGCCTGGTTCCCCTTCATGGTGAATCTCTCCATCGACTTGTAGGAGGACGATCCTTGCTCATGGACGGTGTGAGCGTGTAGCTTGGAGCAAGGAGGAGGTGGCCATACACACGAGAAGACCCCAACGGGTTGGGTCTTTGTTTTGAGGTAGGGACTTCTCACCTTCCCCCTAGTTCTATCATGCTAGGACCAAATCCCTCTTCTCCAAGCCCTTAGAATCCATGCCAGGATGTGCATGTGTATTTATGGTTCATGTGGAATGCTTGGATGGCCCTTGTGGTGTTTGATTTATGCTTGGAATGGGGTATGGTTGTTGAGGGTTTCCATGCTTGGATGTGAGTTTCTTGAGTGTAGATCCTTCTTCTTGGCATGCATGGGTGTTTACAAGGGTGGTTTGAGCATTTTTGAGCTATTTACATTGTCCTACATGCTCCCCTCCCCTTGTAGTTTTTGTATTTGTGGTGCATGGCACAGAGGGTAGGCTCTCGGGTGTGTAAGTCTGTGGTCGCAACACGTTTGGTGTCGCGGCCCAGATCGCGACAGCCCGATATGTCGCCTTCTGGTGTGGGAAAGCGACACCCACCCTGTCGCGTAATGGTAGCGACAGGGTGGTTGTCGCCTTCTTACTGGTTTTCACCGTGTGTTGTGGGAGGCCTCAGGTGGTCACCTGGGCCTCTGTCAGTGGTCGCGACAATGCCCTTGTCACGGCCGGATCGCAACAGGTACCCTATCGCCTTCTGACCCAGGTCGCAATAGACAGGGTGTCGCCTTTAGGTGGCGACAGCCTATGCGTCACCTTCTCAGATAGAGAAGGGACTTCCCGACCTGTTCGGAGTTTTCCTTCCACTGCAACTCTTTTCTTGGCACTTGTGCTGTTCCTAGCACAGTACTACCCTAGTCTTATGCCCGGTGCTAGGCACTTGAGGGCTTGTCCATGAGACAGGTTGTTACCATTACCTGGACCCCCGGTCCCCGTGCGCCTGTTTGAGGGAGTTCTCCAGGCGGCGGGCGAGCTCGAGTCACGGACTCTGGTAGCAGAGGGAAAAACAGTGGGGACAATGACGTATAGTCATTTGTAGAGCTCTCTTAACTGATTCTGAGACGCCGAGGTGGTTTGGGTTCTTCCAGCACAGATCAGCTAGTCCTTCTTCTCACAGCCTCACTCTACATTGTTCTGGAACCATATAGAGGGGCCAGGTGTGGGACCGTAGTCCGGCCAGACTACAGCAGTTGTGGTTACTTAGCTCTACGTCTCACTCCGACGGGAGGTGCTAGACATGGACTGTCAGCCGAGGGTAAGGCCCATGCCGCACCTAACTGGTTGACTAGTGTAGTGTTTATGTGGCTAGTGTTTTTGTCCAGGTAGTTGTCTACTGTCTGTGCTTACAGCCTTGGGTTCCGGTCTCGACGTTTAGCTTAGACCGTAGACCATGTAGTTTCTTTATGCTTCCGCACTTACTCTATTAGTAGGATAGATTTACTCACTTTATTTAAATTATGCACATATATATCTATTCTGCTGTTAGAACTAGTGGGAGATTTGTAGTCCCTACTGGGCTTCTTCGTGAAGCTCATTCCCTCCTTTGCAGGTGAGACTTCACAGCAGCACCCTCCGCGGTGGGCTGAGGAGACGGGGCCGTAGTAGATGGCGTCTTCCATGAGTAGTGTCCCGAGTACTTTGTTTACTTCACCCTCGGGGTATGCCCCTAAGGGACCTATTATCCCCCTTTACTTCTGCACTTGTACATTACTTACTTTGGGACTATACTAAACTTGTACATTGTGTCGGACTCCTTTCCTTCACTTGTTGGTGCTTTTAGTGTGTTTAGTTGTTACTTACCTCCATTACATATCTTGTTAGACTGGTCTGTTAGCCCTTCCGGGTCTTTGGGCCCATGGGCGGCGGTGCCGATGGTCAGATCCTTGGTGGGAGCCGAGGGTCAGGGAGTCGGGGCCATTACAGTAGTATCAGAGCAAGGGGTCTATCAAGACTTGTAATGGAACTAAGTGACAACGTAAAGTCCCATAGGAAGTACAAGTAACACTGCTAGCCGCTGGGTTATTTTCTGTTAACTTGAATGTTAGTCTGTGTCACAGGACATGCCTCCACATAGACGCAGACAGGCTCAAGAACTGATGGAGCATCAAGATGCCGCACTAGATGAGTCAGTTGCAGCCGAGCACGTGCCGGTTGATGCTCAGCCTCAGCAGTTTGAGCAACCTGGTGTTTCGTTGCCACAGGCATTTCGTTGCAGCAGGGAGCGCAACAGCAGCAGTGGTTTCCACCCCCACCCTCGCCGGAGGTTTTGGAGTAGTGGTGGAGGATGATTTTCCAGGCACCTTGGCAATACCAGCAGTACTAGCAGATGCCAGCAGGAGGTCAGCAGTTTGCAGAGATGGCAGCAGAGGAGCAGCCACCACCGACCCCACAGGTAGCACCAGCCCAGCCAGAGGTACCACCAGTGGTACGACAACAGACTCCAGTTGCAGCGGCAATACCTGAGGACCGCACGGTGCTTCTGGAGAGGTTGCTTCGTCTTCGGCCTCTGATGTTTTATGGTGACTATGATCCGAGCAAGGCAGAGAGTTGGGTCCATGAGCTTGAGCGCACCTTTGAGACTATGGATTGTGCGGATCAAGATCGGGTCAGATTGGCAGTATATCTACTGAAGGGGTCAGCCCACCAGTGGTGGAGGACAGTGAGGCAGGCCAGTTTTCAGGGCCGGAGGCTGGACCAGATTTCTTGGGAGCAGTTCTTAGAGACCTTTCAAGGCGAGTACTTCCCCGACTACGCTTGCCGTGAGAGGAGAGACCAGTTCAACGAGCTGATGCAGGGAGAGCTGACCATGGTGCAGTACCACCAGAGGTTCATGCAGCTTCTTCGACATGTCCCCCATGTGGCCACTAGTGAGCAGGCTCGCACTGAGCAGTTCATTAATGGGCTACGCTCGGAGTTGTGGTGGGCCATGGCTGGTCACCTCTGCAACACCTTGGGGTTGGCAATGGCGAGGGCTACCGCCTTAGAGAGGGAGTGTCAGTTTCAGCCGCAACAGGGAGGAGGCTCGGTGAGGTCTACCCCGTACCACCACCCTTCGGGCAGTCAAGGGAGTGTCTCTTCTTCTTCTTCTTCGATGACAGGCAGTGCTGGCCTGACCTCGAAGTTGAAGAAGTTGTTCTCTCGAGGAAGTAGGCGGCATTACTAGTAGTCACAGTAGTAGCGACATCAACCGGAGCCGCCAGTGGAGTAGTCTGTGCGGCAAGGAGTAGAGCAGAGCTAGCAGGGAACGGGTTGCTTTCACTGTGGTAGCAGGGTCACTTCAGGCGGAACTGTCCGTTGAGGCAGGGGCAGCAGCAGTTGGCACTGACCCAGTACACTCAGCAGGCACCTCAGGTGCAGTACCCTCCACCCCAGCAGGCACAGCGTCAGCAGTAGCACCAGGGATAGTTTCAGCAGCCGCAACAGTACCATCAAAAGCCTCAACGAGGATGTGGTCACAACCGGGTGATGAACATCACTAGAGAGGAGGCGGAGGGCTCTAATCTGGTCGTCGGTACAGTTCCTGTTCTTGGTAGAATTGCTCGTGTTTTGATTGATCCAGGTGCCACACACTGTTTTACTTCAAAGGAGTTCTTTTTTAGCACCCTAGAAAATTTAATAAGTAAAATTTTGAATAAATAGGAATAAATAATTTCCATAATATCAAATTATTTAAAACATACGTACCTCTATCGTATGTGCTAAAACACATCAGAAAATTCCATAAAAATTATAAATCGACTTATTATTAAATGTTTTACAAAGCAATTTGTGCCAAGAAATATCAGATTAGCCATGTTTAAAGTGTTTCACGACTTATTATCGTAATTCATGAATAAGTCGAAAAATCATTATCACACGTACTTGGATGAGTCAGAAAATTAAATAAAAATCATATAAGGACTTCAAATAATATCCTCTAATGACCCATCATGAAATTTGGGTCAATAAAAATTATTTGGGCTAGGTTTAAGAGTTATTGTGACCGATTATTCAAATTAGGAAACAAGTCGGAAAACCGTTCACACGGAAATACGACGCAACCATAAATTAAATAAAAATGTTGGAGAGACTTCTAACATTATATATTAATGACCAAATATCATAATTAGGTCAATGGACAACATTTGGCCCAAAAATCAAATGAGGCAAGAAAATACATAGAAATTTGCAACTTTAATTAAGCTGAAAATAGAAGGGGGTAATTAGGGCAAACCCCAAGGCAATTAGCCTTTATTGGAAACTCAAGTTCATGCTTAAACATGGTGGGAGGTTTCTTAAAGCCGCACACACTCCAATGGAGGAAGAAATCCTCAAATTAGGAAAGTAACAAGCCAAAACCGCAACCATAGTTTCCTTGTCATAATAGGACTCCTAAACACCATGGTTGCTTAAATACTCTCCATTAAACCCTAGGGACGAGTTTTACAACTTTTTGGGGTTGTGTGGAGGAGTGTTGGGTGGCTGGGGAGCTGTGGATCGACCACAAGAAGGACATCTTCTTCCCCTGTTCGTCTGCTACGATTTGTGCAAACCGTCCCCTTGGAGTCGACCAAAGGTGAGTCAAACCATAACCAAACCTTGCAAGGATTATACCCCTGGAAAAAGGGTCAAGTCTACTTCCTAACCCAACTGGAATGCCCAATTTTTGTGCAGTATACACGGAGTATTAAGCGTTCTTCAAATAGTGGTCTGAACAAGGGATTTCTGAAGAACGAGACTTAATCAACCCTAGAAGGTAGGTTTTCTGGATCCAAACCTTAACATATCTTATATCAATGTGTAGCGCATCAAGTTAACATTCGTTTCCCACTGATTTCATTGAATTCCAATGAGTACATGTAGAGTTATAGGCATTTTGCCAAGGTCGCACATGTCTGATACTTTTTATGTTCGTGTCAATTTATCATGCATCTCAAGGTCGTTTAAAATTATTTAAAAATCGTAGTTCGCACTTATTCCATGTTCCCTACAACTTTCATGTTGAGACTTTTATCCGAAAAACCCTAGTTTAGGAGATATAAGCGTTGCATGAGTAGCACCCCTGTGTTCCTGCGTTTTGGAAGTTTTCGGTCTGCTTCTTGAAACGCGTCCGGTCCCGAGGATGTGTTTCAAGCCTCTGGTGTCGCGATGCTGCTGGGAGATGCGACTATCTGAAAGGCATCCGAAGATCCTGACGCGATTAAGGCATTGACCCGTCAACGGCCCGCGTGGGTCTGCGCGCCGCCTGGGAGTCCGGGCCGGTCTGAACTGCGGCGATTTACCCCGACACGTTTCAGAGGTTTTTCATGCCCAAGTTTTTTTTTAATGATTTTTCGTAGACGCGCCCTTATCCCCCGACATGATTCAATCATTAACGCGGCCATGCATGTGGACGCGATTTTGACTCTTCACTATTTTCGCTAGTTTTCGCTGTGCAATGTGTAACGCCCCTCTTAGACCCAGTACAGTTATACCAACTCACATTGGATCTAACAGAGGTATTACAGTGGAATAAATCCAACAATTGATGGTACAGGTTGAGATATACACAAATGACAAATTCATTCCAATAATAAGCAACGGAACATGGAACTAAATGATTGTAATCAACATTATACTCAAATGTAAAGTCTAGTGCATAAGAGAAATAACAATAGTCCGAAATTTATTACATTTCATAGTCCAATTGCTTAAAGGAAAATACATATAGTCCTCATATATAAGAGTCACTCTAAACCTCTCAACCAATCTAAGTCTCCACGTCCTCTCGCTCCGAGTCAGTGTGAACCAACTCCTGAGTGTCCTTTGGTTCTCCTGAAATGTTAAGCAAGTATGAGTCTACAAGACTCAGCAAATCACATGAAAGACAGTTCACGATATTATAATTATAATAGGTTTTAAAACATGGTAACATATTATCACTCATTTCATTGATATCATATACTCTTCCTACTAACATGGTTCTAAATCAATTGGCAATCATTCATTCATAGCATTCTAATTATTATGGAAATAACCATGTCATGCAATGCATAAAATCCACATCTTACTTACTAACAATCGAAGTAACATGTTCTTACATATAACATGCTATTATTTTTATCATGGTTTCTACTTATTGTCATGTAATCATGTAAACTATTTCAATGAAAACCTTATACTACGTTATGCAATATGTAACAGTTGTCATGTAACAATGGACCATTTAGACATGTAGCAATTCTTTCATATATCAATTTGCATGTAATTCATGTAACATTTAACACATAGACATGTAGCATGAAATCAAGTAGACAATGTTCATGTAGGCATGTAGCATGTAGGTCATGTAGACATGTAGACATTTTCATTTATTTGCCAAGACATAGCCCGCACTATAGTAGAGATCATTAGTCATTTATCGTTCACTTATCACCTAGGCAATACAGTGATGAAGTCATGGTATTTGCGCAAAACCGGGGAAAGTCCTTCCCACCTTAACAGGTAGAACTTGTCTACCTCCAGGATTTCAATCCGTTGCCCATGGATTCAATAAATCATTTACATGTAGGTGAACCAATACCATAGGGGCATCTATGGTGTAGTTCCTTGTAGAAATCTCTAATATAGCAATGTCTTATTGGCATTTCATTTCAATGCATGCACTAACATGTATGATATCATTTAATTTACATTTCATGCAATTGCAATAACCTATAGCATGTCTTTCCAGTTCTGAAATTCTACTTTTTGCACGACAGACCCCTATCATGATAATAAATGCAACACATTCCATCATGTACATACTTGCATTTTATTTAATTTCTACATGCAACTTACTATTCAGAAATTCATAATAGAATTATAGATGTCTAAGAATTCTGAAATTTTAACAGAAATTCAGAATCAGGATATACTATGCACATGCCAAATTTTGCATTTTTCTTATCTCTATAACCATTTTTCATGAATTAATCCCTTCAATTCAATTAATTAACATAGTACAACACCTAGTAAGAGATCATGGAATTTATACAGAATAGAGAACACTGGTATGCATTATCTCCCATAGTAATTCAGCCTTCAACCATCCATATTCTAACATATATATATATATATATATATATATATATATATATATATATATATATAAATAGCCTGTTTACTATTGCAATAATCAGTCCATATTATAACAGTAAACAAACACCCTAAACATAACATGGCCAAAACTCATACAAGCATGGATCATATATACATAATGAAAATCAGTTTTCTAGAAAAACATGATACTGATAAACTTGACGGCAAGGTATGTGGCGTTTACTGAAGTAGATGTCCACATACTTTGTCGTTAAACCTAAATAGACGGCGGCACATAGTGTCGTTAACACATACTGACGGCGGAACATAGCGCCGTTTACATATAATAAAAGTCAGAAAACGAACGATGTTCACATGAAGTAGACGGCAGTCGATGCCGCCGTTTACAAGATATTGACGGCAAGCGATCTGGACGTCTAGTTCTTATGTGTAAAAAACACAGAAAACCCTACATGAAATAACGCCACTTCTACCCCTTCCCGTAGGTTATTTGCATGCTTTAAGTACGAAAAAATGGTAAATCTATAGTATATCATATCCTAAACTGAACCACCATGTAACTTGCTTCTTTCCCTCCTACAAGAGTGATGAATCTAAGCTCGAAGATGCCCGCCTCGCCTGTGAG
Source organism: Colocasia esculenta (assembly GCA_014218235.1). Classification (NCBI taxonomy): domain Eukaryota; kingdom Viridiplantae; phylum Streptophyta; class Magnoliopsida; order Alismatales; family Araceae; genus Colocasia; species Colocasia esculenta. The sequence continues at coordinate 115,998,739 of CM024754.1, forward strand.
GCAGTCCTTTCTTTCTACTTCAACTGCTCCAATCCGCCTCCAATCGTGGCTCCTCCGCTTGGGTGAGTTTCTGATCACGAAGCTGGACACACCGCCTTGGTTCAAAAGCCTCCAACTCGCACGAACCAACACAAAATCGTCCTTTCTCGGCCCTCTTTCTCTCCTCCACGAACCAGAGCGAAAAACACCTTTCCAATCACGAAATCCGGTCTTATAAAGACCTTCCATGCAATGGTCAGCCTAAATCCTGACCCTCCGATCCTAAACGCTTGGATCATCGCATTAAAACCCCATAGAAACGGTCGATCTCTCTTTCCCCGAACGGAAGTATCAAAAATAGGCAAGTCAGCTTAACGTCAACATAAGATGCCGTCAGCCTCCACGTAAACGTCCATCGATGATGTCGTTTACAGGCTTGCCTAAAAATTTAAGAAATTCATAAAATAATAAACGACACAAGAGTATGTCGTTAACAGAAAATAAACGGCAGGCGATCTTGCCGCTAACAGGACTTAACGCCAAGAGATGTTGACGCCAAACTCCACACAGATTAGCATTCAAAATTCATGCAAAAATAAACATACAATTTGCAAAATAAATTCAAGAAAATTTTCTAGGGCACCACACAATGTGTTTTGAAGTGCGTCCTCTGTGTTGGACGCATATTTACAATCTTACCCGAGGCCTGTTTAACATGGTATTTAGTGTGTAATTCGCATGTCTTGGGTCTGATCATTACATGATGTCTACTTAATGGCTTAAAGTGTTTTAACCTATTTAAAAGTTATAAGTACATGAAAATTATTCTAATTGCTTTCTTAATGATATGATCATTCATGAAACTTGTGATTTACTCTTGTTACTGTTCTAGCTTGATTAAATGATAATTCTTATCTTAAAATCTTGTAAACCCATGTGTAGTTAAATGCATTGTCATTGCATGCCATCATGTTAAGTGCTTTCCGCGAGTTTGAAACCGGTGGTTTGTGAATTGAGATGCGTACATCACTACACACTTGCACATCTAGGCAGCCCTTTCTTGGGGATTTGGAAGCTCTCTATCAGTCATTCTAAATCGATAAGACTAGCGATCTTTTCTCTAAGACCTCCGTAAATCTCCGCTCTTCGTGGATTCCCACATGGAGGCCGAGTTTGTTATACCATTGAAGTTCCCTGGAGATAGCGTGCACTTCCTCTCTCATCTTGTTCTCGTGAGTGTGATTTACAATCTAGACTAAAGTCATTAATGTAAAGATTGAATTAATGTATAAATCGTACCGTTATGCTGCCAAATTTATCTCTTGACCCTTGTTCTCATGAAATCATGTTCAATTTACTTATTACTTGTTCTCATCATCATCATGAACATGACATTATACATGCTTACTTATTGAAACTCTCATTGGCCATTATTAATGACTGTGGGTATCATCATTTAAAATTTAAGTGAGATACTGACCGGGCACGGCGAGTGTCCAAGGGCTCCAGTCTAGCCCCAATGACGGAGAATCATAAATATACTATTAACCATGTGGTATAATGATTACGGGTGGTGCATCTGCGCTGGGATTCGTACGTGCGTGTTGAATGATAGATATAATAACCACATACACGTGTCCTGGTGTTCATTCTTGATGGATCTTTTCTTGGTGTACATTAGTGTCTACGTGCCTAATTAGTGTTACATGATCGTGCTCGTGCGTTCTTGCTTGCTTGCGTGATATGGCCATCCTGCATTTAATGCAATTAGTGATATCTTGCGTTCTTGACATCAAGTGAAATCTTGCGTGCTTGTACAAAGTGATCTATTGCTAGTTCTATCTTGTCATCTTGTTCAAAAATCTTGTTCTATCATGATCACTCTATCTAGCTTGTCCATGTATCATGTTTTAATGAGTTTTATTCGTACATGCATATCATGACATTCATCGTGCTTACCTAGTTCTAAATTGTTAATCACTTATATCATTGCCCGCACATTGAGATATAAATCCTACTAGGCTAGTTTGCTCATTCCCTACTTTTAACCATTCTAGGTGATTATGACATTGAAGAGGAAGAGAAAGTCGAGAATGGGAATGCGTCCGAGTGATGAGTATTCCAAGTATGAGTCTAGTTATAGTAGTTTGCTTTGAGTGTTAGATTCATGTAGTAGGAAGTGAGGAATAAATGTATTTATTTTCTTTTTATTGAGTCTTAGTCCTGTAATAGTTTCCATTTGGAATACAATGAGTTGAGATTTGAAAACAAGATTAGTTGAGTTCAATATTTGGGCCCTATGCTGATGTATGTTGTTATACATTTAGTGTGTGCTAGCTAGAGGCTTATTTGCCGACTGTTCACGTCTCGGGATCGTCTCAAATTATTCCGCATTATTAATATCTGCTGTGTAATTCTTGGGACGTGACAGTTTAGTGGTATCAGAGACTAGGAATACCAAATAGGATATATGTCTCAGGATTAGGAGATACCTATGGAACCTAGGTCATGGAAATGAAATAGTACTTGGTGAGAATGTGTAGAGACTGGGAATATGATAGAATGAACAAAACACTCCTACCCATTGACTCTTATAATATGTCTAGAGACATTAATTGGTTTCCATCTTTTCCTCAGGAACCCTCATAACTCTCTCCCTCAACCGCAATGGCTCGCAACCAATGGCAAGCTATGCAAGAAACAGTGGCAGGACTCATACAGGCCCTGCAAAATGTGGTTCAGGCTGGAAATCAGGCTACTGCAGCTAGGAATGGAGCCGGTGATCTACACCGTAACTTTAGGAGTTTGAACCATCCTCGTTTCTCTGGGTCCCCTGACCAAGACGAAGCAGAGAATTGGCAAGAGGAGATAGAACGAATTTTCCATGTGATGCAATGCACTAACAGGGAGAAGGTGGTACTGGCCACTTTTCAATTCACTAAGGATGCCCGAGCATGGTGAAAGGCCACATCGGCCCACCTGCCTAATGTTGGCAAACTGGAGTGGGCTGGATTCCTGGAGATATTCCGGGGAAAATATTTCTCTGAAAGAGTGAAGGAGAAGAAAGCAGCGGAGTTTTCCGCACTAAAATAGAAAGGAATGTCCGTGGCTGAGTATGAGGCTCAGTTTGCGCGTCTGGCTGTGTATGCCCCACACCTGGTAGGAACTGAAAGACTAAAGGCAAACCGTTTCATGGATGGGATCAGGCCCATGATCATTGAAAAGCTCGGACCACACAACATCCAAACCTACACTGAGATGGTCCAAAGAGCTCAACTGGTAGAAGACACTATGGCTAAGGTGGAAGGCATAAAGGGGAAAGACGTCTCAAAGCCGACCTTCATAAAAAGGGGATCAGTCGATACAACTGGGACTTTCCACAATAACAACAATAACAACAACAAAAGGCCAACCACTGGGAAGGACTATGGCATGGAGCAAAAGATCAAAGTAGAAGAAACAATGACGGTGGAATATTGTAACTTTTGCAACAAGCCTGGGCACCAAGCGGACAAGTGCTGGAAGAAGGTCGGGGCTTGCCTGCGATGTGGGAGTCATGAACATCGTATACCGAACTGTCCCATGCTAAAAGACCAAGCTGGAAGGAACCAAGGAGTGGTAAAGCGTCAAGGACATGTGAATGCAATAACTCAAGCAGAGCTCCCGGAAGGAGGTATGATTGTTAAACCCCTAGACTGATCTTATGATATTTTTCTTATTAGTACATTTCTAAGTGGGGGAGATCATTAAGGAGAAATTAGAAAAGAATAATCTAGTAATTATACCATAGTTCATCTGGAGGATTAAGATGGAGTTATAACAACCGTGGAAGGAAAACAGGAGTGGAAGGAACCAAATGAATAGTACGGGTGGCCATAGGTGTAGATGTTGGACTAGCATCCACGATGTGGAAACAAGTTAGAGGAGTTAAATCCGAAACTAGCTCAAGAATCATAACTATCAAAAGCCAATGAATGATCTATGAATTTGGGGACCAAATTCTCTTAAGTGCAGGAGGGTGTAGCACCCCGAAAAATTTAATAATTAAAATTTGAATAAATAGAAATAAATAATTTCCATAATATCAGATTATTTAAAACATACGTACCTCTATCGTATGTGCTAAAACACATCGGAAAATTCTATAAAAATTATAAATCGACCCCAAACATTATTAATAAATGTTACACAAAGAAATTTGTGCCAAGAAAAATCGGATTAGCTAAGTTTAAAGTGTTTCGCGACTTATTATCGTAATTTATGAATAAGTCGAAAAATCATTATCACACGTACTTGGATGAGTTAAAAAATTAAATAAAAATCATATACAGACATCAAATAATATCCTCTAATGACCCATCAAGAAATTTGGGTTAATAAAAATTATTTGGACAAGGTTTAAGACTTATTGTGACCGGTTATCCAAATTAGGAAAAAAATGGGAAAACCGTTAACACGGAAATACGACGCAACCATAAATTAAATAAAAATCCTGGAGAGACTTATAACATTATATATTAATGACCCAATATCATAATTGGGCCAATGGACAATATTTGGCCCAAAAATCAAATGAGGCAAGAAAATACATAGAAATTCGCAACTTTAATTAAGCTGAAAATAGAAGGGGGTTATTAGGGCAAACCCCAAGGCAATTAGCCTTTCTTGGCAACTCAAATTCATGCTTAAACATGGTGGGAGGTTTTCTAAAGCCTCACACACTCCAATGGAGGAAGAAATCCTCAAATTAGGAAAGTAACAAGCCAAAACCGCAACCATAGTTTCCTTGTCATAATAGGACTCCTAAACACCATGGTTGCTTCAATACTCTCCATTAAACCCTAGGGACGAGTTTTACAACTTGTTTGGGTTGTGTGGAGGAGTGCTGGGCGGCTGGGGAGCTGTGGATCAACCACAAGAAGGACATCTTCTTCCCCTGTTTGTCTGCTACAATCTGTGCAAACTGTCCCCTTGGAGTCGACCAAAGGTGAGTCAACCATAATCAAACCTTGCAAGGCTTATACCCCTGTAAATAGGGTCAAGTCTACTTCCTAACCCAACTGGAATGCCCAATTTTTGTGCAGTATACAGGGAGTATTAAGCGTTCTTCAAACATTGGTCTAAACAAGGGATTTTTGAAGAATGAGACTTCATCAACCCCCGAAGGTAGGTTTTCTGGATCCAAACCTTAAAATATCTTATATCAATGTGTAGAGCATCAAGTTAACTTTCGTTTCCCACTGATTTCATTGAATTACAATGAGTACATGTAGAGTTATAGGCGTTTTGCCAAGGTCGCGCATGTCTAAGACGTTTTACATTTGTGTCAATTTATCATGCAACTCGAGGTCGTTTAAAATTATTTAAAAATCATAATTCGCACCTATTTTATGTTCCCTACAACTTTCATGTTGAGACTTTTGTCCAAAAAGCCCTAGTTTAGGAGATATAAGTGTTGCATGAGTCGTACCCCTGTGTTCCTGCGTTTTGGACGTTTTCGGTCTACTCCTTGAAACGCGTCCGGTCCCGAGGACGCATTCCGAGCCTCTGGTGTCGTGATGCTGTTGGGCGATGCGACCATCTGAAAGGCGTCCGAAGACCCCGACATGATTAAGGCATTGACCCGTAAACGTCCCGCGTGGGTCTACGCGCTGCCTGGGAGTCCGGGCCGGTCTGAACCGCAGCGGTTTACCCCGACGTGTTTTAGAGGTTTTTCTGACCCTAGTTTTTTTTAATGATTTTCCGTAGACGCGCCCTTATCCCCCGACGTGATTCAATCATTAACGCGGCCATGCATGTGGATGCGAGTTTGACTCTTCACTGTTTTCGTTGGTTTTCGCTGTGCGATGTGTTTTGAAGTACGTCCTCTGTGTTGGACGCATATTTACAAGCTTACCTGAGGCCTGTTTAACATGGTATTTAGTGTGTAATTCACATGTCTTGGGTCTGATCATTACATGATGTCTACTTAATGGCTTAAAAGTGTTTTAACCCATTTAAAAGTTATAAGTACGTGAATATTATTCTAATTGCTTTCTTAATGATATGATCATTCATGAAACTTGTGATTTACTCTTGTTACTGTTCTAGATTTATTAAATGATAATTATTACCTTAAAATCTTACAAACCCATGTGTAGTTAAATGCATTGTCATTGCATACCATCATGTTAAGTGCTTTCCGCGAGTTTGAAACTGGTGGTTTGTGAATTGAGATGCGTACATCACTACACACTTGCACATCTAGGCAGCCTTTTCTTGGTGATTTGGAAGCTCTCTATCAGTCATTCTGAATCGATAAGACTAGCGACCTTTTCTCTAAGACCTCCGTAAATCTCCGCTCTTCGTGGATTCCCACATGGAAGCCAAGTTGGTTGTACCATTGAAGTTCCCTAGAGATAGCGTGCACTTCCTCTCTCATCTTGTTCTCCTGAGTGTGATTTACAATCTAGACTAAAGTCATTAATGTAAAGATTGAATTAAAGTATAAATCATACCGTTATGCTGCCAAATTTATCTCTTGACCATTGTTCTCATGAAATCATGTTCAATTTACTTATTACTTGTTCTCATCATCATCATGAACATGACATTATACATACTTACTTTTTGAAACTCTCATTGGCCATTATTAATAACTGTGGGTATCTACATTTAAAATTTAAGTGAGATGCTGACTAGGCACGGCGAGTGTCCAAGGGCTCCAGTCTAGCCCCAATGACGGAGAGTCATAAATATACTATTAACCATGGGGTATAATGATTACTGGCGTTGCATCTGCGCTGGGAGTCGTGGGTGCATGTTGAATGATAGTTACAATAACCACATACACGTGTCCTGGTGTACATTCTTGATGGATCTTTTCTTGGTGTACATTAGTGTCTACGTGCCTAATTAGTGTTACATGATCGTGCTCGTGCGTTCTTGCTTGCTTGCGTGATATGGCCATCCTGCATTTAATGCAATTAGTGATATCTTGTGTTCTTGACATCAAGTGAAATCTTGCGTGCTTGTACAAAGTGATCTATTGCTAGTTCTATCTTGTCATCTTGTTCAAAAATCTTGTTCTACCGTGATCACTCTATCTAGCTTGTCCATGTATCATGTTTTAATGAGTTTTATTCGTACATGCATATCATGACATTCATCGTGCTTACCTAGTTCTAAATTGTTAATCACTTATATCATTGCCCGCACATTGAGATATAAATCCTACTGGGCTAGTTTGCTCATTCCCTACTTTTAACCATTCTGGGTGATTATGACATTCAAGAGGAAGAGCAAGTCGAGGATGGGAATGCGTCCGAGTGATGAGCGTTCCAAGTATGAGTCTAGTTATAGTAGTTTGCTTTGAGTGTTAGATTCATGTAGTAGGAAGTGAGGAATAAATGTATTTTTTTCTTTTTATTGAGTCCTAGTCCTGTAATAGTTTCCATTTAAAATACAATGAGTTGAGATTTGAAAACAAGATTAGTTGAGTTCAATATTTTGGCCCTACGCTGATGTATGTTGTTATACATTTAGTGCGTGCTCGTTAGAGGCTTATTTGCCGACTGTTCACGTCTCGGGATTGTCTCGAATTATTCTGCATTATTAATATCTGCTGCGTAATTCTCGGGACGTGACATCTTTAGTATCTTGACTGAGTTTGCTCCGGCGCGGACCTGTGACCTAGCTATTGAGCTTCCAACGGATGACTACATGCCTACTCTGGGTTACCTAGAGGGTGTCACTATCGAGGTACAGGGCCACCATCTACCTGCCAGATTGTTCGCCTTACAGATCCACGACTTTGATGCCATTCATGGGATGGATTTGTTGGAGGCACATTCTGCATTGGTGGACTGTCAGTGGAAGACAGTGCGGTTCAAGATACCTGGAGCACCTGTGTTTTGTTTTCGAGGTACACGGTCTACCCGTCGACCCTTTGTCTCTTTCTGTTGAGCTCGATGCCTTATCTGAGATGGTTGTGTAGCTTTCCTTGCTTCTGTGAGTCCCTCGAATTCTTGTGAGCTATCTGTTTCAGATGTGCCTATTATTTGTGAGTTTGCTGACGTGTTTCCGGAGGATCTACCTGGTTTGTTGCCGGAGCAGGAGGTAGATTTCTCCATTGAGTTGCTTCCAGGGATGATGCCTATGACCAAGGCACCGTACCAGATGGCGCCGGTGGAGCTACGAGAGTTGAAGCGTCAACTCGATGAGTTACTTGAGTTGGCTTCATTCGTCCGAGCTGTTCACCATGGGGAGCGCCTATCTTGTTTGTGAGGAAGAAGGATGGCAACCTCAGGATGTGGATCGATTAACGATAGCTTTCATGGAGTTGATGCACAATGTGTTCGGATAGTACTTAGACCGGTTCATGGTGGTGTTCGTCGACGACATCCTGGTGTACTTAGCGACGGTAGAGGACCACAAGATTCACTTGAGGCTAGTGTTGCAGGCACTAAGGAGTCACCAACTTTACGCTAAATTCAGAAAATGTGAATTTTGGCTAAAAGAGGTGAACTTCCTTGGTCATGTGGTTTATGGTGCAAGTGTGGCGGTGGATCCCGCCAAGGTAGAGGCTGTGGTTTTGTGGGGCCAGCCCACTACAGTTGCAGAGGTTCGCAGTTTTCTGTGGCTGGCAGGCTACTACAAGAGGTTTGTGCAGGACTTCACCAGAATTGCTGAGCCATTGACCAGATTGACCAGGCGGGAGACCAAGTTCGTGTGGACAGCGGAGTGCGAGCAGAGTTTTCAGGAGCTAAAGAGCCGGCTGACTTCAGCTCCGATCCTTGTTATACCCTCTGGTAGTAGTGGCTTTGTTGTCTATACCGACGCTTTAGGGACTGGTCTTGGTGCTGTGTTGATGCAGCACGGGAGGGTTCTTGCTTATGCTTCTCATCAGCTGAAGAAGCATGAGCAACACTACCTGATACACGACGTGGAGCTTGCAGTGGTCGTGTTCGCCTTGAGGTTGTGGAGACAATACTTGTACTGTGAGGTGTTCGAGGTGTTCACGGACCACCGGAGTTTACAGTATGTCTTCACGCAGAGAGATCTGAACCTCAGGCAATGCAAGTGGGTTGAGTACCGGAAGGACTACGACTTTACCCTTTCCTATCACCCGGGAAAGGCTAATGTCGCAGCGGATGCTTTAAGCAGGAGAGCCCACTTGAGTTCTTTGTTGGTTAGACACTGGAGGCTTCTAGAGGATGCCACTCGGGGTGTTTTCACACCATTGAGACTCAGGGAGAGAGCAGTGTTGACCAGCATGACAGTTCGTTCGGTGATATATCAGTAGGTGATAGAGGCACAGAGTGCAAATGCAGATTTGGCAGACATGTTGTAAATGCCAGAGGTCGAGCTGGATGAGGACAGCGAGGTCAGGTTCAGAGGTAGACTCTACGTTCTGGAGGACATCAGGCAAGAGCTGTTGGTTGAGGTGCACAAATCGAGGTACTCTGTTCATCCTAGTTCCACCAAGATGTACCATGACTTGAGGGACTCTTTTGGTGGCCTGGGATGAAGAGAGATATTATTGAGTTCATTTCTAGTTGCCTTACCTGTCAGCAGGTGAAGGCAGAGCACCAGTGTCCTGGTGGTGAGCTGCAGTCACTACCCATTCCCGTGTGGAAGTGGGAGTACATCACCATGGACTTTGTTTCTAGCTTACCTCGTACTTCATAGGGGCACGACAGCGTTTGGGTGATCGTTGACCAACTGACAAAGATATCTCGTTTCTTACCAGTCAGAGCAGCGTGGTCAGTGGATAGACTTACTAAGCTATTTATGGACAAAGTGGTGCCTTTGCATGGGACTCTGGTCTCTATCGTCTTAGATAGAGATCCAAGGTTCACCTCTCATTTTTGGCACAGTTTTCATGGGGCACTTGGCACCGAGTTGAGGCTGAGTTCAGCCTATCACCCACAGACAGACGGGCAGTCAGAGAGGACCATACAGACCCTCGAGGACATGTTGAGAGCATGTTGCCTAGACTGGGGTGGCACTTGGGAGTTGCACCTTCATGGTGGAGTTTGCTTATAATAATAGCTTTCACTTCAGCATTGGGATGGCACCCTTCAAGGCTCTGTATGGCCGACCATACAGGACACCGTTGCACTGGCATGAGGTTGGCGAGAGGTAGCTACTGGGACTAGAGTTCATGTAGCAGTGTGCAGACACAGTGAGGCTGATCAGACAGAGACTACGGATAGTACAGAGCAAACAAAAGAGCTACGTGGACGTTCGCAGGAGGCCACTTCAGTTCGAGGTAGGCAACAGCGTGTTTCTTCGAATCTCTCCCACCAAGGGCATTCTCAGGTTTGGGAAGAAGGCCAAGCTCAGCCCGAGGTTTGTTGGCCCCTTTCCCATCCTGGAGCGGGTTGGCAAGGTCGCTTATAGGTTAGCTCTTCCATTTGAGTTGGTAGGTGTTCATGACATCTTCCACGTCTCGCAGTTGAGGAGGTACATGCCAGATCTGTCACACGTGTTGGACTACTCACAGTAGAGGTCGCTCCAGATCTGTCAGTGCCAGAGTATCCGGTCAGTGTCGTGGACCACAGAGTGCAATAGCTGCACAGGAGGCAGATCCCGCTTGTCAAGGTAGTTTGGGAGAATCACGTCAGTGGTGAGGCCACTTGGGAGTGCGAGGATGAGATGTGGGAGCATTTTCCTTACTTGTTTAAGCGACTGGTATGTGTACTTGCCTTCTTTTTCCCCAGTTTCACCCTTAATTTTGAGGACGAAATTGTTTTTTTGTTGGTTAGATTGTAACATCCCTCTCTCGTGGGCCTCTTGTGGGTCAGCCACCTTTTGTTGAAGGTCACGACGTATCAGACCGTCGCCTTCTGAAGGCGACAAGGTGGCTGTCGCGTTCTGCTTGTGAACATGATAGGCATGTTGTAGCGTTCATCTCTCTAACTGCAGCATGCAGTTTGTCATTTTACTGTCAGGACAGTTTGCACAAGTGTCAACCCCTGACAACAGAAAGGCGACAGGTCAGGTGTCGCGTTCTGGGTGTCAGGTCTGCAAGGTTGACACGTGGTGTTTCCGTTAGTCAAGTTGACCAGGACTTTGGGATAGCGACAGGTTGGTCGTCGTGTTCAGTAAGTGAACGCGATAGATAAGCTATCGCGTTCTCAACTCCGAGGCTTAAATGGACACAGGCCGCAGAACACCGCTTCTGCTTCCCCATTTCACCTGCGTTTCTCCTCTTCGACCCCTCTCTGTGTTTCTTCCTCCGTGGGGGGAGTGTGAGGGCTTGGGGTGAGGTGTGGGGGCTTGTGTGGGGTGCTTTGTCCATGTGGTGGTGTTGAGATCCTCCCTCTTCCTAGCTTGGTGCTTCTCCGGCCTGGTTCCCCTCCGTGGTGATTCTCTCCATCGACTTGTAGGAGGACGATTGTAGCAACTTGGAATTTTTGGAAAATAAAAACTTAATAATAAGAAAAATAAAAGCAATTAGCAAATCAAATAAAAGAGAATTAAATAAAACCCATTAAATGAAAAGAAGTAATGGGCTTCTTAAATGGACCCATTAGAAATTAGTGGGTCAAAATAGAGATTTTTAAAAAGGGAATAATAGGAAAATACCCTAAATTCGTAACTAAATTATTACTTAAATAGAAAAGGGGTATTTAATGCATTAAAAAGCTAATTTGAGTTAGATTTGGATTCCTAAACCTACCCTAATAGGTTGGCCACGAATTTGGGTCCCAACCTAACCCAAATTAGGAGATCTCATGCCTAAAAAGGGGAGAGGGAAATAGGAAATTTGGAATAAATAGGAATTAGAGTCATAACAGGAAATAGAATGGGGAGATGCTTAAATACTCCTCTAAAACCCTCATGTCCGGCCCTAGCTCTTGCCAAGGGTTTGATGGACGTGGGAAGAGGCCAAGGAGGAGAGAAATTTGTGGGGAAAAGGCTGCTCAAAGCTTCTTCCTTCGTTCTTCAAGTTTTTAACCCTAGAAGACAAAACGAGTCAAAGGTAGGCATTCTCACGAGCAAAACTAACTCAATTTCGTCCGTAGGTTGATCTAAACCTCAAAAATCAAAGCCCTCTTGTCTCATATTTTTCCATCGAGCAAATATTTTGTTCTTAATTTTCAAAGTTCTGTGAACTTCAAGACCCCGAACCCTCTTTTTAAATTCATATCTCCATGCATACTCGTCCTCATGCCATGAGATTTTTACTGTAAGAACTGATGGTTGTTAGGCGTCTTTTGCCTCTGAAAGCCCTAATTTTCATCAACTCTACATCTGAATAAATTCTTTTACCCCAACTGTGTACTGTTCATGTTCATCATGAATACACATGACCATAGCATGTCAAAACCCTGTTTGTTTTCAAATTCCTATTTATTGTAAGTACCCATGCATGTCTAAAACAATTCGCAATTAGTTTCATGATTTTTCATCGCCTGTACAATTAGATATGTTTTTTTGCATCACCCTATGTCAAAATAGGGTAAGTCAGGTCTGCAATCCAATGCACTGTACTCTCCCTGTCGGACTCGGGCACAGACCCTGTGAATGCGACGGCCGATAGGCCGCATTCACAAGGCCATCGTGATAGTACCTTTTGTCACGATCTGATCGCGACAGGGCCTGTCATCGCGATCTGCTGCCCGACTGACTAGCCCGTCACGACCCTTATGTGACCCTGTCGTGACCTGCCTGATCGAACTGACCAGTCCGTCGCGACCTGTACAAGAGCCTATCACGATCTGCCTGAACCCCGTCACAACCCTTACAAGGGTGCGTCGCGTCTGGATTTTTGCATAAAAACCCCAAAGTTTTGATGCTCTGACTCTCCACAGTGCTTGTACTCTTGTTTAACAGTTATATACACAGAAGATTACACTTGTTATAAATTAAACATTTATGTGTGATTAAAATACATGCACATGATCTTTTCTATCTACAATTTCATGACACTTACACACACTTGAACCATCCAATTATGGCTTAATTTGGCATGAAATTATTTCATAATGTATCTAGTAATTTATGTAATTGCCATATTTTAAATAGACTTGTCCTCGTTTCTTGCGACGTTTTGGGAATACTGTTATCGACGCTCCACTATTCTAGAATTCCTCGAGAACGTCAAGCACTTGTTTCTATATACACATTCTCTCTTGACTTGGACGTACTCTCCGTCGGATATTCCTTCTGCCGGACTAGTGAATTTTTGTTCAAGGCCTCCGTAAGTCTCCTCTGTCCATGGATTCCCACATGGTCGACAAGCCGGTTGTACCCTAACACCTATGGTACCCTTTACGGATCAACTTGATCCAAACAGCTATTAAAAGTTCGCTCTTATCTTGAATCACGCCGGACCTCTGGACCTGTGCGTAACAAGGCCAGCGAAAGGGTTGTGAATTCCACCTGACTGCCAACACCGAGTGCGCGTGTTGTGCAACTGTTACTATCGCTTGTTTACTCAACGTGTTACGTGCAATGTCCACTAGCTCTCATCTATACTCTACTCGCTCATCTGTTCACGTTCACTCTACTATCTCGTCTATTCATGTAGTACTCTCATCTATTTCTTGGTACTCTATATTGGCCATTGACTGATTGTCTAAAGATAAACAATATAACCAATGCTTGACAATATATAAGGGCCCGATCTGGTCCTGGGATGTGCGCCCGAAAGTGCTAGTGCCCATGGGAGTTAAATGATTAGAGTGTTTACACTCGAGTGCTATCTATCTCGACTATCTAAATGACAATCAAAAGTGTTATGTTCTCTCATTGTCCGTTGACAACAAAGTGCTATACTATACTCGCTGTGCTATTACTATACTTTGTGCTATTTGTGCTATTTGTGCTATGGCCATCTTGCTATTTTGTGCTATACTCGACACTTGTGCTATAGTTGGAAAGTTGTGTTATTTCATTCACGTGCTATCCTGCTATCTTTTACTTGACTCTCTCGCTCTATCATTAGTTACTCTACCTTTAATGCATTAACTATTTAAAGCCTACTTGACTATTGAGATTTAAGTCCTACTGGGCATTATCGCTCACCCTGCGTTATTTGTCGTTGTGTTCTTAGGTGAGACCGAGGACAAACTATACACTCAAGAGGATGGGAATGACCAGGAGTGATGTTATGAGTACCCTAGCGTCCTAGCATTATGTTCGAGTCTAGTTTAGTCTTTTGCTTATTTCAATGTAATTGGGCCATATAGAATGGCTCTGATATTAGTGGTTGTAACTAGACATTGGAAAGTTATTAATGAGAAGAATTTTCTTTAGTATTATTCATTATGCAATGGTTTGATGTCTAGTACTTGCTCTGTACCCATTTACTTGCAACTGCCTCGCGTTCCGATATTCCGCGTCGGGGCGAGATAGTTTTGTGGTATCAGAGCCTAGGTTATTCTTAAGTATAGGATGATCTAGGTTAACCTACCTCGACTAGAGTCAATTATCCTACCTATGTGATTTGTGGTTAGAGCCAAGGGTAACTAGCTAAAATGAACCCACAAACGCGCGAATTAAATTTCACATCAATATCATGACAATAAGTTATTTTTGTAGGAACTAAGCAACAAAGATGACTGCTGAACGTGCTCAAATGGGGGGCATGCAATAGACTATCCAAGAATTGACACGCACAATTGTGCAAGCTACCCAAGGAGGTGGCAATCGTGGTGCAGGCGACTTGCATCGTAACTTCCGGAGTCTGAACCCACCTAGGTTCAGTGGATCCACAGATCCGGATGAAGCAGAACACTGGCTAAAAGAAATGGAAAGAATCTTTCATGTCATGCAATGCGCAGCGGGGGATAAGCTGCTGCTGGCCACATTCCAACTTGTAAAGGATGCCCGCACTTGGTGGGAGTCTGTTAAAGTGACCAGAGCTAATGGTCAGTTCACCTGGACCGAGTTTAAAGAAGCTTTTAATTCCAAATATTTCTCGGAGCGTGTCCAAGAAAGGAAGGCTGCAGAATTTGCTGCTCTTAAGCAGCGGAGCCTGATAGTGGCCGAATATGAAGCCCAGTTCTCTAGACTGGCAAGATATGTTGAACACCTAGTGAACACAGAGAGAATGAAGGCTAAGCACTTCCTCAACAGCCTTAAGCCTCAATACATTCCCAACTGGCACCTCTCGACATCCAGACCTTCACCAAGATGGTAAAGAAAGCTCAGCTACTGGAAGATGCTATGGACTTCACCGACCGTATCAAAGGGAAGTTCATAAAGAAGGAAATGACTTCCGGGCCATCATCTGCCAAGCTAAACAATGGCAAGAAACGACCCTTCAACATCACAGAGGGGTCCAGCCAAGAACGAAAACCTAAGGTCTTCGTGTCTAACACCCCAGCCAAAATCAACAGCAAGGATTGTGACAAGCTAGGTCACACTGCTGACGAATGCTGGAGGAAAGTCGGCACGTGTCTGCACTGCGAAAGTCACGAGCACTGCATCCCCGAGTGCCCGCTGCTGAAAGAACATGAGAGGCACCCTAATGCGCCTAAGAAATAGGGAAGACTGCAAGCCCTGCATGATGAGGAACCCGCTACAGAAGATGGCATGGTAGAAGGTACCCTACAAGTTTTCTCCTTATCAGTATTTGTCTTATTTGATACTGGAGCAACTCATTCATTTATATCTCAACATTTTGTTGATACCCTAACTGCAAAACCTATATCCATGGGTTGTGAGTTCTTTGTCACAACGCCACTAGGAGAGAAGGAGAAATTCAACAAATACTTTCCCTCTGCCGATGTAATGATCAGAGACCATAACTTGAAAGCCGACCTGGTGTGTATGCCCATGGAAGGCTATGATGTAATTTTGGGAGCCGACTGGTTGTCTACTTATGGGGCAAGTGTCGACTGTAAGAAAGGGAAGGTTACCTTTAGTGACTTTCCTAAATTGGCATTCTCTGGGATTTAGACATAAGAGACAGATGTCTCTGATCTCCGCCATAAAAGCTCATAACATGATAAGGAAAGGTTGTATTTCTTTCCTAGCAGCCATAGTTGTGGAAAAGAAGGGTTCTAAGATAGAAGACATCCACATAGTCTAGGATTACCCCGATGTGTTTCCTAAAGATCTTCTAGGGATTCCCCCGGAACGAGATGTCAACTTCGCCATAGAGTTGATCCCTGGAGCTGCCCCGGTATCGCGTCAACCGTACCGGATGTCACCTGCCGAGCTCAAGGAACTAAAGGCGCACTGATGGAGCTTCTAGAGAAAGGGTTCATTAGACCGAGTACTTCCCTATGGGGAGCACCTATGCTATTCGTCAAGAAGAAAGATGGATCGATGAGGCTGTGCATCGACTATCGTCAACTCAATCAGTTAACCATCAAGAATAAATACCCATTACCCAGGGTCGATGAACTTTTCGACCAAATATCTGGAGCTCAATATTTCTCCAAGATCGATCTTCGACCTGGCTATCATTAAATGAGGATCAAGGATGACGTTATCTTCAAAACGGATTTCAAGAGCAGGTATGGACACTATGAATTCGTTGTTATGCCTTTTGATCTAACCAATGCTCCTGCAGCTTTTATGCAACTCGTGAACAGTGTATATCGGCTGTACCTTGACAAGTTCGTGGTCGTCTTCATCGACGATGTCCTCATATACTCCAAGACCAAGGAAGAACACCTGAATATTGCATTGCAAGTCTTACGAGACAACAAACTGTACGCAAAACTTAGCAAGTGCGAATTTTGGCTCGAAGAAGTGTCCTTCTTGGGCCATGTCATCTCAAAAGACAGCATCTTCGTTGATCCCTCCAAATTCGAAGCTGTACTAAACTGGGAGAGACCAACCAACGTCACAGAAATGAGAAGCTTCTTGGGACTGGCTGGCTACTTCAGGCTGTTCATCAAGGACTTCTCCAAGATCATCGTTCCTCTCACACGACTGACACGAAAGGAGAATCCATACTCCTGGAGTAATGAGTGTGAGAAAAGTTTCCAAACTCTTAAAGACTGTCTTACCTCAGCACCTGTTCTCGCTCTGCCAATAGAGGGAGAAGGTTTCTCTGTCTACACCGATGCCTCAGGGATTGGGCTAGGGTGTGTATTAATGCAAAAGGAGAAGGTCATTGTTTATTCTTCAAGACAACTGAAGACGCATGAAGTCAACTACTCCATGCATGATCTGGAGTTGGCGGCCATAGTCTTCGCCTTGAAGATCTAGAGACACTACTTATATGGAGAGAAATTCAATGTCTACTCAGACCATAAAAGTCTGAAGTATTTATTCTCCCAGAAAGAACTCAACATGAGACAGAGAAGATGGCTAGAATATCTGAAGGATTTCGACTTCAACATCCAATACCATCCAGGCAAGCTTAACGCCGTGGCTTATGGTCTTAGTAGGAAGCCAATGGCATCTGTTTCAAGTCTAGTCCTTAGCGAGATGCAACTACTAGAACAATTCGCAAGGTTAGACTTAACTATTGAACATAGAGATGATCGAGTCTTGATTTCCAATATCAAGATTCAATCTGACTTGCTGGAAGAAATTAAAATCCAACAAGATAATGATCCATTCTTAGTTCGCATCAAGGAAACCTTAGCCGAAAGACCGGACTTTGCTATGACTGAGGATGGAAGACTAGTGTTCCAAAGGAGGACATGCGTCCCCGATAATGAAGAACTAAAGAGGAAGCTAATGGATGAAGCTCACAAGACAAAGTACACTATTCATCCAGGAGGTACCAAAATGTATCAAGACATGAAAAGAACATTTTGGTGGCCGAACATGAAGAGAGAGGTAGCTGAACATGCCGCACATTGTCTTACTTGCCAACAAGTAAAAGCGGAACACATGCGCCCTGCTGGTGTACTCAGACCGCTAGATATTCTGGAATGGAAATGGGAAAGCATTGGCATGGACTTCATTATGGGTTTACCCAAGACTCGTGGTGGACTCGACGCCATAAGGGTCATTGTGGACCGACTTACCAAATCTGCCCACTTTCTAGCCATAAAGAGTAAGTGGTCGGTAGAGGTCCTAGCTGCCTTATATGTCAAAGAGATTGTAAGACTACATGGAGTTCCATCATCCATAGTCTTAGATCAAGATCTGAGATTCACCTCTCATTTTTGGAAAGGACTGCAAGGTGCACTGGGTACTAAACTCAACTTTAGTACAGCATTCCACCCACAAACCGATGGGCAGACTGAAAGAACCAACCAAATAGTGGAAGACATGTTTAGAGCTTGCACTAAAGACTTCCAAGGATATTGGACGAGCATCTATCCCTTATTGAGTTCGCCTATAACAACAGTTACCAGGAGAGCATTAAGATGGCACCGTTTGAAGCACTCTACGAAGAAATTATAGATCTGCATGCTGGAATGAGGTTGGAGAACAGCAATGGCTAGGCCCAAACATGGTGCAACGTACCACAAAGGACATACAAGTGATTAGAGACCGGCTTAAGACTGCTCAGTCCAGACAAAAGAGCTATGCCGATAAAAGAAGGCGAGACTTAGAGTTTCAAGTGGGTGATCATGTATTCTTAAAGGTGTCGCCTACACGTGGCATCCAAAGATTTGGTGTGAAAGGAAAGCTCAGTCCTAGATTTATCGGTCCTTTTGAAGTACTCAAAAGGATTGGTGAGGTTGCATACCAACTGGCATTGCCACCGGATCTGTCATGTGTACACAATGTGTTCCATGTCTCCATGCTCAGAAAATATGTCTATGATCCTACCCACATCATTCGACACAAGAAGTTGGTGTTAAACAAAGATGTGACATACAAAGAGAAGCCAGTCAAGATACTGGAACGGAAGGTGCAACAGCTCAGGAACCATCACATTCACGTGGTTAAACTCTTATGGAATAACCGCGGAGTGGAAGAAGCCACATGAAAACCGGAAGGAGCCATCAGACAGAACTACCCCGATCTTTTCGGTAAGAGATTCCCTCCATTATGATCATATGAATTTGGAGACCAAATTCTTTTTAAGAGGGGGAGGATGTAGCAACCTGGAATTTTTAGAAAATAAAAATTTAATAATAAAAAAATAAAAGCAATTATCAAATAAAATAAAAGAAAATTAAATAAAACCCATTAAATGAAAGAAGTAATGGGCTTGTTAAATAGACCCATTAGAAATTAGTGGGCCAAAATAGAGATTTTCAAAATGGGAATAATAGGAAAATATCCTAAATTCGTAACTAAATTATTACTTAAATAGAAAACGGGTATTTAATGCATTAAAAAGCTAATTTGAGTTAGATTTGGATTCCTAAACCTACCCTAATAGATTGGCCACGAATTTGGGTCCCAACCTAACCCAATTAAGAGATCTCATGCCTAAAAAGGGGAGAGGGAAATAGGAAATTTGGAATAAATAGGAATTAGAGTCATAATAGGAAATAGAATGGGGAGATGCTTAAATACTCCTCTAAAACCCTCATGGCCGGCCCTAGCTCGTGCCAAGGGTTTGCTGGACGTGGAAGAGGCCAAGGAGGAGAGAAATTTGTGGGGAAAAGGCTGCTCAAGGCTTCTTCCTTCGTTCTTCAAGTTCTTAACCCTAGAAGACAAAACGGGTCAAAGGTAGGCACTCTCATGAGCAAAACTAAATCAATTTCGTCTGTAGGTTGATCTAAACCTCAAGAATCAAAGCCCTCTTGTCTCATATTTTTCCATCGAGCAAATCTTTTGTTCTTAATTTTCAATGTTCTGTGAACTTCATGACCCCGAATCCTCTTTTTAAATTCATATCTCCATGAATACTCGTCCTCATGCCATGAGATTTTTACTATAAGAACTGATGGTTGTTAGGCATCGTTTGCCCCTGAAAGCCCTAATTTTCATCAACTCTACATTGTGAATAAATTCTTTTACCTTAACTGTGTATTGTTACATGTTCATCATGAATACACATGACCATAGCATGGTAAAACCCTGTTTGTTTTCCAATTCCTATTTACTATAAGTACCCATGTATGTCTAGAACAATTCGCAATTGGTTTCACAATTTTTCATCGTGTGTACAATTAGATATGTTTTTCTGAATCACCCTGTGTCAAAATAGGGTAAGTCAGGTACGCAATCCAATGCAATGTACTCTCCCTGTCGGACTCGGGCACAACCCTGTGAACACGATGGCTCGATAGGCCGCGTTCACAAGGCCATTGCGACAGTGCCCTTTATCGCAATTTGATCGCGACAGGGCCTGTCGTCGCGATCTGCTGCCCGCCCTGACTAGGCCGTCACGACCCCCATGCGACCCTGTCGCGACCTGCCTGCTCGAACTGACCAGTCCGTCGCGACCTGTACAAGAGCCTGTCGTGATCTGCCTGAACCCCATCGCGACCCTTACAAGGGTGCGTCGCGTTCTGGATTTTTTCATAAAAACCCCAAAGTTTTGATGCTCTGACTCTCCACAGTGCTTGTACTCTTGTTTAACAGTCATACACGCAGAAGATTACACTTGTTATAAATTAAACATTTTTGTGTGATTAAAATACATGCACATGATCTTTTCTATCTGAAATTTCATGACACTCACACACACTTGAACCATCCAATTATGGCTTAATTTGGCATGAAATTATTTCATAATATATCTGGTAATTTATGTAATTGTCGTATTTTAAATAGACTTGTCCTCGTTTCTTGCGACGTTTTGGGAATACCGTTATCGACGCTCCACTATTCTAGAATTCCTCGAGAACGTCAAGCACTTGTTTCTATATACACATTCTCTCTTGACTTGGACGAACTCTCCGTCAGATATTCCTTCTGTCGGACTAGTGAATTTTTGTTCAAGGCCTCCGTAAGTCTCCTCTGTCCATGGATTCCCACATGGTCGACAAGCCGGTTGTACCCTAACACCTATGATACCCTTTAGGGATCAACATGATCCAAACGGCTATTAGAAGTTTGCTCTTATATTGAATCACACCGGACCTCTGGACCTATGCATAACAAGGCCAGCGGAAGGGTTGTGAATTTCACCTGACTGCCAACACCGAGTGCACGTGTTGTGCTACTGTTACTATCGCCTGTTTACTCGACGTGTTACGTGCAATGTCCACTAGCTCTCATCTATACTCTACTCGCTCATCTATTTACGTTCCCTCTACTATCTCTTCTATTCATCTAGTACTCTCATCTATTTCTTGGTACTCTATATTGGCCATTAACTGATTGTCTAAAGATAAACAATATAACCAATGTCTGGCAATATATAAGGGCCCTATTTGGTCCTGGGATGTGCGCCCGAAGTGCTAGTGCCCATGGGAGTTAATGATCAGAGTGTTTGGCATTACACTCGAGTGCTATCTATCTCGACTATCTAAATGACAATCAAAAGTGCTATGTTCTCTCGTTGTCCGTTGACAACAAAATGCTATACTATACTCGCTGTGCTATTACTATACTTTGTGCTATGGCCATCTTACTATTTTGTGCTATACTCGACACTTGTGCTATAGTTGGAAAGTTGTGCTATTTCGTTCATGTGCTATCCTGCTATCTTTTACTTGACTCTCTCGTTCTATCATTAGTTACTCTGCCTTTAATGCATTAACTATTTAAAGCCTGCTTGACTATTGAGATTTGAGTCCTACTGGGCATTATCGCTCACCCTGCGTTATTTATCGTTGTGTTCTCAGGTGAGACCGAGGACGAACTATACACTCATGAGGATGGGAACGACCAGGAGTGATGTTATGAGTACCCTAGAGTCCTAACATTTTGTTCGAGTCGTAGTTTAGTCTTTTGCTTATTTCAATGTAATTGGGCCCTATAGAATGGCTCTGATATTAGTGGTTGTAGCTAGACATTGGAAAGTTATTAATGAGAGAAATTTTCTTTAGTATTATTCATTGTGCAATGGTTTGATGTCTAGTACTTGCTCTGTACTCGTTTACTTGCAACTGCCTCGCGTTCCGATATTCTGCGTCGGGGCGTGACAGTTTTGTGGTATTAGAGCCTAGGTTATTCTTAAGTATAGGATGATCTAGGTTACCTACCTGGACGGTGTGAGCGTGGAGCTTGGAGCAAGGAGGAGGTGGCCATGCACACGAGAAGACCCCAACGGGTTGGCTCTTCGTTTTGAGGTAGGGACTTCTCACCTTCCCCCTAGTTCTATCATGCTAGGACCAAATCCCCCTTCTCCAAGCCCTTAGAATCCATGCTAGGATGTGCATGTGTATTTATGGTTCATGTGGAATGCTTGGATGGCCCTTGTGGTGTTTGATTTATGCTTGGAATGGGGTATGGTTGTTGAGGGTTTTCATGCTTGGATGTGAGTTTCTTGAGTGTAGATCCTTCTTCTTGGCATGCATGGGTGTTTACAAGGGTGGTTTGAGCATTTTTTAGCCATTTACATCATCCTACATGCTCCCCTCCCCTTGTAGTTTTTGTATTTGTGTTGCATGGCATAGAGGGTAGGCTCTCGGGTGTGTAAGCAATCAGGTCCAGGAACCTGAAGAAGAGTGGCTTCTCTGTGGAAAATGGTGTCTGGTCCAAGGCTTCAGTTGCTGAAGGCGAAGCCATCATTGGCGACGCCTCAGTTGTTCATCAGGAAATGGGATCAGCGGCTATGATTCCAGAATTGCCAGTGGAGTCAGTTTCAGATCCAGCAGTTGGAGCAGTAGAATCATCAGGCCCCTCTATAGCAGAAGTTCAGCCTGAAATTGCAGTAGAAGAAGAAAGAGTATTAGTAGCAGTTTCAGAATTTCCAGAAGAATTAGCTCTAAATTTTGTAGAGAGGAGAATTGAGGATATTCTCCCAGAGGATATTATTCCAGTTGAGGACCCACTACCCTCAACTATTGTTGCATCTATTCTCTCAGATATTATTGATTCGATTCCTTCCACCACTAGTGCTCCAGAAAATAGTGGTAGAGTTGCTGAAGAGGCAGTGGCATCAGGCCACATTGATGTACCAATGGAAGATATTCCAGTAGAGCTAGAGCACCCAGCTGCTCAGGGTGACTCTGTGATGGCGGATGCTCCCATTCAGGGGGAGCAAGTATCAAATGAAGAAGATGCTCCTATTGAGGGGGAGCTATCAAAAGAAGGTTCAGTAGAAGTAACTCCTGTTGTTGATGATCAGGAGGAAAGGCATAAAGATTCTCCAAATTTGGATGACAGAGAAGGGGAGACTGCAAGCTCTTCGAGCTCAGATGATGATCAACCTCCTCCAGCAAAAGAAGGCAAGAAGAAAGGAAAAGAAGTTGCCTCTGAAGTTCCTCTCCTGGCTGATACACCTTTTGAGAGGCAGGTCAAACAGAAAATTGTTATAAATTTAAAGCCTGTGATTGAGAGGCTTAATGCTCAAGGCACAATCCTGTGCTCTCTCCAATCAGATGTTAGTTCAATCTTCATGAGCCAAGCTTCAACTTCAAAGGATATCTCCAATATAAGAAATGCCATGAAGTGGTTTAACTAGGAAATGGGGTCTATGAAAAGTTTGCTGGGAGAAATTCTCAAAGTGGTTGGAGCTCAAGTTTCTCCTCCTCCACCTCCTGCAGCCTAGGTTCCACAGTCAGAGCCATCAGCTCAAGAAGCAGGGCCAACAGGGCCAGAAGCAGCAGCAGCACCAGCAGAGGCAGCAGTGAATATTGAAGGGCTATCTAGGCCGAATGATCAGGTTAAAGGGCCTCCAGGGCCAGCTGAGCAAGGGTCTGGGCCATCAGGGCCATTGGAGAGTGAGTCTGTGCAGAAAGAGGCAGAAGAATCCTTGGCACCCAAGCCCCCAGCTCCCTCTTCTCCCTCTCACACACCTATCCCTCCAACTCCACCCTCATCTCCTACAGCTCCTCCTGCTCCACAAACATTCAAGAAACCTCAATCCAGACCAATCTCTTCTCCTACTCCATTTCCTCCTCATCCATCTCATCTCCTACCTCCTCTACTACAATTCCTTCTCCTTCTCCTATACTTGAGGCCCCTCCAGCATCCTCAGCTGGAGCCTCCTCCTCCTCCTCTGGTCCCTCCCTTGGACCAGTTGATGATTTCCCAACTACTTCCCACTCTTTTCTTCATCCTACTCCTCCACCCTCTTTCATCACTATCATACCTGAAAGAGCCCAACTTAACTCTCCCTTTATGGAAAAGATAAAGGATGAGTTTGAGGAAGGCATTCTCAGGTCTGTGCTGAAGGTTGGGGAGCACATTCACAGGGCAGACCCTTCTAGTCCTGCCTCCAAGAAGAGGAAACTCACTTCTACTTCCTCCCTTTCCTCTGAACCAAAATACCCACCTTTGTGGTTTTCTCTCACAGTGGACAACAAACATAACCCACTGTATAGGGAATACCTTTCCAAAGTTGTTCTTGCCACCATCATTAACCTTCCTTTTCAAAATCTTTCAGATCATTTGAACAACATTCTACCCTACACTTCTCTTTCAAAATCCGAAAAGTCCAAAATCTTCTCTCTTGCCCACTCCAAAACTGAAGATCAATGGGGCAATGGTCACAAGGATCTCCTAAAGAAATTCATTCTTGCCAAATCTGCCAGATTTCCTCCAAGGGACCACTCCCTGACCTTGCCTGAGTGGTTCAGGATGTATCACCAAGAACTTTGGGCACCCTTCATTCAAAAGGAAATTAAGATGGTCAGACACTATGTGTTGTTCAACAACTACAGATATGTCCATCGACTTCCTGATGTTCAGCTCAGCCAATTCAGAAAGGCTATTTCAGCTCTATCTCCGGATATCTCTCAAACTTCAGATGTTCAGGTAGATTTTGCTACCCTCCAAGTACCTGAAGAGATAGCCCTTCCTCAAATCCATTTTCTTGTCATGGAATCCTCTGTAGGATCCATCATTTTGAGCGTTTTGCCAGAGTAATGGGCAGAATTAAAGTACAGAAAGGCTGCCTGGTTGCTTTTCCTAGATTCCTATTTAGGGAATATCACCAGGGGCATGTAAGTGCTGAAGTTCTAGCCCCCATTCTGTCTGAATGTGAAAGGCTGACATCCTCAGAATGGTCCAAGTTCTACCCTTGTCAGCTCAACAGTTGTTTGAAATCAATGAAGCTCAGACCAGGGAAGGCAAACCAGCCATTTCTCCTGCTACTTTCTTGGATATGAATTCTATACATCTTGTTGATGACCCTTTCAAAGTCTGGGAGGAAAGATACAAAGTTTATGTAGCCCTGCACAAGGCTCTTAGAGACAACCACAATCACTATCCTGTGACCATGGACCAATTCCTCACCTGTGCCAGCTTTGGGACTCGTCGTTTCCTCAAGATGAGCATGGACAAGAATGCATATGCTGATCTTCTCTATCAGCACCTAGATCTTCA
Source organism: Colocasia esculenta (assembly GCA_014218235.1). Classification (NCBI taxonomy): domain Eukaryota; kingdom Viridiplantae; phylum Streptophyta; class Magnoliopsida; order Alismatales; family Araceae; genus Colocasia; species Colocasia esculenta. The sequence continues at coordinate 116,023,966 of CM024754.1, forward strand.
TCTCAAAAGGATGACTTCCTCCATGGGACCATCCTACTCTTTGTCTTTTGTAGTTTTTAAAACTCATTTTGAAGAGCAGGAAGCACAGGCATGGGAAACCATTTCCCTTTTTGCCTCTCTTTTGTCTCCTGCCTTCTATTTACCTGTACCACCTCAAAGTTAATGAAAATTCCCTTGGTCATCTGCCTCTATCTTTTCTCTTCTTTCTTTGTCGAAGATTGTCCTTTTGCTCAATGACAAAAAGGAGGAGAAAATTAGCATGTCTGAAATACATTCCAAAAATTTTTAAAGAAGAAAATTAGCATGTGTAAGGCCCTCGAAATTTGTTACATTATTGAATTGCATGTGAATAATTCATGTTGTGTATGTACGTATGTATGTATGTATCTACGTATGTATTAATTAGTATACTTATTTGTGTATGTGTATAATTTAGGTATAATAATGTAAATATTGTATGATGGTAGTGTGTACATGTTAATACATACATATGGCATGTATATAGGTGTAAGATGTGCATGGTTTCTGCATGTTTTAGAGTTCTGGCCGAAGGTGGCCGAAGGCCAGATTGGCGTCAATATCAGTAGACGTCGATGTTGTGTCGGAGTCAACCCTATGGACGCCAACACTATGTCCAGCGTCCAGCGATGTGGACGCCAATTTCTCTGACCTGCATGCGTTGCAGACCCGAAATTCCGGAAGCAAGCCACCCCAACCATTGGGGAGCTTTCCCCAACGGTCTGAAAGGGGTATCACATCACCTCCTGCGTGGGTGAGAGGTCTTTGGCTATATACAAAGCCATTTTTACAACCTTAAGCCTTCTCTTTGCCCTTTGCAAGAGAGGAAGAAGAGAAAGGAGTGAAACCCTATTTTCGGACTGTGAGAAACCCTATCCATAGTGTTCATGTATGTGTCTAGGATGGTTTTACCATTTTTATGTATTTTCCCTCGTGTCCTAGACCCCCAATTCACCTCATCTTTGGAGCTCGGTCTGTGTTTTGCACAGTCCTGACCTTAACGGCAATATCCCTTGCCGCTAAGATCAAGCTTAGCGTCCACGATTATGCCGTTAACACTAATTAGCGGCCATAGCTTGCCGCTAAGTTCATCTGAGCAGAACAGCAAGCTGTTCTGCCCTTCTATATGATTAATTTCGATATGTTTCACGATGAGGATATAAGGTAATCTCTTATATGCTATGTATACTAGCTAATGTGATGGATGGGAATGTGAATGTACACTTATTTGGTGGATGGTAGAGCTTATTTACATATTTGAAAGCATGTGGAAGAATGTTCATGTGTATGTTCTCACCATTATCCTGATAATCCGTGGTAAAATCATGTTGCCCTAATTTTGTTAGACCATGTATGTACAACCCTGTCTGTGCTCTGAATTTCTGGAATTTTCCATGCTTGTATGATTTATTGAATTTTCTGTTTTGGGAAATAGAAATCATGCGTAGGTCACGATAAATCTTTCGTAAATTGTGTATTGCCCAATAAATTCGGGAATAAATCATGTGACTCTATGCATGCTAGGGTTCAGACAGTGAGTTGTTAAATTTGTGATTGGTGTTCAACTCCATGCTAACTTGAATTGTGGATAGCATGTGGAATTAATGTTAGATTTTCTATAATTTCGTTTTAGCTTAGAAAAATCTGAAATTTTGCATGAAGAACCCTAAACCCGAAATTAGCCTGTGGTTAAAATTTCAGGTCATTTGGACCAGTATATGATGCAATATGGATTTTCCATGTAAAAATGTGAAACTAATGCATGTCGTTGTGAAAATGATTTGATTTTGTATATAGCACCTGATTAGTGAAATTTCCTGAGCACTAAATTTCTATAATTGTAGTGTCATGTCAGGAAAATAGCACCATGTGTGTGAATGAGTGAATGAGTGAGATGTGAGTGTCATGTGCTAAACTAAGTGCTTAAATCGGAAAACGTGTAATGTGTAAATTGTGCCAAGTGTGACATTGCTTCCACAGAGGGCAGTGGAACCGTATCAGGAAAAGTCCCCCTGAGAAGGTTCAATGTGTTGTGACCCTAAGGGCATTAGGGGGAAATCCTGGAGGTGGACAAGTACCACTGGTTAGGGTGGAGACTTGTTCTCCCGGTCTGCGCAGTCCAAGAGTCGCCATTGTATTGCCTAGATGGCGTCTATGTGATGTGATGTGTTGTGTCCTTCTTTGGTGGTTTGGACTATGTGTCACAGCACTAAATGTGAATGTGTAAATGTGTATGTGTTCATGTGAAAAATGTGAATGTGAACAATGTGTAAAAGTGCATGTGTAAAGTGTGAAATATGCGAATTTAAAATTGTGTAAAAATGTGAAACTAATGCATGCGTTGTGAAAATGATTTGATTTTGTATATAGCACCTGATTAGTGAAATTTCCTGAGCACTAAATTTCTATAATTGTAGTGTCATGTCAGGAAAATATAGCACCATGTGTGTGAATGAGTGAATGAGTGAGATGTGAGTGTCATGTGCTAAACTAAGTGCTTAAATCGGAAAAACGTGTAATGTGTAAATTGTGCCAAGTGTGACATTGCTTCCACAGAGGGCAGTGGAACCGTATCAGGGAAAAGTCCCCCTGAGAAGGTTCAATGTGTTGTGACCCTAAGGGCATTAGGGGGAAATCCTGGAGGTGGACAAGTACCACTGGTTAGGGTGGAGACTTGTTCTCCCGGTCTGCGCAGTCCAAGAGTCGCCATTGTATTGCCTAGATGGCGTCTATGTGATGTGATGTGTTGTGTCCTTCTTTGGTGGTTTGGACTATGTGTCACAGCACTAAATGTGAATGTGTAAATGTGTATGTGTTCATGTGAAAAATGTGAATGTGAACAATGTGTAAAAGTGCATGTGTAAAGTGTGAAATATGCGAATTTGAAATTGTGTAAAAATGTGGAAACAAAATGTGAGGATGTGAGTTTGTAATCCATGTTATGACAATCTGAAATCATGCTTAATAGTAGCTTTACTATGTTATGATCATGTTTATGTATGCAAAATGCCTAGAATCCATGCTAGGGATAATCGTTAAGCATATATAACAACTTCCATACTTGGTTGTTCACATGTTGTGATTTAATCGTTGTTGTAGCTCTCATGTGTTAGATTATGGTTGCTAAAGCATGTAAAACCAGCAAGCTTAAAGCATGTAAAATGGATACGTATATGCGTAGGAATGTGTAGATTCCATGTTAGGTATGTTTCCTTTCATGCATGCTCGGGAATTCATGTTAATGGCTTTCATGTTTTAGTTGGTTGAAGGTAGATTTTTATGTGAGGAATGATAGAAAGCATGTGATAGGTGATTCTATTTTAGAAAATCTGATAGGTTGAAAATTTTAATGTCAAGCATGCTACATGTCGTGTCTTGTGAACGTGTATGTAGAACCTACTATGATATGTGCATGTGCGGTATGTGTAGAATTACTTGCGGAGTCTTTTAGACTCACTACTTGCTTCGGCGTACAGGTGTAGTTGGTGACGAGACACTTGTGGAGGAGACGTTGGAGACCGACTCCGAGCGCGGAGATTAGAGTGTGGAGTACTTGTGACATTTTGTGATTTTCATAGTATGTAAATTGAACATTGTACTAGCATTATCATGGAAGAATGTATAAGTATGGAGATCTATGTATTTGATTTTCAGCAATTTAAATTGTGGACTTTTAGTTCTCTAAATGTTATCGAATCATGTATGTTAAATGTGGATGATGAATGAAATGAAGACAGTGGTTCTTTACATCCGCTACTCTGTTCTTATATTCACGTGTATCTCAGCTGAATGTCATTGTTGGGTAAATGTCCCACTGTGATGACGCTCGCTATACCGACGTGGGTTGGTATAACCGTACCGGTATAATGAGGGTCGTCGCAGAGATTGGTATCAGAGCAAACGGTTGAGATTGCACATGAATGTACCTAAGTCATCATCCATACATGCTAAGTCTACATAGGAATGTCCACATGTGTAAAATTGATTAATAATGAATGAAAAGTAGATAAGAAAATGGTTAGAAAACTTAGTAACCTAGCTCTAATGGTGGCTGAAATTTATTACAGCCATGGCTTCGAGAGGTAGGCGTGGCGGAGCGCCGGCCCGTGAGGACGAGCCGCGACGTGACGAGCGGGCGGAGCAGCAGGCCCGGCACCGCAAGGTCCTGTACTTCCCCACCGCCACCTGTGGATTATGGAGTATTCATGCAAGGTCTGTGCAAGCCATGCAGACGCAGGCTCATACCCAGGCAGCACTCCAGGCTCAGTTGGAGGCTCAGGTTAGACTAATAAAAGGATTAATAGTCTCTTTATTTAATTATGTGATATTGTGTTGATTGTGTATTGTTTCTGTGATGTAGCAGGCTCAGTACCAGCTCAGGACCATGGTGGACCTTCTACCATGGAGAGATTCAAGAGGATGCTGCCACCCTCTTTTAAGGGGGAGAGCGATCCTTTGTTGGCTGAAAGCTGGATGAGGGAGATAGAAAAGATCTTCCGAGCCATCAGGTGTGCAGATGAGGATAAGGTTACATTGGCCACCTACATGCTACAGGTATGCTTTAGTTTATATGCTTGTATGTTGTTAAGCTAGATTTGTTAGATGGGCTTATGAGCGGTGTACTGCAGGAAAGAGCTGATGTATGGTGGGCTTTATTGCTGCGTACCGGTTTGAGGACGGAGCTATCGATGTTGCTTGGGACGAGTTCGTGAGGCTCTTTCGGGCCAAGTTCGTCCCCGAGCATGTGCAAGATCGGATGGAGCAGGAATTCCTATCTTTGGCTCAAGGCTCCATGACTGTGCTGGAATATGAGGCAAGATTTTCTGAACTCTCTAAATATGCACCTCATATCGTGCAGACGAGCGCAGAAAGACAAAGAAGTTCGTGATGGGACTCAAGCCATCACTGCGGACGAGACTCGTGGCATTTGATCACCGCACGTTGGACGAGGCCCTCAGTGCTGCTTGTAGGAGGAGGGAGAGATGGAGCAATACCTGGAAGAAAAGAAAGCTTCGCAGAAGAGGCCAGCAGCGACATTCCAACGGCAAGACAAGAAGAAAGCGGTGTACCAGACACCGCAGCGATCCGTGGCAGTCGGCAGTTCTCAGGTACCCTCTGTACGTTCCCCTGGTGTGTGAGAAAGAGTGTCCCCACTGTGGGAAGACACATGGTGGTACCGAATGTGTGATGATTACGGGCAAGTGCTTGAAGTGCGGAAGCAGCGACCACAAGATCAAGGATTGCCCAAGACTTCAGCAGGGAGTCCAGCGCGGAGCGCAGCCCCAGCGGCAGTAGAGCAGTAGCGCGGCAGCGGCGCAGCTACAGGAAGACCAGGAAGGCCTCGAGCCCCAGCTCGAGTGTTTGCTTTAGCTCGCGAGGACGCCGAGCAGGCGGAGCATGTCACCGAAGTAGGCGGTTTTGCTTTTAGGGTGCACGCTGGGTTTTGTTTGATACGGGTGCTACTCACTCGTTCATTTCCGAGCGGTTCGCTAGGCAGTTAGCCCTAGAGTAGGTATAGAGTCTGAGGATTTAGAGGTCCTTTGTCTGTGCACACCCTGCGGGTACGGTATCGACTAGGAAGTGCATTCCGTTGTTACCTGTGTGCATTGAGGATAGAATCCTAGATGGGTGTTTCTTCTTGCTAAAGATGAAGGACTATGATGCTATCTTGGTCTGGATTGGCTAGAGGAGCACTATGCGTTAGTGGATTGTCGCCGGAAGAGGATTGTTTTCGTATTCCTGGTGAGGACGAGTTCTCTCATCCCTTGCCAAGGAACTTGGCGGGAAAGTTGGTCATCTCTGCCATGAAGGCGATGCGCATGGTGAATAAGGGTTGTGACACTTTTCTTGCCAGCATAGTACTAGTGCCAGAGGCTGGTGAGTCACCTACTCTTGCAGAGATTGAGGTAGTGCAGGATTTTCCAGACGTTTTTCCTGATGATTTGTCTGGTTTGCCACCGGATAGAGAGATAGAGTTTACCATAGAGTTGCTTCGGGCCTCTCCTATCTCGAAGGCTCCATATCGGATGGCACCTGCGGAGTTAGCCGAGTTGAGGAGGCAGTTGCAAGAGTTGCTAGATAAGGGATTTATTCGCCCTAGTGTTTCCCCTTGGGGCGCACCTGTATTATTCGTCAAGAAGAAAGACGGGTCACTTAGGTTATGCATTGACTACAGAAAGCTGAACCAAGTGACTGTGAAGAACAGGTATCCCTTACCTCGTATTGATGATTGTTTGACCAGTTGCGAGATGCATCAGTCTTTTCTAAGATTGATTGCGATCTGGTTATCATCAGTTGAGGATTCGGAGTGAGGATGTGTCCAAGACGGCGTTTAGAACCCGTTATGGACATTATGAGTTTTTGGTCCTTCCTTTCGGATTGACCAATGCCCCTGCAGCGTTCATGGATCTCATGAACAGGGTGTTTAGGCCTTATTTAGATAGCTTTGTCGTGGTGTTTATTGATGATGTGCTGGTTTACTCTCCGGACGAGGCCACACACCGTCAGCATTTGAGGTTAGTGTTAGAGGTTCTTCGTGAGCACAAGTTGTACGCTAAGTTCAGCAAGTGCGATTTTTGGTTGCGCGAGGTTCATTTCCTCGGGCATGTTATCTCGGTGCTGGTGTTGCAGTGGAGTGGATCCAGCAAAGGTCCAGGCAGTTATGGATTGGGAGGTTCCCAAGACCCCTTCGGAGATTCGTAGTTTTATTGGTTTAGCTGGTTACTATCGGGATTTATTGAGGGATTTTCATCCATGCCGCCCCTTTGACTCAGCTTACCAGAAAGGGAGTGAAGTTTGTTTGGTCCGAGAAGTGTGAGATTAGTTTTCAATATTGAAGACTAAGCTCACGACAGCCCGGTGTTAGTCTTACCGAGCGGTGTAGAGGGTTTTGCTATCTACACGGATGCGTCTCGGATTGGTTTAGGCTGTGTGCTCATGCAGCAGGAAAGGGTAGTGGCTTATGCTCTCGTCAGTTGAAGGAGCATGAGAAGAACTATCCGACTCATGACTTGGAGCTCGCAGCAGTGGTTCATGCACTAAAGATCTGGAGGCACTATCTTTATGGTGTCAGATTTGAGGTGTTTACCGACCACAAGAGCTTAAAGTATCTTTTCTCCCAAAAGGAATTAAACCTGAGGCAGAGGAAGATGGATTGAGTTCTTGAAGGACTATGACTTCGACCTTCAGTATCACCCTGGAAAAGCGAATGTTGTAGCGATGCTCTGAGTAGAAAGAGGCCATCTCTCCAGCAGGACTGGAAGATGTTGGAGGATGCGGCTTGCGCGTTGACTGAGTTAGAGCCATCGCTATGCCAGGCTTTTGTAGCTCAGTTATCTCTTAGGTCCTCGGTTTTGGATGAGTGATCGAGCAACAGGGAGCCGACCCTAGACTCTTAGAGTTAGTGGGCAAGGCAGGCATTGCTCGTGATGAGGACGGTGTGATTAGATTTCAGCACCGTGTTTGTGTCCCTGATTTAGTAGATGTCCGTGAGCATGTGTTAGCGGAGGCTCATAGATCGCGATTCTCTATTCATCCGGGTAACACAAAGATGTACCAGGATTGAAGAGATCTTTTGGTGGTCTGGCATGAAGAGGGATGTAGCGGATTATGTATCCCGATGTTAGTATGCCAGCAAGTGAAGGCCGAGCGGCAGCGACCATCGGCCTTATGCAGAGGATGGATATCCCAGTATGGAAGTGGGAAGCGGTCACTATGGACTTGTTTCAGGTTTGCCTCGATCTAGAAGGGGCAATGACTCGATTTGGGTAGTTGTAGATAGATTCTCGAAGACTGCTCATTTCTTGCCTATGAAGAAGAAGCAGTCAGTAGAGAGTTTAGCTAGATTGTATGTTAGTAGTATCATTAGATTGCATGGTGTGCCGAAGTCGATCATTTCGGATCGAGATCCGAGATTTACTTCGAGGTTGTGGAAGGGTCTTCAGGATGCTTTAGGTTCGGAGCTGAAGCTCAGTTCGGCGTTTCATCCCCAGACTGATGGACAGTCCGAGAGGACTATCCAGACGCTCGAGGATATGCTGAGAGCATGTGTGCTGGATTGGAAGGATGATTGGGAGCGCCATCTACCTCTAGTGGAGTTCGCATACAACAACAGCTTTCATGCAAGTATTGGTATGGCTCCATTCGAGGCGTTGTATGGTAGGCCCTGCAGATCTTTATGTTGGGAGGAGATTGGTGATAGGCAGTTGATCGGACCGGAGTTAGTTCAGGAGACTTCGGATAAGGTCCAGCTTATCAGGAAGAGGCTTGTTGCGGCACAGGATAGGCAGAAGAGCTATGCCGACAACAGGAGGAAGGATCTTGAGTTCGAGGTTGGCGATCATGTCTTCTTGAAGATATCGCCTACTCGAGGTGTGTCATATTTGGCAGGCATAGTAAGTTGAGCCCTAGGTTCATTGGCCCATATGAGATTCTCAGACGTTTGGGCAGCGTGGCATATGAGCTAGCCTTACCCCCAGCTTTGGCTAGTGTTCATCCTGTGTTCCACGTTTCGATGCTCAGGAAGTATGTCCGAGATCCGTCTCATGTGATTAGTCATGAGCCAGTGGAGATTCAGCCAGATCTGTCGTATGTCGAGCAACCAGTAGCTATTCTTGACCGGAAGGTTCAGCATCTCCGGAACAAGAGTATTGCGTCGGTGAAAGTTCTCTGGCGGAAATTCTCACGAGAGGAGGCTACTTGGAGCTTGAGGATGCGATGAAGAAGAAGTATCCCTTTTGTTTGAGTAGCGTCGTTCTAACTTCGAGGACGAAGTTTTTTTAAGGGGGAGAGGGTGTAAGGCCCTCGAAATTTGTTACATTATTGAATTGCATGTGAATAATTCATGTTGTGTATGTACGTATGTATGTATCTACGTATGTATTAATTAGTATACTTATGTGTTATGTGTATAATTTAGGTATAAATAATGTATGTATTGTATGATGGTAGTGTGTACATGTTAATACATACATATGGCATGTATATAGGTGTAAGATGTGCATGGTTTCTGCATGTTTTAGAGTTCTGGCCGAAGGCCAGATTGGCGTCAATATCAGTAGACGTCGATGTTGTGTCGGCGTCAACCCTGGACGCCAACACTAAGTCCAGCGTCCAGCGATGTGGACGCCAATTTCTCTGACCTGCATGCGTTGCAGACCCAAAATTCCGGAAGCAAGCCACCCCAACCATTGGGGAGCTGTCCCCAACGGTCTGAAAGGGGTATCACATCACCTCCTGCGTGGGTGAGAGGTCTTGGCTATATACAAAGCCATTTTTACAACCCTAAGCCTTCTCTTTGCCCTTTGCAAGAGAGGAAGAAGAGAAAGGAGTGAAACCCTATTTCGGACTGTGAGAAACCCTCACCTTTGCAACCGAAATCTGAAGTTCTGAAGCTTGATCCGGCCACCTGCTGCATCAAGGAGCTTGCTGGATCATCGAGGAAGGCATCCCCGACCCGGATTGCACTGGAGCTTGCTCAAGAACCGGGAGGAAGGCCATCTTGGAGGCTGGTTGGGAACTTCTTGGGACAGCCCAAGGAGAGCTTCACCAAGCCTTTTGATCCCTTTGGAGTATACCTAAAAGGCAAGTACCCTACCCATAGTGTTCATGTATGTGTCTAGGATGGTTTTACCATTTTTATGTATTTTCCCTCGTGTCCTAGACCCCCAAATTCACCCCATCTTTGGAGCTCGGGTCTGTGTTTTGCACAGACCTGACCTTAACGGCAATATCCTTGCCGCTAAGATCAAGCTTAGCGTCCAGCGATTATGCCGTTAACACTAATTAGCGGCCATAGCTTGCCGCTAAGTTCATCTGAGCAGAACAGCAAGCTGTTCTGCCCTTCTATATGATTAATTTCGATATGTTTCACGATGAGGATATAATGTAATCTCTTATATGCTATGTATACTAGCTAATGTGATGGATGGGAATGTGAATGTACACTTATTTGGTGGATGGTAGAGCTTATTTACATATTTGAAAGCATGTGGAAGAATGTTCATGTGTATGTTCTCACCATTACTGATAATCCGTGGTAAAATCATGTTGCCCTAATTTTGTTAGACCATGTATGTACAACCTGTCTGTGCTCTGAATTTCTGGAATTTTCCATGCTTGTATGATTTATTGAATTTTCTGTTTTGGGAAATAGAAATCATGCGTAGGTCACGATAAATCTTCCGTAAATGTGTATTGCCCAATAAATTCGGGAATAAATCATGTGGCTCTATGCATGCTAGGGTTCAGACAGTGAGTTGTTAAATTTGTGATTGGTGTTCAACTCCATGTAAACTTGAATTGTGGATAGCATGTGAAATTAATGTTAGATTTTCTGTAATTCGTTTTAGCTTAGAAAAATCTGAAATTTTGCATGAAGAACCCTAAACCCGAAATTAGCTTGTGGTTAAAATTCAGGTCATTTGGACCAGTATATGATGCAATATGGATTTTCCATGTAAAAATGTGAAACTAATGCATGCCGTTGTAAAAATGATTTGATTTTGTATATAGCAACCTGATTAGTGAAATTTCTGAGCACTAAATTTCTGTAATTGTAGTGTCATGTCAGGAAAATAGAGCATCATGGTGTGAATGAGTGAATGAGTGAGATGTGAGTGTCATGTGCTAAACTAAGTGCTTAAATCGGAAAACGTGTAATGTGTAAATTGTGCCAAGTGTGACATTGCTTCCACAGAGGGCAGTGGAACCGTATCAGGGAAAAGTCCCCCTGAGAAGGTTCAATGTGTTGTGACCCTAAGGGCATTAGGGGGAAATCCTGGAGGTGGACAAGTACCACTGGTTAGGGTGGAGACTTGTTCTCCCGGTCTGCGCAGTCCAAGAGTCGCCATTGTATTGCCTAGATGGCGTCTATGTGATGTGATGTGTTGTGTCCTTCTTTGGTGGTTTGGACTATGTGTCACGGCACTAAATGTGAATGTGTAAATGTGTATGTGTTCATGTGAAAAATGTGAATGTGAACAATGTGTAAAAGTGCATGTGTAAAGTGTGAAATATGCGAATTTGAAATTGTGTAAAAATGTGAAAACAAAATGTGAGGATGTGAGTTTGTAATCCATGTTATGACAATCTGAAATCATGCTTAAACAGTAGCTTTACTATGTTATGATCATGTTTATGTATGCAAAATGCCTAGAATCCATGCTAGGGATAATTGTTAAGCATATATAAACAACTTCCATACTTGGTTGTTCACATGTTGTGATTTAATCGTTGTTGTAGCTCTCATGTGTTAGATTATGGTTGCTAAAGCATGTAAAACCAGCAAGCTTAAAGCATGTAAAATGGATACGTATATGCGTAGGAATGTGTAGATTCCATGTTAGGTATGTTCCTTTCATGCATGCTCGGGAATTCATGTTAATGGCTTTCATGTTTAGTTGGTTGAAGGTAGATTTTTATGTGAGGAATGAATAGAAAGCATGTGATAGGTGATTCTATTTAGGAAATCTGAAAGCATAGTCCATGTGTGTTTAAATTGTAGATTCACCATGATAGGTTGTAAAATTTAATGTCAAGCATGCTACATGTGTGTCTTGTGAATGTGTATGTAGAACCTACTATGATATGTGCATGTGCGGTATGTGTAGAATTACTTGCGGAGTCTTTTAGACTCACTACTTGCTTCGGCGTACAGGTGTAGTTGGTGACGAGACACTTGTGGAGGAGACGTTGGAGACCGACTCCGAGCGCAGAGATTAGAGTGTTGGAGTACTTGTGACATTTTGTGATTTTCATAGTATGTAAATTGAACATTGTACTAGCATTATCATGGAAGAATGTATAAGTATGGACATCTATGTATTTGATTTTCAGCAATTTAAATTATGTGGACTTTTAGTTCTCTAAATGTTATCGAATCATGTATGTTAAATGTGGATGATGAATGAAATGAAGACAGTGGTTCTTTTACTTCCGCTACTCTGTTCTTATATTCACGTGTATCTCAGCTGAATGTCATTGTTGGGTAAATGTCCCACTGTGATGACGCTCGCTATACCGACGTGGGTTGGTATAATCGTACCGGTATAATGAGGGTCGTCGCAGCATGTCTTATCTTCAGATTGATTTCAGATATTTTTCGTCCATGCTTATTGCTCAGTTTTGTCATCACCAAAAAGGGGGAGATTGATGATTAGTCTGTCCCCATGTAATTTTAATGTATTTTGGTGATTAACAAAACTAAACTAGTTTATAAATAATATCTAATGAATATTTCATAAGTCTTAAAGTACAGGAAAAATACCAAGGTCAATCAAGCCAATAAGGTATACATTACTTCTCTGAAGCTTAATCTTTTCAACATGATATTTCTCCAAGTCCAAATCGTTATGTTGAAATTCTAACGACTTGCCTGTCGTAAGACTTCATAAGTTACCGTAACGATTTCTTTAGAACTCGCAACGACTTTCCTGTCGTAACGACTTCATAAGTTACCGCAACGATTTCTTTAGAACTCGCAACGACTTGCTGTCGTAACGACTTCATAGTTACCGTAACGATTTCTTAGAACTCGCAACGACTTGCCTGTCGTAACGACTCATAAGTTACCGTAAAGATTTCTTTAAGCACTCATAACGATTTGCTTTACACAAAGATTTCTTAAGCACTCATAACGATTGCTTTACACAAAGATTTCTTTAAGCGCTCATAATGATTTGCTTTGCGCAACGATTTCTTTAGTATTCATAACGACTTGATAAGTGTTCATACGATTTGCTCTCTATAATGACTATTAGTATTCATAACGACTTGATAAGTGTTCATAATGATTTGCTCTCTATAATGACTTATTAGTATTCATAACGATTGATAAGTGTTCATAACAATTTTGCTCTCTATAATGACGTGTTAGTATTCATAACGACTTGATAAGTGTTCATAACGATTTGCTCTCTATAATGAATTGTTAGTATTCATAACGACTTGATAAGTGTTCATAACGATTTGTCTCTATAATGAGGTTAGTATTCATAACGACTTGATAGTGTTATAACGATTTGCTCTCTATAATGACTTGTAGATTCATAACGACTTCATAAGTCATATAGACATCAACTTTACAGTTTATATCAACTTGATTTTTAATCTTATCTCTTGAAGCATTGACTAGTCAAAGTCACGCATATATCTATCTGTCACTCATGCATTTATGAGTTCTGAACGTATCTCTGCATGCATGCAGACATATCGTCCTATTGTGCTTACTCTGTATACATCCTTTAAAAACAAGCTATTTGGGATTGCTACTATAGTGAATACTCACATCAACGTATACTAACAACAAGAGACAGGTGAGTTGTCTACTGTATAGCTTTTAATGTGTGCAGGGTCCTGAAGACTTTCTACATACAACGTTGGACCTATAGACATCAGAAGACATTATCTCTTTGCGTGCTCAAATGGATAAAAGATAGTTGAAACTTCCAAAATGTCAAATAGTCTAACGTCTATCAATCCAAGAGACAACGGATACTTCAACGACTGTATTTAAAAATAAGGAGATATAAACTCAAAGACAGAAGAAAAAGAACCAACGAAGTAGAGAAAAAGATCTTGTGTTCAAACGTTCACAATTCTTCTGCAAGGAGTCCAGAGCAAGAATCACTTTCCTCATCACCTTCAGCTCTTTTGCTCTCTGTGCTGTAATAGATTTTCTAAGAGAGCCCGTGTAGTTCTGGAGTGTGCCTTGTTTAGATTCTTGCTCTCAGTGCTAGTTGCTTCAGTCTTGCTTGTTTAAAGATTGATCTAGGGGCTTGAATTTCATTCAATTCTCTTTGAGGTGTTGTTCCCTTCGGTGTGAAGGAAGACTGGTGGTATCCAGGGTGTAGTTCCCTTCGGTTGTGAAGGAAGACCTGGTGAGGTTTCCAGGGTGTGTTGTTCCTTCGGGTGTGAAGGAAGACCAGCTAAGCTGGGTGTTGTTGCATCCTTAGGGGGACTGTACCCTAGTAGTGAAATCCTGAGTTGTTGCTCAGGGACTAGACGTAGACTCCTAAGGAGAGAAGTCCGAACCAGGATAATTCTTGGGTGTGTGATTGTTCTTTGTGTGGTTTATATTTAAACTAACAGTCACTAACCTCCTTCGAAGAAAGTTTTGTGTGAATATTTTTAGTTAGAGATATCTTGTAGATTATTTTAAAAGACCCATTCACCCCCACCCCCCACCCCTCTGGGCTCGTCAAGGGGCAACACTCTCCTCCTGATTTAATCAAAGAATCTTGATAATCTTCCAGTCTGCTTCTCTAGTTCATTCTTATATTTTTTGAATTTATCAAAGGCTTAGACTTGTACTTCATTAAGTACAGATGTCCATATCTTGAGAGGTCGTCAGTAATGTAATGAAGTAGAAGTATCCACCTCTGCACATTTGTGGACATAGGTCCACATACATCAGTATGTATGAGTTCCAATAACAGAGGCTCTCTTCAAGTTCCACTAAAAAGAGAGTTGGTCAATTTTCCCGAAGGCAAAATTCACGGGTTGCATATGATTCATAATCAAATGGATCGAAGTATCCACTTTAGCAACCTTTGAATTCTTCCTTCAGGATATGACTAGCCTACAATGGAAAAGGTATGCATCGTTCACCTTATCTCTCTTCCTCTTAGAGACACTATATATGTTCATGAGGTATAGAGCAACATCTAGCATAAACAAACCATTGTTTAAAGTACCTCTACCAATGATCTCATTATTCAAGAACATAGAACAACCATTGTTCTCAAAAAGGAATTTGTATCCCACTTTGTTCAAAAATGAAATAGAGATAATGTTCTTGATAATGAAGGGTACAAAATAGCATGTGTATAACACAAAAGTAGCTCTACCAGCTAACCGTAGGTTGACTTCTCTGATAGCAACAATAGCAACCCTTACACTGTTTCCCATCCTCAAGTTGACCTGGCCTTAGCCAATCTCCTATCTCTGTCAGGACTTGCAACGAATTGTAGATATGAGATGCACATTTGGTATCTAATACCCATTATCATAATTCCTAACAAATGGATATCAATCATGAACAAACCTAAACCTTCTCCAAGCTTCTGCTTTGCCTTTTCTGCAAGGTATTCCTTGCAGTTCCTCTTCTAGTGCCCATCTTTGCCACAGTGGAAGCATTGTCCTTTGTCCTTAGCCGGCTCTTTCTTAGCAATTTTTCCTTCCCGTTTCTGCCCTTCCTTGCCCTTCTTAAGGGTCTTCTTCGCCTTCCTTTTCTTTTTGGTCTCACCAACATAGGGAATAGCTTCTCTTCTTGACAGAACTCTCAGCCTCCCTCAACATATTGAGGAGCTCTGGGAGGGTTCTCTCTATCGTGTTCATATGAAATACATTATGAACAGCGAAAAGGAATCAGCAAGGGATTCAAGTATCAAGTCCACACAGGTCATCCTTTAGGATAAGTCCTAGACCCGTTGTAACGACCCCGAGAACCCGACCCTCGGCCCAGGCCGAGGACCCAATTTCGCGGTCGCTGCCCACAGATCCGGGGACCTGGAAGGGCTGTAACACAAGTCTAACAGGATATGTAAAGGAAATAAACATCAACTACTGAACTAGGAGCACACATGCGGAAGCAGAAAGAAGAGCGAGACCGCAGCATATCACTCTAGGTACAATCCCAACACACAACAAGCACAAGTAAGGAAGGGAATAACAGAGCTCTTAGGGGCATACTCCGAGGGTGAAGTACAACTGAAGGGGGATACCATTGCTAGCTATGGGGACGACGACTACACCCTGCCTCCTCCGCCTGACACACACCCGACCGCTATTGTGAAGTCTCACCTAGAAAAAGAAGGGATAAGCTTTACAACAGAAGCTCAGTAGGGACTACCAATCTCCTACTGGCTCTAATAGGTGGGAAAGAATATATATAAACAAAATAAATGACAGTAGTTCTATATATTCTAAGCTACACGGGAAAGTGCGGAAGCAAAGCTAGCTAACTAGCAACGGTACAGAAGAACACCGCGATCAGAAACCCAGTACAACCTGCACATCGTGAACACCACACGGCTGACAACACAGACAGAAAAACCCTGCCTAGACAAGAGACACTAGCTACGGAAACCACTACCACTAGTTAACAGGTCAGGAGCGACCACTGACATCTTACCCTCAATCGAGGTCCAAACCTCCACATCTCGTCAGAGTGGGGGCAAGAACACAAGTAACCACAACAATAACCGCTGTAGTCTGGCAAACTACGGTCCTACGCCTAGCCTCTCTAGGTGGTTTCGAGGCCACAAAGAGCGAGGCAGTGAGAAGAAGGACTGACTGGCCTGCGTAGGGAAGGATTCCAAACGACCTCGGCGTCCCAGACTAACCAAGAGAGCTCTGCAAATGACTCAACGCCACTGTCCTAACCACCATTTTCCCCTCTGCTCCAGAGTTTGTGACTCGAGCATGCCCGTCGCCCAGAGCACTCCCTCAATAGGCGCATGGGGACGGGGGTCCCACGTAAATGGTAACAACCTCTCTCACGGGACGAGCCCTCAGGTGCCGAGCACCAGGCGAACGACTAGCGTAGGACCGTACTAGGAACTAGCACTGGTGCCACAGGTACAGAAGGAACCGAAAACGGCGAAGACTCCATGAGAAACAGACTTCGCAAGAACTTACCTGTATCTGATATTGTCGCGATGCCCCTGGCGGTCTCCAGAGCCGGTCGCCACCATGTCGCGACGCCCCTGGTCATCGTGATGATGTCGCAGCGCCCATGCCCGCCGCGACAGCCAAGGCTGTTTCGGTCGGCGCATGCGTCGTGACATCATCGCGACCTCAGGCCGGTCGCGACCTCAGTCGAGAGGGGTCCCGGTATAGTCCTTCCAAAGACTACCCAAAAATCGGTACAAATCACATCCATAGGGGGAGGGAAGCAAGGGAAACACATAGGAAAGCATGTAAATAGACAAACCATCCTCAAACCCCATGATTCATGCATAAAACATGGAGATCTACACTCAAAGGAAATCTCCACAACGACGTGCATGGATCTCACGCCCCACAAACACAAAACACGAAGAAACAAGGATCTCAAGAGGGAGGGGAGCATTCTAGAACGAGAGGAAGACAAGTGGTCCCTACCTCAAGGAGTAGAGCCGACCTGTTAGGGCCTTCACATCGGAATGGCCACCTCCTCCTTGCTCCAAGCACCACACGGAAGCCGCCTACACCAAGGAGACGTCACCTCTTCGCCAT
This sequence comes from Colocasia esculenta, assembly GCA_014218235.1. Classification (NCBI taxonomy): domain Eukaryota; kingdom Viridiplantae; phylum Streptophyta; class Magnoliopsida; order Alismatales; family Araceae; genus Colocasia; species Colocasia esculenta. The sequence goes on from CM024754.1 coordinate 116,041,201, forward strand.
GAGCACCACGAACAAGCTGGATAACACAAGAGAGCTCAGGAGAGGAAGAAGGAAGAAGGAAGAAGAAGAAGAGAAGAAAAGAAAGGGGAGGGGGAAATGGGTCTCCTGCCTCAATTTTGAACCGACAGGCCTAGAGACGTGACGGGTCAGGCCGACACGACAACAACCATGTCACGACCGCCCAGCAGGTCACGACCATGTCGCGATCGCCTACCCCAGCGCGACACCAAAAGCAGTCAAACCTCGAAGACTAGGAAAACCTTAACGCGATGGCCTGCCAGGTCGCATCAACATCGTATGCGCCTGACACTCGGTAATCCCGTTCTGACAGAAAGGACAGTGGTTAGAATGGTCAGAAGCAAAGTCGCCTCGCCTCCAGACGCCATGACAAGAACACGTCGCCCACCTCTGTCACGACCAGAACATGATAGGCAAGGGTGTCGTGACCAAAAGCATGTCGCAACTGGCTCCTCTGGTGCGACACTATCGCGACCACGGGGTCCGTCACGACCATGAGGACGAGGCCAAGGGCCCAAGAGGGCCAGGTCTTACATTCTACCCCCCTTAAGAGAATTTCATCCTCAAAATTAAGAGAAACTCGATTTCGGAAAGGAAAGCAGTACAGAGAAAAAAACATACTAATCACTCAAACAAATAAGCCAACTGCTCTCTCATCTCATCCTCGCACCCCACGTGGCCTCACCACCAACGCGTTCTCCCAAACAACCTTGACCAGCAGGATCTTCCTCCTGCGCAATTGTTGTACTCTGCGGTCCCCAACTCTGATTGGGTGCTCTAGTACAGACAAATTTGGTGCTACCTCAAGCTGCGAGTTGTAAGGCCCTCAAATTCTGTGTATATTATATTTATTAAATTCTGTGCATATAATATTTATTTATTTCTATACGTGTATGTTGTTTAATGTTTTTATGTTCTGCCTGAAATCCCTGTTTAACGTCAACATCACTTGACGTTAATACCAGGTTGACGGCAACTTGTGTGCCGTTGACTGTGCATCCAGAGGATTTAGACGTCAACATCGATTGACGCCTATCTCCGGTTGATGTCAGCAAAGTGGTCGTCTACTTCTCCGGCTGTGTTTGGGATTCCAGATCTAAAACGGCCCCGTTTTCTCTGGTGTTTGTTTAGGAAACTTAATCCCTAACGGTCAGGACTCCTAATACTAGGTTTACCCCGACTCTATGCCTATATAACCCAGAGATCGCAGTTAGGAGGGAACTTTTATCACCTAGGGCTTTTTGGGTTCCGAGGAGAGAAAAAGGCAGACCTTTGAGAGGCTTGATCTGGCGTTTGGGAGGCTTCTCCGGCAATCTTCTTCGACTAGAAGGTTGTAAGGCCCTCGAATTTTATCCTCATTAGTTTATTTAATTTTATGCATATTATAAGTATTTATTACTTAGGTGCATGTATATATAATATTGTTTATTTCTGTGCATATAATATATTTAATTAACTCTGTGTATATTACATTGATTATTTATGTACATATAGTATTTAATTATTATTATGCATACACGTTGTTTGATGATTTCTGTGTTTCTGTCGAAATTCTACTTAACGTCAACATCTCTTGACGTTAAGAGTGAGTCAATG
>CM024754.1:116042914-116213114 GCA_014218235.1 Colocasia esculenta
GAGGAGAAAATTAGCATGTCTGAAATACATTCCAAAAATTTTTAAAGAAGAAAATTAGCATGTGTAAGGCCCTCGAAATTTGTTACATTATTGAATTGCATGTGAATAATTCATGTTGTGTATGTACGTATGTATGTATGTATCTACGTATGTATTATTAGTATACTTATTTGTGTATGTGTATAATTTAGGTATAAATAATGTAAATATTGTATGATGGTAGTGTGTACATGTTAATACATACATATGGCATGTATATAGGTGTAAGATGTGCATGGTTTCTGCATGTTTTAGAGTTCTGGCCGAAGGTGGCCGAAGGCCAGATTGGCGTCAATATCAGTAGACGTCGATGTTGTGTCGGAGTCAACCGTATGGATGCCAACACTATGTCTAGCATCCAGCGATGTGGACGCCAATTTCTCTGACGTGCATGCGTTGCAGACCCGAAATTCCGGAAGCAAGCCACCCCAACCATTCGGGAGCTTTCCCCAACGGTCTGAAAGGGGTATCACATCACCTCCTGTGTGGGTGAGAGGTCTTTGGCTATATACAAAGCCATTTTTACAACCTTAAGCCTTCTCTTTGCCCTTTGCAAGAGAGGAAGAAGAGAAAGGAGTGAAACCCTATTTTCGGACTGTGAGAAACCCTATCCATAGTGTTCATGTATGTGTCTAGGATGGTTTTACCATTTTTATGTATTTTCCCTCGTGTCCTAGACCCCCAATTCACCTCATCTTTGGAGCTCGGTCTGTGTTTTGCACAGTCCTGACCTTAACGGCAATATCCCTTGCCGCTAAGATCAAGCTTAGCGTCCACGATTATGCCGTTAACACTAATTAGCGGCCATAGCTTGCCGCTAAGTTCATCTGAGCAGAACAGCAAGCTGTTCTGCCCTTCTATATGATTAATTTCGATATGTTTCACGATGAGGATATAAGGTAATCTCTTATATGCTATGTATACTAGCTAATGTGATGGATGGGAATGTGAATGTACACTTATTTGGTGGATGGTAGAGCTTATTTACATATTTGAAAGCATGTGGAAGAATGTTCATGTGTATGTTCTCACCATTATCCTGATAATCCGTGGTAAAATCATGTTGCCCTAATTTTGTTAGACCATGTATGTACAACCCTGTCTGTGCTCTGAATTTCTGGAATTTTCCATGCTTGTATGATTTATTGAATTTTCTGTTTTGGGAAATAGAAATCATGCGTAGGTCACGATAAATCTTTCGTAAATTGTGTATTGCCCAATAAATTCGGGAATAAATCATGTGACTCTATGCATGCTAGGGTTCAGACAGTGAGTTGTTAAATTTGTGATTGGTGTTCAACTCCATGCTAACTTGAATTGTGGATAGCATGTGGAATTAATGTTAGATTTTCTATAATTTCGTTTTAGCTTAGAAAAATCTGAAATTTTGCATGAAGAACCCTAAACCCGAAATTAGCCTGTGGTTAAAATTTCAGGTCATTTGGACCAGTATATGATGCAATATGGATTTTCCATGTAAAAATGTGAAACTAATGCATGTCGTTGTGAAAATGATTTGATTTTGTATATAGCACCTGATTAGTGAAATTTCCTGAGCACTAAATTTCTATAATTGTAGTGTCATGTCAGGAAAATAGCACCATGTGTGTGAATGAGTGAATGAGTGAGATGTGAGTGTCATGTGCTAAACTAAGTGCTTAAATCGGAAAACGTGTAATGTGTAAATTGTGCCAAGTGTGACATTGCTTCCACAGAGGGCAGTGGAACCGTATCAGGAAAAGTCCCCCTGAGAAGGTTCAATGTGTTGTGACCCTAAGGGCATTAGGGGGAAATCCTGGAGGTGGACAAGTACCACTGGTTAGGGTGGAGACTTGTTCTCCCGGTCTGCGCAGTCCAAGAGTCGCCATTGTATTGCCTAGATGGCGTCTATGTGATGTGATGTGTTGTGTCCTTCTTTGGTGGTTTGGACTATGTGTCACAGCACTAAATGTGAATGTGTAAATGTGTATGTGTTCATGTGAAAAATGTGAATGTGAACAATGTGTAAAAGTGCATGTGTAAAGTGTGAAATATGCGAATTTGAAATTGTGTAAAAATGTGAAACAAAATGTGAGGATGTGAGTTTGTAATCCATGTTATGACAATCTGAAATCATGCTTAATAGTAGCTTTACTATGTTATGATCATGTTTATGTATGCAAAATGCCTAGAATCCATGCTAGGGATAATCGTTAAGCATATATAACAACTTCCATACTTGGTTGTTCACATGTTGTGATTTAATCGTTGTTGTAGCTCTCATGTGTTAGATTATGGTTGCTAAAGCATGTAAAACCAGCAAGCTTAAAGCATGTAAAATGGATACGTATATGCGTAGGAATGTGTAGATTCCATGTTAGGTATGTTTCCTTTCATGCATGCTCGGGAATTCATGTTAATGGCTTTCATGTTTTAGTTGGTTGAAGGTAGATTTTTATGTGAGGAATGATAGAAAGCATGTGATAGGTGATTCTATTTTAGAAAATCTGATAGGTTGAAAATTTTAATGTCAAGCATGCTACATGTCGTGTCTTGTGAACGTGTATGTAGAACCTACTATGATATGTGCATGTGCGGTATGTGTAGAATTACTTGCGGAGTCTTTTAGACTCACTACTTGCTTCGGCGTACAGGTGTAGTTGGTGACGAGACACTTGTGGAGGAGACGTTGGAGACCGACTCCGAGCGCGGAGATTAGAGTGTTGGAGTACTTGTGACATTTTGTGATTTTCATAGTATGTAAATTGAACATTGTACTAGCATTATCATGGAAGAATGTATAAGTATGGAGATCTATGTATTTGATTTTCAGCAATTTAAATTATGTGGACTTTTAGTTCTCTAAATGTTATCGAATCATGTATGTTAAATGTGGATGATGAATGAAATGAAGACAGTGGTTCTTTTACATCTGCTACTCTGTTCTTATATTCACGTGTATCTCAGCTGAATGTCATTGTTGGGTAAATGTCCCACTGTGATGACACTCGCTATACCGACGTGGGTTGGTATAACCATACCGGTATAATGAGGGTCGTCGCAGAGATTGGTATCAGAGCAACCGGTTGAGATTGCACATGAATGTACCTAAGTCATCATCCCCATTACATGCTAAGTCTACATAGGAATGTCCACATGTGTAAAATTGATTAATAATGAATGAAAAGTAGATAAGAAAATGGTTAGAAAACTTAGTAACCTAGCTCTAATGGTGGCTGAAATTTATTACAGCCATGGCTTCGAGAGGTAGACGTGGCGGAGCGCGGCCCGTGAGGACGAGCCGCGACGTGACGAGCGGGCGGAGCAGCAGGCCCCGGACACGCAAGGTCCTGTACTTCCCCACCGCCACCTGTGGATTATGGAGTATTCATGCAAGGTCTGGTGCAAGCCATGCAGACGCAGGCTCATACCCAGACAGACTCCAGGCTCAGTTGGAGGCTCAGTTAGACTAATAAAAGGATTAATAGTCTCTTTATCTAATTATGTGATATTGTGTTGATTGTGTATGGTTTCTGTGATGTAGCAGGCTCAAGTACCAGCTCAGGACCATGGTGGACCTTCTACCATGGAGAGATTCAAGAGGATGCTGCCACCCTCTTTAAGGGGGAGAGCGATCCTTTGTTGGCTGAAAGCTGGATGAGGGAGATAGAAAAGATCTTCCGAGCCATCAGGTGTGCAGATGAGGATAAGGTTACATTGGCCACCTACATGCTACAGGTATGCTTAGTTTATATGCTTGTATGTTGTTAAGCTAGATTTGCTTAGATGGGGCTTATGAGCGGTGTACTGCAGAAAGAGCTGATGTATGGTGGGCTTTATTGCTGCGTACCCGGTTTGAGGACGGAGCTATCGATGTTGCTTGGGACGAGTTCGTGAGGCTCTTTCGGGCCAAGTTCGTCCCCGAGCATGTGCAAGATCGGATGGAGCAGGAATTCCTATCTTTGGCTCAAGGCTCCATGACTGTGCTGGAATATGAGGCAAGATTTTCTGAACTCTCTAAATATGCACCTCATATCGTGGACAGACGAGCGCAGGAAGACAAAGAAGTTGCGTGATGGGACTCAAGCCATCACTGCGGACGAGACTCGTGGCATTTGATCACCGCACGTTGGACGAGGCCCTCAGTGCTGCTTGTAGGTAGGAGGGAGAAATGGAGCAATACCTGGAAGAAAAGAAAGCTTCGCAGAAGAGGCCAGCAGCGACATTTCAACGGCAAGACAAGAAGAAAGCGGTGTACCAGACACCGCAGCAATCTGTGGCAGTCGGAGTCTCAGGTACCCTCTGTACGTTCCCCTGGTGTGAAGAAAGAGTGTCCCCACTGTGGGAAGACACATGGTGGTACCGAATGTTGGATGATTACGGGCAAGTGCTTGAAGTGCGGAAGCAGCGACCACAAGATCAAGGATTGCCCAAGACTTCAGCAGGGAGTCCAGCGCGGAGCGCCAGCCCCAGCGGCAGTAGAGAGCAGCAGCGCGCGCACTACAGGAAGACCAGGAAGGCCTCGAGCCCCAGCTCGAGTGTTTGCTTTAGCTCGCGAGGACGCCGAGCAGGCGGAGCATGTCACCGAAGGTACGGTTTGCTTTTAGTGTGCACGCTCGGGTTTTGTTTGATACAGGTGCTACTCACTCGTTCATTTCCGAGCGGTTCGCTAGGCAGTTAGCCCTAGAGTTAGGTATAGAGTCTGAGGATTTAGAGGTCCCTTTGTCTGTGCACACCCTGCGGGTACGGTATCGACTAGGAAGTGCATTCCGTCGTTACCTGTGTGCATTGAGGATAGAATCCTAGATGAGTGTTTCTTCTTGCTAAAGATGAAGGACTATGATGCTATTCTTGGTCTGGATTGGCTAGAGGAGCACTATGCGTTAGTGGATTGTCGCGGAAGAGGATTGTTTTCCGTATTCCTGGTGAGGACGAGTTCTCTCATCCCTTGCCAAGGAACTTGGCGGGAAAGTTGGTCATCTCTGCCATGAAGGCGATGCGCATGGTGAACAAGGGTTGTGACACTTTTCTTGCCAGCGTGGTACTAGTGCCAGAGGTGATGAGTCACCTACTCTTGCAGAGAGATTGAGGTAGTGCAGGATTTTCCAGAGTTTTTCTGATGATTGTCTGGTTTGCCACCGGATAGAGAGATAGAGTTTACCATAGAGTTGCTACCGGGCACCTCTCTATCTCGAAGGCTCCATATCGGATGGCACCTGCGGAGTTAGCTGAGTTGAGGAGGCAGTTGCAAGAGTTGCTAGATAAGGGATTTATTCGCCCTAGTGTGTTCCCCTTGGGGCGCACCTGTATTATTCGTCAAGAAGAAAGACGGGTCACTTAGGTTATGCATTGACTACAGAAAGCTGAACCAAGTGACTGTGAAGAATAGGTATCCCTTACTCGTATTGATGATTTGTTTGACCAGTTGCGAGATGCATCAGTCTTTTCTAAGATTGATTTGCGATCTGGTTATCATCAGTTGAGGATTCGGAGTGAGGATGTGTCCAAGACGGCGTTTAGAAACCGTTATGGACATTATGAGTTTTTGGTCCTTCCTTTCGGATTGACCAATGCCCCTGCAGCGTTCATGGATCTCATGAACAGGGTGTTTAGGCCTTATTTAGATAGCTTTGTCGTGGTGTTTATTGATGATGTGCTGGTTTACTCTCCGGACGAGGCCACACACCGTCAGCATTTGAGGTTAGTGTTAGAGGTTCTTCGTGAGCACAAGTGTACGCTAAGTTCAGCAAGTGCGATTTTTGGTGCGCGAGGTTCATTTCCTTGGGCATGTTATCTCCGGTGCTGGTGTTGCAGTGGATCCAGCAAAGGTCCAGGCAGTTATGGATTGGGAGGTTCCCAAGACCCCTTCGGAGATTCGTAGTTTTATTGTAAGCTGGTTACTATCGGCGATTTATTAAGGGATTTTCATCCATTGCCGCCCTTTGACTCAGCTTACCAGAAAGGGAGTGAAGTTTGTTTGGTCTGAGAAGTGTGAGATTAGTTTTCAATTATTGAAGACTAAGCTCACGACAGCCCGGTGTTAGTCTTACCGAGCGGTGTAGAGGGTTTTGCTATCTACACGGATGCGTCTCAGATTGGTTTAGGCTGTGTGCTCATGCAGCAGGAAAGGGTAGTGGCTTATGCTTCTCGTCAGTTGAAGGAGCATGAGAAGAACTATCCGACTCATGACTTGGAGCAGCAGCAGTGGTTCATGCACTAAAGATCTGGAGGCACTATCTTTATGGTGTCAGATTTGAGGTGTTTACCGACCACAAGAGCTTAAAGTATCTTTTCTCCCAAAAGGAATTAAACCTGAGGCAGAGGAGATGGATTGAGTTCTTGAAGGACTATGACTTCGACCTTCAGTATCACCCTGGAAAAGGCGAATGTTGTAGCGGATGCTCTGAGTAGAAAGAGGCCATCTCTCCAGCAGGACTGGAAGATGTTGGAGGATGCGGCTTGCGCGTTGACTGAGTTAGAGCCATCGCTATGCCAGGCTTTTGTAGCTCAGTTATCTCTTAGGTCCTCGGTTTGGATGAAGTGATCGAGCAACAGGGAGCCGACCCTAGACTCTTAGAGTTAGTGGGCAAGGCAGGCATTGCTCGTGATGAGGACGGTGTGATTAGATTTCAGCACGTGTTTGTGTCCTGATTTAGTAGATGTCCGTGAGTATGTGTTAGCAGGAGGCTCATAGATCACGATTCTCTATTCATCCGGGTAACACAAAGATGTACCAGGATTGAAGAGATCTTTTGGTGGTCTGGCATGAAGAGAGGGAGTTGTGGCGTATATCCGATGCTTAGTATGCCAGCAAGTGAAGGCCGAGCGGCAGCGACCATCTAGCCTTATGCAGAGGATGGATATCCCAGTATGAGTGGAAGGGGAGCGGTCACTATGGACTTGTTTAGGTTTGCCTCGATCTAGAAGGGGCAATGACTCGATTTGGGCAGTTGTAGATAGATTCTCGAAGACTGCTCATTTCTTGCCTATGAAGAAGAAGCAGTCAGTAGAGAGTTTAGCTAGATTGTATGTTAGTAGTATCATTAGATTGCATGGTGTGCCGAAGTCGATCATTTCGGATCGAGATCCGAGATTACTTCAAGGTTGTGGAAGGGTCTTCCGGATGCTTTAGGTTCGGAGCTGAAGCTCAGTCGGCATTTCATCCCCAGACTGATCGGACAGTCCGAGAGGACTATCCAGAGACGCTCGAGGATATGCTGAGAGCATGGTGCTGGATTGGAAGGATGATTGGGAGCGCCATCTACCTCTAGTGGAGTTCGCATACAACAACAGCTTTCATGCAAGTATTGGTATGGCTCCATTCGAGGCGTTGTATGGTAGGCCCTGCAGATCTCCTTATGTTGGGAGGAGATTGGTGATAGGCAGTTGATCGGACGGAGTTAGTTCAGGAGACTTCGGATAAGTCCAGCTTATCAGGAAGAGGCTTGTTGCGGCACAGGATAGGCAGAAGAGCTATGCCGACAACAGGAGGAAGGATCTTGAGTTCGAGGTTGGCGATCATGTCTTCTTGAAGATATCGCCTACTCGAGGTGTTGTCATATTTGGCAGGCATAGTAAGTTGAGCCCTAGGTTCATTGGCCCATATGAGATTCTCAGACGTTTGGGCAGCGTGGCATATGAGCTAGCCTTACCCCCAGCTTTGGCTAGTGTTCATCCTGTGTTCCACGTTTCGATGCTCAGGAAGTATGTCCGAGATCCGTCTCATGTGATAGTCATGAGCCAGTGGAGATTCAGCCAGATCTGTCGTATGTCGAGACGTAACACAGTAGCTACTCTTGACGGAAGGTTCAGCATCTCCGGAACAAGAGTATTGCGTCGGTGAAAGTTCTCTGGCGGAACTTCTCACGACAGGAGGCTACTTGGGAGCTTGAGGATGCGATGAAGAAGAAGTATCCCCTTTTGTTTGAGTAGCATCGTTCTAACTTCGAGGACGAAGTTTCTTTTAAGGGGGAGAGGGTGTAAGGCCCTCGAAATTTGTTACATTTTGAATTGCATGTGAATAATTCATGTTGTGTATGTACGTATGTATGTATCTACGTATGTATTAATTAGTATACTTATGGTGTATGTGTATAATTTAGGTATAAATAATGTATGTATTGTATGATGGTAGTGTGTACATGTAATACATACATATGGCATGTATATAGGTGTAAGATGTGCATGGTTTCTGCATGTTTTAGAGTTCTGGCCGAAGGCCAGATTGGCGTCAATATCAGTAGACGTCGATGTTGTGTCGGCGTCAACCCTATGGACGCCAACACTAAGTCCAGCGTCCAGCGATGTGGACGCCAATTTCTCTGACCTGCATGCGTTGCAGACCCAAAATTCCGGAAGCAAGCCACCCCAACCATTGAGGAGCTGTCCCCAACATTCTGAAAGGGGTATCACATCACCTCCTGCGTGGGTGAGAGGTCTTGGCTATATACAAAGCCATTTTTACTACCCTAAGCCTTCTCTTTGCCCTTTGCAAGAGAGGAAGAAGAGAAAGGAGTGAAACCCTATTTCGGACTGTGAGAAACCCTCACCTTTGCAACCCGAAATCTGAAGTTCTGAAGCTTGATCCGGCCACCTGCTGCATCAAAGAGCTTGCTGGATCATCGAGGAAGGCATCCCCGACCCGGATTGCACTGGAGCTTGCTCAAGAACTCGGAGGAAGGCCATCTTGGAGGCTGGTTGGGAACTTCTTGGACAACCCAAGGAGAGCTTCACCAAGCCTTTTGATCCCTTTGGAATGTACCTAAAAGGCAAGTACCCTACCCATAGTGTTCATGTGTGTCTAGGATGGTTTTACCATTTTATGTATTTTCCCTCGTGTCCTAGACCCCAAATTCACCCCATCTTTGGAGCTCGGGTCTGTGTTTTACACAGACCTGACCTTAACGGCAATATCCCTTGCCGCTAAGATCAAGCTTAGCGTCCAGCGATTATGCCGTTAACACTAATTAGCGGCCATAGCTTGCCGCTAAGTTCATCTGAGCAGAACAGCAAGTTGTTCTGCCCTTCTATATGATTAATTCGATATGTTTCACGATGAGGATATAAGGTAATCTCTTATATGCTATGTATACTAGCTAATGTGATGGATGGGAATGTGAATGTACACTTATTTGGTGGATGGTAGAGCTTATTTACATTTGAAAGCATGTGGAAGAATGTTCATGTGTATATTCTCACCATTATCCTGATAATCCGTGGTAAAATCATGTTGCCCTAATTTGTTAGACCATGTATGTACAACCTGTCTGTGCTCTGAATTTCTGGAATTTTCCATGCTTGTATGATTTATTGAATTTTCTGTTTTGGGAAATAGAAATCATGCGTAGGTCACGATAAATCTTCCGTAAATGGTGTATTGCCCAATAAATTCGGGAATAAATCATGTGACTCTATGCATGCTAGGGTTCAACAGTGAGTTGTTAAATTTGTGATTGGTGTTCAACTCCATGCTAACTTGAATTGTGGATAGCATGTGAAATTAATGTTAGATTTTCTATAATTTCGTTTTAGCTTAGAAAAATATGAAATTTGCATGAAGAACCCTAAACCCGAAATTAGCTTGTGGTTAAAATTTCAGGTCATTTGGACCAGTATATGATGCAATGTGGATTTTCCATGTAAAAATGTGAAACTAATGCATGCCGTTGTGAAAATGATTTGATTTTGTATATAGCAACCTGATTAGTGAAATTTCCTGAGCACTAAATTTCTATAATTGTAGTGTCATGTCAGGAAAATAGAGCATCATGTGTGTGAATGAGTGAATGAGTGAGATGTGAGTGTCATGTGCTAAACTAAGTGCTTAAATCGGAAAAACGTGTAATGTGTAAATTGTGCTAAGTGTGACATTGCTTCCACAGAGGGCAGTGGAACCGTATCAGGGAAAAGTTCCCCTGAGAAGATTCAATGTGTTGTGACCCTAAGGGCATTAGGGGGAAATCCTGGAGGTGGACAAGTACCACTGGTTAGGGTGGAGACTTGTTCTCCCGGTCTGCGCAGTCCAAGAGTCGCCATTGTATTGCCTAGATGGCGTCTATGTGATGTGATGTGTTGTGTCTTTCTTTGGTGGTTTGGACTATGTGTCACGGCACTAAATGTGAATGTGTAAATGTGTATGTGTTCATGTGAAAAATGTGAATGTGAACAATGTGTAAAAGTGCATGTGTAAAGTGTGAAATATGCGAATTTGAAATTGTGTAAAAATGTGGAAACAAAATGTGAGGATGTGAGTTTGTAATCCATGTTATGACAATCTGAAATCATGCTTAAACAGTAGCTTACTATGTTATGATCATGTTTATGTATGCAAAATGCCTAGACTCCATGCTAGGGATAATTGTTAAGCATATATAACAACTTCCATACTTGGTTGTTCACATGTTGTGATTAATCGTTGTTGTAGCTCTCATGTGTTAGATTATGGTTGCTAAAGCATGTAAAACCAGCAAGCTTAAAGCATGTAAAATGGATACGTATATGCGTAGGAATGCGTAGATTCCATGTTAGGGTGTTTCCTCATGCATGCTCGGGAATTCATGTTAATGGCTTTCATGTTTTAGTGGGTGAAGGTAGATTTTTATGTGAGGAATGAATAGAAAGCATGTGATAGGTGATTCTATTTAGGAAATCTGAAAGCATAGTCCATGTGTTTAAATTGTAGATTCACCATGATAGGTTGAAAATTTAATGTCAAGCATGCTACATGTCGTGTCTTGTGAAGTGTATGTAGAACCTACTATGATATGTGCATGTGCGGTATGTGTAGAATTACTTGCGGAGTCTTTTAGACTCACTACTTGCTTCGGCGTACAGGTGTAGTTGGTGACGAGACACTTGTGGAGGAGACGTTGGAGACCGACTCCGAGCGCGCAGAGATTAGAGTGTTGGAGTACTTGTGACATTTTGTGATTTTCATAGTATGTAAATTGAACATTGTACTAGCATTATCATGGAAGAATGTATAAGTAGGACATCTATGTATTTGATTTTCAGCAATTTAAATTATGTGGACTTTTAGTTCTCTAAATGTTATCGAATCATGTATGTTAAATGTGGATGATGAATGAAATGAAGACAGTGGTTCTTTTACTTCCGCTACTCTGTTTTATATTCACGTGTATCTCAGCTGAATGTCATTGTTGGGTAAATGTCCCACTGTGGACGCTCGCTATACCGACGTGGGTTGGTATAATCGTACCGGTATAATGAGGGTCGTCGCAGCATGTTTATCTTCAGATTGATTTAGATATTTTTCGTCCATGCTTATTGCTCAGTTTTGTCATCACCAAAAGGGGGAGATGATGATTAGTCTGTCCCCATGTAATTTTAATGTATTTTGGTGATTAACAAAACTAACTAGTTTTTATAAATAATATCTAATGAATTTCATAAGTCTTAAAGTACAGGAAAAATACCAAGGTCAATCAAGCCAATAAGGTATACTACTTCTCTGAAGCTTTAATCTTTTCAACATGATATTTCTCCAAGTCCAAATCGATTTATGTTGAAATTCATAACGACTTGCCTGTCGTAATGACTTCATAAGTTACCGTAACGATTTCTTTAGAACTCGCAACGACTTTCCTGTCGTAACGACTTCATAAGTTACCGCAACGATTTCTTTAGAACTCGCAACGACTTGCCTGTCGTAACGACTTCATAAGTTACCGTAACGATTTCTTTAGAACTCGCAACGACTTGCCTGTCGTAACGACTTCATAAGTTACCGTAAAGATTTCTTTAAGCACTCATAACGATTTGCTTTACACAAAGATTTCTTTAAGCACTCATAACGATTTGCTTTACACAAAGATTTCTTTAAGCGCTCATAATGATTTGCTTTGCGCAACGATTTCTTTAGTATTCATAACGACTTGATAAGTGTTCATAACGATTTGCTCTCTATAATGACTTATTAGTATTCATAACGACTTGATAAGTGTTCATAATGATTTGCTCTCTATAATGACTTATTAGTATTCATAACGACTTGATAAGTGTTCATAACAATTTGCTCTCTATAATGACTTGTTAGTATTCATACCGACTTGATAAGTGTTCATAACGATTTGCTCTCTATAATGAATTGTTAGTATTCATAACGACTTGATAAGTGTTCATAACGATTTGCTCTCTAATGACTTGTTAGTATTCATAACGACTTGATAGTGTTCATAACGATTTGCTCTCTATAATGACTTGTTAGGATTCATAACGACTTCATAAGTCATATAGACATCAACTTTACAGTTATATCAACTTGATTTTTAATCTTATCTCTTGAAGCATTGACTAGTCAAAGTCACGCATATATCTATCTGTCACTCCTGCATTTATGAGTTCTGAACGTATCTCTGCATGCATGCAGACAATATCGTCCATTATTGTGCTTACTCTGTATACATCCTTTAAAACAAGCTATTGGGATTGCTACTATAGTGAATACTCACATCAACGTATACTAACAACAAGAGACAGGTGAGTTGTCTACTGTATAGCTTTTAATGTGTGCAGGGTCCTGAAGACTTTCTAACATACAACGTGGACCTATAGACATCAGAAGAATTATCTCTTTGCGTGCTCAAATGGATAAAAGATAGTTGAAACTTCCAAAATGTCAATAGTCTAACGTCTATCAATCCAAGGACAACGGATACTTCAACGACTGTATTTAAAAATAAGGAGATATAAACTCAAAGACAGAAGAAAAAGAACCAACGAAGTAGAGAAACAAGATCTTGTGTTCAAACGTTCAAATTCTTCTGCAAGGAGTCCAGAGCCAAGAATCACTTTCCTCATCACCTTCAGCTCTTTTGCTCTCTGTGCTGTAATAGATTTTCTAAGAGAGCCCGTGTAGTTCTGAGAGTGTGCCTTGTTTAGATTCTCTCAGTGCTAGTTGCTTCAGATCTTGGCTTGTTAAAAGATTGATCTAGGGCTTGAATTTCATTCAATTCTTTGAGGTGTTGTTCCTTCGGGTGTGAAGGAAGACTGGTGGTATCCAGGGTGTAGTAGTCCCTTCGGTGTGAAGGAAGACCTGGTGAGGTTTCCAGGGTGTGGTTGTCCCTTCGGGTGTGAAGGAAGACCAGCTAAGCTGGGTGTGTTGCATCCTTAGGGGGACTGTACCCTAGTTAGTGAAATCCTGAGTTGTTGCTCAGGGACTAGACGTAGACTCCTAAGGAGGGAAGTCCGAACCAGGATAATTCTTGGGTTGTGTGATTGTCTTCTTTGTGTGTTTTATATTTAAACTAACAGTCACTAACCTCCTTCGAAGAAAGTTTTGTGTGAATATTTTTAGTTAGAGATATCTTGTAGATTATTTTAAAAGACCCATTCACCCCCACCCCCACCCCTCTGGGCTCGTCAATGGGCAACACTCTCCTCCCTGATTTAATCAAAGAATCTTGATAATCTTCCAGTCGCTTCTCTAGTTCATTCTTATATTTTTTGAATTTATCAAAGGCCTTAGACTTGTACTTCATTAAGTACAGATGTCCATATCTTGAGAGGTCGTCAGTATGTAATGAAGTAGAAGTATCCACCTCTAGCATTTGTGGACATAGGTCCACATACATCAGTATGTATGAGTTCCAATAAACTCAGAGGCTCTCTTTCAAGTTCCACTAAAAAGAGAGTTGGTCAATTTTCCCTGAAGGCAAAATTCACGGGTTGCATATGATTCATAATCAAATGGATCGAAGTATCCACTTTAGCAACCTTTGAATTCTTCCTTCAGGATATGACCTAGCCTACAATGGAAAAGGTATGCATCGTTCACCTTATCTCTCTTCCTCTTAGAGACACTATATATGTTCATGAGGTATAGAGCAACATCTAGCATAAACAAACCATTGTTAAAGTACCTCTACCAATGATCTCATTATTCAAGAACATAGAAAAACCATTGTTCTCAAAAAGGAATTTGTATCCCACTTTGTTCAAAAATGAAATAGAGATAATGTTCTTGATAATGAAGGGTACAAAATAGCATGTGTATAACACAAAAGTAGCTCTACCAGCTAACCGTAGGTTGACTTCTCTGATAGCAACAATAGCAACCCTTACACTGTTTCCCATCCTCAAGTTGACCTGGCCTTAGCCAATCTCCTATATCTTGTCAGGACTTGCAACGAATTGTAGATATGAGATGCACATTTGGTATCTAATACCCATTATCATAATTTCCTAACAAATGGATATCAATCATGAACAAACCTAAACCTTCTCCAAGCTTCTGCTTTGCCTTTTCTGCAAGGTATTCCTTGCAGTTCCTCTTCTAGTGCCCATCTTGCCACAGTGGAAGCATTGTCCTTTGTCCTTAGCCGGCTCTTTCTTAGCAACTTTTTCCTTTCCCGTCTTCTTGCCCTTCCTTGCCCTTCTTAAGGGTCTTCTTCGCCTTCCTTTTCTTTTTGGTCTCACCAACATAGGGAACTAGCTTCTCTTCTTGACAGAACTCTCAGCCTCCCTCAACATATTGAGGAGCTCTGGGAGGGTCTCTCTATCTGTTCATATTGAAATACATTATGAACAGCGAAAAGGAATCAGCAAGGGATTCAAGTATCAAGTCCACACACAGGTCATCCTTTAGGATAAGTCCTAGACCCGTTGTAACGACCCCGAGAACCCGACCCTCGGCCCAGGCCGAGGACCCAATTTTCGCGGTCGCTGCCCACAGATCCGGGGACCTGGAAGGGCTGTAACACAAGTCTAACAGGATATGTAAAGGAAATAAACATCAACTACTGAACTAGGAGCACACATGCGGAAGCAGAAAGAAGAGCGAGACCGCAGCATATCACTCTAGGTACAATCCCAACACACAACAAGCACAAGTAAGGAAGGGAATAACAGAGCCCTTAGGGGCATACTCCGAGGGTGAAGTACAACTGAAGGGGGATACCATTGCTAGCTATGGGGACGACGACTACACCCTGCCTCCTCCGCCTGACACACACCCGACCGCTATTGTGAAGTCTCACCTAGAAAAAGAAGGGATAAGCTTTACAACAGAAGCTCAGTAGGGACTACCAATCTCCTACTGGCTCTAATAGGTGGGAAAGAATATATATAACAAAATAAATGACAGTAGTTCTATATATTCTAAGCTACACGGGAAAGTGCGGAAGCAAAGCTAGCTAACTAGCAACGGTACAGAAGAACACCGCGATCAGAAACCCAGTACACCTGCACATCGTGAACACCACACGGCTGACAACACAGACAGAAAAACCCTGCCTAGACAAGAGACACTAGCTACGGAAACCACTACCACTAGTTAACAGGTCAGGAGCGACCACTGACATCTTACCCTCAATCGAGGTCCAAACCTCCACATCTCGTCAGAGTGGGGGCAAGAACACAAGTAACCACAACAATAACCGCTGTAGTCTGGCAAACTACGGTCCTACGCCTAGCCTCTCTAGGTGGTTTCGAGGCCACAAAGAGCGAGGCAGTGAGAAGAAGGACTGACTGGCCTGCGTAGGGAAGGATTCCAAACGACCTCGGCGTCCCAGACTAACCAAGAGAGCTCTGCAAATGACTCAACGCCACTGTCCTAACCACCATTTTCCCCTCTGCTCCAGAGTTTGTGACTCGAGCATGCCCGTCGCCCAGAGCACTCCCTCAATAGGCGCATGGGGACGGGGGTCCCACGTAAATGGTAACAACCTCTCTCACGGGACGAGCCCTCAGGTGCCGAGCACCAGGCGAACGACTAGCGTAGGACCGTACTAGGAACTAGCACTGGTGCCACAGGTACAGAAGGAACCGAAAACGGCGAAGACTCCATGAGAAACAGACTTCGCAAGAACTTACCTGTATCTGATATTGTCGCGATGCCCCTGGCGGTCTCCAGAGCCGGTCGCCACCATGTCGCGACGCCCCTGGTCATCGTGATGATGTCGCAGCGCCATGCCCGCCGCGACAGCCAGGCTGTTTCGGTCGGCGCATGCGTCGTGACATCATCGCGACCTCAGGCCGGTCGCGACCTCAGTCGAGAGGGGTCCGGTATAGTCCTTCCAAAGAATACCCAAAAATCGGTACAAATCACATCCATAGGGGGAGGGAAGCAAGGGAAACACATAGGAAAGCATGAAATAGACAAACCATCCTCAAACCCCATGATTCATGCATAAAACATGGAGATCTACACTCAAAGGAAATCTCCACAATGACGTGCATGGATCTCACGCCCCACAAACACAAAACACGAAGAAACAAGGATCTCAAGAGGGAGGGGAGCATTCTAGAACGAGAGGAAGACAAGTGGTCCCTACCTCAAGGAGTAGAGCCGACCTGTTAGGGCCTTCACATCGGAATGGCCACCTCCTCCTTGCTCCAAGCACCACACGGAAGCCGCCTACACCAAGGAGACGTCACCTCTTCGCCACGAGCACCACGAACAAGCTGGATAACACAAGAGAGCTCAGGAGAGGAAGAAGGAAGAAGGAAGAAGAAGAAGAGAAGAAAAGAAAGGGGAGGGGGAAATGGGTCTCCTGCCTCAATTTTGAACCGACAGGCCTAGAGACGTGACGGGTCAGGCCGACACGACAACAACCATGTCACGACCGCCCAGCAGGTCACGACCATGTCGCGATCGCCTACCCCAGCGCGACACCAAAAGCAGTCAAACCTCGAAGACTAGGAAAACCTTAACGCGATGGCCTGCCAGGTCGCATCAACATCGTATGCGCCTGACACTCGGTAATCCCGTTCTGACAGAAAGGACAGTGGTTAGAATGGTCAGAAGCAAAGTCGCTCGCCTCCAGACGCCATGACAAGAAACACGTCGCCCACTCTGTCACGACCAGAACATGATAGGCAAGGGTGTCGTGACCAAAAGCATGTCGCAACTGGCTCCTCTGGTGCGACACTATCGCGACCACGGGGTCCGTCACGACCATGAGGACGAGGCCAAGGGCCCAAGAGGGCCAGGTCTTACATTTACCCCCCTTAAGAGAATTTCATCCTCAAAATTAAGAGAAACTCGATTTCGGAAAGGAAAGCAGTACAGAGAAAAAACAACATACTAATCACTCAAACAAATAAGCCAACTGCTCTCTCATCTCATCCTCGCACCCCCACGTGGCCTCACCACCAACGCGGTTCTCCCAAACAACCTTGACCAGCAGGATCTTCCTCCTGCGCAATTGTTGTACTCTGCGGTCCCCAACTCTGATTGGGTGCTCTAGTACAGACAAATTTGGTGCTACCTCAAGCTGCGAGTTGTAAGGCCCTCAAATTCTGTGTATATTATATTTATTAAATTCTGTGCATATAATATTTATTTATTTCTATACGTGTATGTTGTTTAATGTTTTATGTTCTGCCTGGAATCCCTGTTTAACGTCAACATCACTTGACGTTAATACCAGGTTGACGCAACTTGTGTGCCGTTGATGTGCATCCAGAGATTTAGACGTCAACACTCGATTGACGCTATCTCGGTTGATGTCAGCAAAGTGGTCGTCTACTTCTCCGGCTGTGTTGGGATTCCAGATCTAAAACGGCCCCGTTTTCTCTGGTGTTTGTTAGGAAACTTAATCCCTAACGGTCAGGACCCAATACTAGGTTTACCCCGACTCTATGCCTATATAACCCAGATCGCAGATGCCGTTAGGAGGGAACTTTTATCACCTAGGGCTTTTTGGGTTCCGAGGAGAGAAAAAGGCAGACCTTTGAGAGGCTTGATCTGGCGTTTGGGAGGCTTCTCCGGCAATCTTCTTCGACTAGAAGGTTGTAAGGCCCTCGAATTTTATCCTCATTATGTTTATTTATTTTATGCATATTATAAGTATTTATTACTTATGTGCATATGTATATATATATTGTTTATTTCTGTGCATAAATATATTTAATTAATCTGTGTATATTACATTGATTATTTATGTACATATAGTATTAATTATTATTAGGCATACACGTTGTTTGATGATTTCTGTGTTTCTGTCGAAATTCTACTTAACGTCAACATCTCTTGACGTTAAGAGTGAGTCATGGCAACAAGCGTATCGTTTACTGTCTGACTGGAAGATCAACGTCAACATCGATTGACGTTGATTATGGTTAACGGCAGTAAGGTGGACGTTTATTTCTTCAGATGCGTTATGATTCTAGATCTGAAATAGGTGCGTTTTCTCCGGATCCCGATTAGGAAACCCATCCAACGGTAGGAAACCTAACCCTAAGCGTACCCCGACCCATTAGCCCTATAAAACCTAGTGTTTTCGACGAGATTAGGTCTTTTGGCTCAAAGGAAAAACCTAAGGTTCTTATGAGAAAAACCAGAGTTTTCTAAAGCTTGATCCGGCGATTGTATGGGTCTTCTGGTGATCTTTTGCGACTGGAAGGAGCTCCAAGTGTTAAAGAATCTTCCCCGACACAGGAGGGCCTTCTGTGCAAGCGTGAAGATCAAATATGGGGTTACAATTTCACCTTCTTGGCTTGGCCGAGGAGGGCTTCTTTGATAGATCTGATCTCCATAGATTTTATTTCAGGCAAGTAACTTAGGGTTCTCTCCATAGACTTGTCCTTTAGGGTTTTAAGATTAAAATCTCTATTTTCTATGTTCGGTCTGCACTGTGTGTAGATAGGAGGTTGACGACAATAGTGTTGCCGCCAAGTTCATGGGTCGACGGCAGTCGATCCTGCCGTTAACTCCTCCTAACGGCAAGGACCCTCGCCCTCAAGTTCATGTGTTTCCTGCAGAACTTCATGTTTATATCTGTGTGATGATTTTCGATTGTTTGGAGGTCTGTGAATGATATGAAAATTATGTTTGGTCAGGTATGGTCTGTAGGTCATATCAGGTGGTTCTGCCAAATTTCTGAGCATGATATTATTTAGTATAATCTCTGTTATTAGAGAATAAGCATGTTATTGTTTAATTTTGAAAAATAATCTTACTGCATGTTAATGTCATAGAAAATTTTCATGATCTTATGAGAGTGACTGTTCACATGTTTTGGACCTATTAAGACTGACTGCTTTACTTCTACCATGCTAAATTGAATTATCTCAACAAATTACATGTAATCTCTGTTAATTATTAAAATAGTTGTACTATCCTGAAAATTATGAAAAATTACAAATATGTTCCATGTGCTATATTCACCCTGTGGTTAAAATTTGATAGTATTTTGATTACTGTGCAAATTGTTATTAAATTGAAGTTTTATGTACCATGTTTTAAAGATAGATCTCAATTATGTTTAAAAATGAGATTAGTGTCATGATTAGATTCTATTACTCACTGTTATTGATTAAATTGAGCATCCAGAGATGAATATTAATTATTTCATGATATATATGTGCATGTGCATGGGAAGTGAGAGAACATGTGGCATGTGTGTGTGAAATGTGTAAATGTGACAAGATAAATAAGTTGTGCCAATGAGACACTGCCACCATAGATTGCATGGAGCTGTACTATAGTAGTGCCCCTACGAGAAAGCTCAAATGTGTTACATGATACCCGGGGCAATAGGTCGTGTGAAATCCTAGAGGTGGACAAGTTCCACTGGTAATGGTGGGGAGGGCTTCCCCCGGTTCTGCGCAGTAACCAAGACTTGGTCACTTTGCCCGGTGATTAAGTATGTGTATGTGTTATGTGATATTTCTAGTGGTGGTTTGGGCTGTGTCTTGGCAATGTGTAAAAGTGGAAATGTGAACAATGCCTAAAGTGACATGTGAAAGTGGCACGTGGTAAGTGCAAGTGATGTGATATGTGATACGTGAATGTGCAAAATGAAAACCATGTGTAATCATGAGTAAGTGATAGTGAATGATAATGTGAGAATAAATGCATGTGAAAGCCAAGGTAAAAGTGCATATGTTCATGTCATGCATGTGTTAATGTGAATTATGTTAATTGTGATATCATGTTTAGTATCATGTGTAGAATTGTGTTAATTATGTCCATGAGTTAGTAATTACTTGATGAGTATGTGTTTAGTATCATTTTACGAATTTGAATATAAGCCATGTGTTTAGGTTATGTGAAAATAAGAATGAAAGCATGTAATTATATGAATGCTCTCCTGTTAGTGATACCATGTTATAGGTAACCATGTTTAGAATTTGTTATACATGTGTTAGTATAGTTTTGTTTAAAAGATTAGATTCCATGTTTCTATTTTCCATATTAAAGCATGAGCATGTGTTAGTTTAATTGTTCAAATTGCAAATATTTAATAACAATGTGATAGCTAGTAGAGTGTTAAATTGTTAGAAAGCATGTGTGATAAGTGTAAGTTGCTTGCTGAGTCTATTACGTAGACTCACCCTTGCTAAACATTTCAGGAGATTTAGAAGCCGAGGAGTTAGCTAGATCCGACGTGGAGCGTGAAGAGTAGAATTGAAGATTTAAAATTTATTTTCCTAGTATGTGATGCATTTGTAATTTGAACTTTGGTTATATTGTACTTGGAAACTGGCTATGTTAATGGATGTCATGCTATGTATTTTCTTTTCTTGGACTATATAGATAGTGGTATGTGGATTATAAGTTGATGGAAAAAGAGTTATTTACTTTCCGCTGCATGTTCCTTTCTATTGTGTATATCTCAGCCCATGTGACTATCGTTAGGGTTTTCTCCCCTGTAGCGACTTGCTCTCATCCGATGTGGGTTGGTATAACCGTACAGAGTGGAAGTGGATCATTACAAAGGTTCTTCTGGAGGAGAAGGAGCTCCCCTGACTTCGGTAGATCATCTGTGCAAGTGTGAGGACCGGATTTGGGCTGAAGAGCATCACCTTCTTGGCTTGGTCGAGGAGGGCTTCATCGCCAAATTAGATCTTCTGAGGTTTTTCTTAAGGCAAGTAACTTAGGGGTTTCATCCCTAGACATGTCCCCTAGAGTTTAGATATTTTTATAGATTTTTTAAATCGTGTCTTGGACCCCCCAAATTCTATCTTTTTATGCATTCGGTCTGCACTTTTCTGCATACAGGAGGTTGACGACAACCTTGTTGGCACCAAGTTCTTGAGTAACGGCAACCGATTATGCCGTTAACCCACCTTGACGGCAAGACCCTTGCCGCCAAGTTCTTCTGGTTTTTATAGAATTGTGATTTTAAGCTCTGTGATATGATTTTGAATTTTTGGGTGTTGCTCATGCTTTAAAAATCATGGATGTTCAGGTATCTTAGGGTCAAACCATGAATTTCTGTCTAATTTTTTTATCATGCTTCATTTAATATAATTTTTGTTATGGAGAAATATGCCTGATTTGACCGGATTAAATTCTGAATAAATAGAATTGATGTAGGAAATTGTTACAGAAAATTTTTATGAACTTAGAGCTACTGCTTACATGTTTTAGAACTATGAGAACTGACTGTTTACTGTCTATCATGTTAAAATGTAATATCTTGCTAAAATTGCATGATATCTGTATTAAGTGTTAAAAATAGTATACTGTTACAAAAATTTTGAAAAATTAGCCATATGATATATGCTATGTGTAGAGTTTGTGATTAAAGTTTCGGACTATTTTGATGTCCTTAGGTACTGTTTATAGTTATAAGAGTTATTTAAGCCATATTAAACATGATTGTTTAAGAAAATGTATTCTCAATGATTAGCAACATGTTTAGGCACTGTTATACATGAATTGACACTATTAGATAGTCATGTTAAGTTCTGTAAACTGAAGTACATGTATTTGAATAGTTTGCGTGTGAATGGACCAAATAGTGCATGTAAATGACATTAATCGTGTGATTAAGTGAGATAATGTGTTCAAGTGAAATATATGCCGAAATTGACACTGCTACCATAGAAGGCTGTGGAGCTGTACTGTAGAAAAGTCCCTATGGAAAGCCTCAATGTGTATGTGATATCCTGTGGGCATCAGGATAAAATCCTAGAGGTGGACAAGTACCACTGGTTAGGGTGGAGAGGGCTTCTCCCGGTTCTGCGCAGTTACCAAGATTCATCACTATAATGCCTAGGTGGCAGGTATGTGTTATGTGTTATGTGTATCCTCTTTATGGTGGTTCAGACTATGTGTCATGGCATGTGTAATAATGTGTGAAAATGTGTGAATTGTGCAAAGTGTTCATGTGAAAGTGATGTGTAAATATGCTACTATGTGAAATGATGTGAAACCATGTGAATGTGTTTTATTTATGTTAAAACAGCAAGTAAAAGATGTGATTATGTGATATAAAAGCATGTGAAAAGTGTTAGATATCATGCTAGATTTACTAGTAATTATGTGCTTAATTGCATGATCTATTTGTTTAGAAATATGAAATGATGTGAATTGAAATTGACATGATGAATCAAGTAAAGACCATGTGTAGAAAGCATGTTTTAGGTTATTCATGTGTACTTGTTTAATTTGACATAAACCATGTGCCAACTTCTCTTATTGTTTAAAGGATTAGCATGTTATGTGATATGTGTAAGGATGTGCCAATGGGTTGCTTGCTAGGTCTTTTTGAAGACTCATACTTGCTTTAACATACAGGTGAGACAGGTGTCCCCGATCTAGAGGAGGATATTGTGAGGAGTGACTCCGAACGAGAGGAGTAGCTATGTTTGTGGAGATCTTTTGCTTAGATTGCACTTTCATTTACTAGTATGTGGACAATGATGTTATTATATGGACTTGTATAATTGTGAACATTGGTTTACTTTCATTTCTACAATATAGACTGTGGAATGTGTGATTGATGATGGAATAAGAATATCTTTTATTTCCACTGTACTTTCTTTGTTATTTATGTATATCTCGACCTACTGTGTTGTGTTGGGTACATGCCCTACTGTGACAACGCACTTTATATCGATGTGGATTGGTATAATCGTACCGGTATAAAGAGGGTCATTATAGAGATTGGTATCAGAGCAACAGGTTGAGATTGTACATAAATAAGCCATCATCTACACAATATTTCAAAGTCTTTATAGAATTAGTCCATACATGTGGAAAATATCTAATAATGGATTAAATATAGTTAAGAAAATGGTTAGGACTAAGTAACTTAGATTCTAACTAAGTTAATTATTTTTTAGGCAATGGCGAGCCGTGGTAGGCGCGGTGCTCAAGCTCGGGAGGACGAGTAGAGGCATGAGGAGAGGGGTGAGCAGTAGGCCCCAGCACCCAAGGGTCCTACGGTACTCCTTCCACCACCTGTGGACTATGGTGTGTTTATGCAAGGCTTGGTCCAGGCGATGCAGACTCAGGCGGCACTGTAGGCTCAGTTGTAGGCATAGGTTAGAGTTGTTAAATAAGGAGTAGTCTGTTTGTTGAATGTATGATTGCTTATGTGTTGCTTTGTGAGACCCCCGAATTTTATTCATTTTATATTGTGCATGTGATATTTACTTGTTATGTATATAGTGTGTGTATTAAATTGTGCATATTGCAATTCTAAATTACTCATGTGCATATATATGTTATTTTTGTGAGAATAAGTAATTAGCCAATTCTGTGCATATTGTGCTTACTAAAATCCTGGTATATTCTATTTTAAGTAATGTTGTGCATAAAATATGTGAATATTGCTATACATCTTGTAGGTAATATGAGTTAATTTCTATGCATGTAATGTGTATAAATGTGCATGTTGAATCTAATTATTGATGTACATATTGTATTACCTATTTCATGCTAATGTATGAACTATGTTGTGTACATGTGTATATATATATATATAAATATATATGTCAATTTAAGTGTGCATATGCAAATAAACTATTGTGTATAGACTGTTCTTAATTAACCTTATGCATATTGCATCTTAATAACACTATGCATATACTACCTAACTATTGATGTGCATATTATACTATTTATTCCATGGATATGTATGAATATATATGTGATACTCCGTGCATGTAATGTATTTATTTAGATGTGCATATGTAAGTATATATATATTATATATATATATTATTTTCTGAATATAAGTAATTAACTAATCTTGTGCATATTGTATTTAATTAGAAACCATGCATTTTATATTTGAGTAATGTTGTGCATATGTATGTAATTACTGCTATACCTTGTAAGTGCATATGAGTTATTTTTCATACATGTATATATTTAAATGTGCATGCATTATCTAACTATCGATGTACATGTTATACTTATCTAATCCATGCATGTTGTATGTAATTTCGCTGTGTACACATGTATATATATATGTTTAACCATGTGCATGTAATATCAACTTATTTCTGTAACCATTAAATTGTTTATGATGTGTTGGTACATCTATTTTAATGTATATTTGTTTCTGGCCGAGATGCACAGTTGGCGGCAACATGCTGGCCGCTGACTTCCTGGGCCAGAGAGGTTGGTGTCCAGATCGATGGACGCCAACCCCCCTGTTGGTGGCACCATAGGTGGACGCCAAGTTCCCAGTGTTCTGGCGGTTTCAGATTTGGTAACGCATGCGTTCTTCCTGGTTCTAGTTTAGGAAACCCATCCCTAACCGTAGGAGACCTACCCTAATGTGTACCCAACCTACCCAGCTCTATAAAATCACCTTGTTTCGGCCGGGTCCAGTCTTTTTGGCCTTTGGAGAAGCTAAGGTTTTCTGTGAAGAGGGGCTGTTCTTTGCAAGCTTCAATCCGGCGACTGGAGGAGTTTTTTTGGAGCTCTACACCGATTGGAGGATAGCCATACATAGAGGAAGCTTTCCCAACTCCGAGAATCAACCTACATCGACAAGAAGGACCAGATATGAAGAGGTTTTGAGCACCTTCTTGGCCTGGCCGAGGAGGGCTTCACCGACGAATCTAGATCTTCTTGGATTTATTTGGAGGCAAGTAACCTATGGATGTCAACCCTACTCATGTCCCCTTAGGTCCTAGCATTTTTTCGAAATTTTCCTCGTGTCCTGGAACCTCCAAATTTCCCTTGCATTTGTGTGCTGTCTGCATGGTCTGCAGACAGGAAGTTGGCAGCCACATACTGTGCCGCCAAGTTCCTGTGTTGGCGGCACCAGATTGTGTCGTTTACATAGTTGGCGACACACACTGTGCCGCCAAGTTCCTCAGGGTTTTAAAGAACTGTTGTTTGATCTCTTTAAGGTGTTTATTTGACTTCCGGGTATGTGTGCATGCTGTAAATATTTTATGTGATTAGGAACAGTCATTAGGTCATATCATGAGGTCGTACTAAATTTTTATGATTTGTGTTAATATTAAAATTCTGGTAATTGAAATGTGAGCATAATATGGCTCTGTTTAATCTGTGTAAATAGATCTGTTGTGAGTTAGGGTTTCATAATATTTTCTGCAATCATGTAATGATTGTCTTTAAGTATTGGCACTGTTAGGTTTGACTGTTATACTGTAATTTCTACTTAAGGGAAATTAGTGATGAATGTACCTGTAATTTATTATTGTTATAATTATTTTACCAAAAAAAAATCTGAAAAATTGAACATGCGACATGTTTCCTATTATTTCCTGTGATAAAAAATTGGATATATTTTGATGATAGTAAGTGTAATTATTAGTTAAACCATGAAAAATAGTTATATTGAGCATGTTAAATTTAATCTTGTGTGATTCAGTAGTTAACAGCATGTCTAAGACAGTGATATGAATTATTTTATTACTGTGAACAGTAGTATCATGTTAGGTCAATTGAAGTATGTGCAATTGTTAAATGATGCATGTAAAATGATTAAATAGTACATGTGAAATATGTAAATAATGTGATAAAATGTGATAAAGTGAACGTGTAAAATTGGGCCGAGATTGACACTGCTACCATAGAGGTCTGAGAGTTGTACCATAGAAAAGTCCCTATGGAAGGCTCAACGTTTGTGAAATATATCCTAAGGGCATTAGGATGAAACCCTAGAGGTGGACAAGTACCACTGGATACGGTGGAGACTTCTCTGAGGGCTTCTCCTGGTCTGCGCAGTTACCAAGATTCGCCACTCGATTGCCCAGGTGGTGGGTATGCATCAAGTGATGTGATGTGCTATGTGATATGTGCTATGTGATATGGGTACGTGCGTCCTCTAGATGGTAGTTAGGACTATGTGTCACGACAACTTAAGTGATAAAAGAGAATAAAGTGTAAAGTGTAACATGTGAATGTGGCACGTGGTAAGTGCAAGTGATGTGATGTGACATGTGATAAGTGAAAGTGAAAGTGAAACATATGTGAAAAGTGTGTGAAACCCTGTGTAAGTGAAAGCGAATGTAAGTGAGAGAGTAAATGCATGTGAAAAACTAAGGTAATATGTTAATATGTTGATGTGTATATTTATATCATTCATGTGTTAATATGTTGATGTAACATCATGTTTAGAATCATAATATATAGGTTAATAACCTCCATGTAGTAGCATATGTGAATGTGTGTACGTAAACATGTAAGTTGTGCAATGTAAAAGATGAGTATGTGAAATTGTTAAATGAATAAGATAGCATGTGAACAAATGTGAAACCATGTAATTGTATTTAATTCATGTCAAAAGAGCAAGTAAAGTGTGATTATGATTGTGATAAATGCATGAAAGAATGTTTAAGTTCCATGATAGACATGCTATTCACTTAGTACATAGTTCCATGCTTAAATTGTATATGGTTGCCAACCGACTTGAATATGTTTTAAACCTTCAATGCATGTTTAATAATATGTGGTATCATGTGTAATTGTGATTTATTTATATTAAAACAGCAAATGAAATGTGTAATTAAATGTGAAAAGTGCATGTGAAATATAAATATAGATCATGCTAGGTTGCTATTTACTTGGTGCTTAACTCCATGCTCTAGTTGGTAGAGTTGTACCATAATATGGTTAATGTTGGATTGATAAATCATATTACATGTTGGATGTAGAAAGCATGCAAAGGTGTATGTTTATTATCCATGATCTAATATGAGCATGTGTTAGTTAGGAACGTGTTTGGGTGATTTATGTGTAGTTAATTAAATAAAGCATGTGCCATGTGATTTGTTATGGTAAATGATAGCATATGTTTCCTTATTGCTTGGTAGTTTAACATGTGTGTGATATGTGTAAGGCTGAGTCTTTAGATTGCTTGCTGAGTCTTTTAGACTCATACTTGCTTCGGCGTACATGTGTGACAGGTGTTCCCGTGCCTGAGGAAGGTGTAGTGAAGATCGACGCCGAAAAAGAGGAGTAGTTGCTTGTGGAGACTTTTTAATAGTTGTTCTATTTCATAGTATGAATAATGTTATTCATATGGACAATGTTATGGATAATGTAGTTCTTTTGAAATTGTAATAATGTGGACATTGTCATATCTTTCTCTGGCTATATAGACTGTGGAATGTGTGATGATGATGGAATGAAGTTAAGTTATTTTTATTCCACTGTACTCAATTGTATTCATGTACATATCAACCTATCGTTTAGTGTTGGGTTATTATCCCACTGTAATGACACCCTTTGTACCAATGGGGATTGGTATAATCGTACTGGTATGAAGAGGGTCGTTACATGCGTGTTGTCTCAGGATCAGGCTCTAGCTCCAATTCCCCAGGAGCATGGCCATGGTGGTCCGTCTATCATGGAGAGGTTTAAGAGGATGGCTCCGCCTTCTTTTAAGGGGGAAAGTCAGCCCCTCTTGGCAGATAGCTAGATGAGGGAGATAGAGAAGATCTTACGGACTATCAGGTGTGCGGAAGAAGACAAAGTTAGCCTAGCTACTTACATGCTACAAGTACTTAGAGTATATGTACTTGTGTAAGGTTAAGATTTTGATTGGATGGTGCTTATAAGTTGTGTTTTGCAGAAGAGAGCCGATGTTTTATGGGCCTCCGTGCTACGTATGAGGTACGAGGATGGTGCTATTGAGGTGACTTGGGCCGAGTTTACGAGGCTATTTCGGGCCAAGTTCATCCCCGAGCACATCCAGGACAAGATGGAGCAAGAGTTCCTATCTCTCACTCAGGGCTCCATGACTATTTTGGAGTACGAGGCCAGGTTTTCGAGCTTTCCAAGTATGCTCCTCGTATTGTGGCTGATGAGCGCAGGAAGGCCAAGAAGTTTGTGATGGGGCTCAAGCCATCACTCAAGTCGAAGTTGGTTGCTTTTGACCACCGTACTTTGGACGACGCTCTCAGAACAGCATGCAGGAAGGAGAGTGAGATGGACCAATAGTTGGAGGAGAAGAGGTCAGCTCAGAAGAGGTCAGCGCCACCTTTCCAGAGGCAGGACAGGAAGAAGCTAGCGGTGTACCAGTCGCCACAGCGTCCAGTAGCAGCTCCGAGTCAGCAGGTAGTTGTACCACAGTCTCCCAGCTTCAGGCCCAGTGACAAGAAGATGTGTCCTCATTATGGAAGGGAACACGGCGGCACCGAGTGTTGGAAGCTAGCAGGGAAGTGTCTGAACTGTGGCAGCACCGAGCACTAGATCAGAGACTGCCCCAGACTTCAGCAGATTGCTCAGAGGGGAGCGCCAGCCCCAGCAGCGGCAACAGTAGCAGCACCAGTGACAGGGAGACCAAGAAGGCCTCGGGCCCAAGCCCAAGTGTTTGCACTAGCTCGAGAGGATGCAGAGCAAGCTGAAAACATCACAGAAGGTATGGTTCTAGTTATGGGTGTGCAGGCTCGAGTGTTGTTTGATACGGGTGCTACACACTCGTTTATTTCCAAGCAGTTTGCCAAGCAGTTAGCAGCAGAATCTAGAGTTCAGGCAGAGGAGTTAGAGGTTCCCTTGTCTGTGCACACACCAGCAGGTACGGTAGCAACCAGGAAGTGCATTCCATCCTTATCTATGTGCATTGAAGACCGAGGTTTGTTTGGGTGCTTCTACTTGCTCAAGATGAAGGACTATGATGCTATACTTGGTCTGGATTGGCTTGAGGAGCACTATGCCTTGGTGGATTGTAGGGGGAATAAGATTACTTTCCGTATTCCTGGAGAGGATGACTTCTCACATCTGTTGCCAAGGAATTTAGCGGGAAGGTTTGTGATCTCCGCCATGAAGGCTATGAAGATGGTAAATAAGGGTTGTGACGCTTTTATTGTCAGCGTGGTCTTAGTCCCTAAGGCTGATCAGTCACCTACCCTTGAGGAGATTGAGGTTGTGCAGGAGTTTCCAGACGTGTTCCCTGATGATTTGTCTGGATTGCCACCAGCAAGGGAGATAGAGTTCACTATAGAGTTGCTTCCAGGTACCTCACCTATTTCTAAGGCTCCCTATCGGATGGCACCTGCAGAGTTAGCCGAGTTGAGGAAGCAATTGCAGGATTTTCTTGATAAGGGGTTCATTCACCCTAGTGTGTCACCATGGGGCGGACTTGTGTTGTACGTGAAGAAGAAAGATGGTTCCCTCAGGCTGTGCATCGACTATAGGAAGCTCAACTAGGTGACAGTGAAGAATAAGTACCCCTTGCCGTGCATAGATGATTTGTTTGATCAGCTGCATAATGCATCTGTGTTTTCCAAGATTGATCTGCGGTCTGGCTACCATCAGTTGAGGATCAAGGGAGAAGATGTGTCCAAGACTGCATTCAGGACCCTCTATGGACACTGAGTTTCTTGTGCTTCCATTTGGTCTGACTAACGCCCCTGCAGCATTCATGGATCTCATGAACAGGGTGTTTAGGCCATATTTAGACAGCTTTGTAGTGGAGTTCATAGATGACGTGTTAGTCTATTCCCTGATGAGGCTACACACCGAGAGCATCTGAGGATTGTTCTGGAGGTTCTCTGAGAGCACAAGTTGTATGCTAAGTTCAGCAAGTGCGACTTCTGGATGCACGAGGTTCATT
Source organism: Colocasia esculenta (assembly GCA_014218235.1). Taxonomy (NCBI): domain Eukaryota; kingdom Viridiplantae; phylum Streptophyta; class Magnoliopsida; order Alismatales; family Araceae; genus Colocasia; species Colocasia esculenta. Next base: position 116,072,671 of record CM024754.1, read on the forward strand.
TCCTTGGGCATGTTGTCTCAGGCACTGGAGCAGCTGTTGATCTGGTGAAGGTTCAGGCGGTGTTAGAGTGGGAGACTCCGAAGACACCATCTGAGATCAGGAGTTTTCTTAGGTTAGCAGGCTATTGCAGGTGATTCATTGAAAGCTTTGCCTCTATCACTGCACCTTTGACAAAGCTAACCAGGAAAGGGGTGAAGTATGTGTGATCTGAGGATTGTGAGAGTAGTTTCAGTTGCTGAAGATGAGGCTTACGTCTGCACCCATGTTGATCTTGCCTAGTGGTGCAGAGGGTTTTGCTATCTGTTATGATGCTTCTCAGATAGGCCTTGGTTGTGTGTTGATGCAGCATGGTAAGGTAGTTGCCTATGCTTCTCGCCAGTTAAAGGAGCATGAGCGTAACTATCCGACCCATGATTTGGAGTTAGCGGCTGTGGTTCATGCACTAAAGATCTAGAGACACTATCTCTATGGTGTCAAGTTTGAGGTGTTTACTGACCACAAAAGTCTGAGGTATCTTTTCTCTCAGAAGGAGTTGAACCTGCGGCAGAGAAGGTGGATAGAGTTTCTCAAGGACTACAACTTCGAGCTTCAATACCATCCAGGGAAGGCGAATGTCGTGGCGGATGTGCTTAGCAGGAAGAGATCCTTACTTCGGCAGGATTGGAAGATGCTAGAAGATGCGGCATGTGCTATGACCGAGTTAGAGCCACAGTTGTGTCAGGCTTTCGTGGCTCAGTTGTCTATCCGATCCACGGTGTTGGACGAGGTAATCGAGCAGCAGGGAGCTGATCTTAGGCTTCAGGAGATGGTGGGCAAGGAAGGCATTGCTCGAGATGAGGACGGTGTTATCAGATTTCAGCACTGAGTTTGTGTACTCGATATAGTTGATGTCCATGAGCGAGTACTTGCAGAAGCTCACAGGTCGTGATTTTCCATTCATCCAGGCAACACCAAGATGTACTAGGACTTGAAGAGATCCTTCTGGTTGTCAGGCATGAGAAGGATGTGGCAGAATTCGTGTCCATATGTTTGGTGTGTCAGCAGGTAAAGGCCGAGCTTCAGAGACCATCGGGCCTTATGCAAGAAGATGGAGATACCTATATGGAAGTGGGAAGCAATCACCATGGATTTTGTGACGGGTTTGCCCAGGTCAGCCAAGGGCAATGACTCGATTTGGGTGATTGTAGACCGTTTCTCCAAGACTGCTCATTTCTTGCCCATGATGAAGAAACAGTCTGTGGAGAGTTTGGCTAGGCTATATGTTGGCAGTATTGTGAGACTGCATGGTGTGCTGAACTCCATTATCTCTGACAGAAACCCACGGTTTACATCGAGGTTGTGGCAGGGTCTTCAGGACGCGTTGGGTTCTCAGTTGAAGCTTAGTTCGGCATTTCACCCTCAGACAGATGGTCAGTCCGAGAGGATGATTCAGACGCTCGAGGACATGTTGAGAGCGTGTGTGCTTGATTGGAAGAGTGATTGGGAGCGTCACCTACCCCTTGTGAAGTTCGCCTACAACAATAGTTTTCATGCGAGCATCGGTATGGCTCCATTCAAGGCTTTGTACAGGCGGCCCTGTAGATCTCCTTTGTGCTGGGAGGAGGCAGGTGACAGGCAGTTGGTTGGTTCGGAGTTGGTGCAGGAGACTTTAGATAAGATTCAGCTTATCAGGCAGATATTGGTTGCAGCCCAGGATAGGCAGAAGAGCTATGCCGACAATAGAAGGAAGGACTTAGAGTTTGAGGTTGGCGAGCATGTATTTCTCAAGGTTTCGCCTACCCGAGGCTTGGTCAGGTTTGGGAGGAATAACAAGTTGAGCCTGAGATTCATTGGCCCGTTTGAGATTCTCAGGCGGATGGGCAGCGTGGCATATGAGCTAGCTTTACCCCCAGCGCTAGCTAGTGTGCACCTAATTTTCCACGTGCCTATGCTCAGGAGATACGTGCGAGATCCGTCACATGTTATCAGTCACGAGCCAGTGGAGATTTAGCCAGACTTGTCTTATGTAGGGCGACTAGTAGCTATCCTAGATCGGAAGGTTCAGCACCTTAGGAACAAGGCTATTGCATCCGTGAAGGTGTTATGGAGGAATTTCTCACAGGAGGAGGCTACATGGGAGCTTGAGGAGGCCATGAAGAAGCAATATCCCATTGTTTGGTTAGTATTTTTGTGCTAACTTCGAGGACGAAGTTTTCTTTTAAGAGGAGAGGGTGTAAAGCCCTCAAATTTTGTGTATATTATATTATTAAATTCTGTGCATATAATATTTATTTATTTCTATACATGTATGTTGTTTGATGTTCTTATGTTCTACCCGAAATCCTTGTTTAACATCAACATCACTTGACGTTAACAGCAAGTTGACGGCAACTTGTGTGCCGTTGACTGTGCAGCCAGAGGATTTAGACATCAACATCGATTGACGCCTATCTCTGGTTGACGGAAGCAAAGTGGCCATCTACTTCTCCGACTGTGCTTGGGATTCTAGATCTGAAACGGCCCCATTTTCTCCGGTGTTTGTTTAGGAAACCCAATCCCCAATGGTCAGGACTCCTAATACTAGGCGTACCCCAACTCTATGCCTATATAACCTAGAGATCGTGGTTAGGAGAGGACTTTTATCACCTAGGACTTTTTGGGTTCCAGGGAGAGAAAAAGGTGGATCTTTGAGAGGCTTGATCTGGCGTTTGGGAGGCTTCTCCGACAATCTTCTTCGACTAGAAGGTTCATCTGGAGGAGAAGGAGCTCCTCTGACTTCAGAAGATCATCTGTGCAAGCATGAGGACCGGATTTGGGCTGAAGAGCATCACCTTCTTGGCTTGGCCGAGAGGGCTTCATCACCAAATTAGATCTTCTAAGGTTTTTTTAAGACAAGTAACTTAGGGGTTTCATCCCTAGACATGCCCCCTAGAGTTTAGATATTTTTACCGATTTTTAAATCATGTCCTGGACCCCCAAATTCTGTCTTTTTATGCATTCAGTCTGCACTTTTCTGCAGACAGGAGGTTGACGAAAACCTTGTTGCCGCCAAGTTCCTGAGTTAACAACAACCGATTATGCCGTTAACCCACCTTGAAGGCAAGACCCTTGCCGCCAAGTTCTTCTGGTTTTTACAGAATTGTGATTTTAAGCTCTGTGATACGATTTTGGATTTTTGGATGTTTGCTCATGCTCTAAAAATCATGGATGTTCAAGTATCGACTTAGGGTCAAACCAAGAATTTTTGTCGAATTTATGATCATGCTTTCATTTAATATAATTTCTATTATGGAGAAATATGCCTTATTTGACCTGATTAAATTTTGAATAAAGATAATTGATGCAAGAAATTATTACATAAAATTTTCTTTAAATTAGGGGTACTGTTTACATGTTTTTGAATTGTGAGAATCGACTGTTTACTGTCTATCATGTTAAAATGTAATATCTTGCTAAAATTGCATGAATCTGTATTAAGTGTTAAAAATAGTATACTGTTACAAAATTCTAAAAAATTAGCCATATGATATATGTTATGTGTAGAGTTTGTGGTTAAAGTTTGGGATAGTTTTGATATCCATAGGTACTGTTTGCAGTTATAAGAGGTATTTAAGCCATATTAAGCATGACTGTTTAAGAAAATGTATTCTCAATGATTAGTAGCATGTTTAGGCACTATTATGCATGAATTGACACTATTAGACAGTCATGTTAAGTTCTGTAAACTGAAGTATATGTATTTGAATAATTTGCATGTGAATGGACTAAATAGTGCATGTAAATGACATTAATTATGTGATTAAGTGAGATAATGTGTTCAAGTGAAATATGTGCCGAAATTGACACTGCTACCATAGAAGGCTGTGGAGCCATACTGTAGAAAAGTCTCTATGGGAAGGCTCAATGTGTATGTGATATCCTGTGGGCATCAAGATGAAATCTTGGAGGTGGACAAGTACCACTGATTAGGGTGGAGAGGGCTTCTCCTGGTTCTGCGCAGTTACCAAGATTCGTCACTATAATGCCTAGGTGACGGATATGTGTTATGTGTTATGTGTGTCCTTCTTTATGGTGGTTCGGACTATGTGTCACGGCAAATAATGTGTAAAAGTGTGAAACATGTGTAATTGTGCAAAGTGTTCATGTGAAAGTGATGTGTAAATATGCTACTATGTGAAATGATGTGAAACCATGTGAATGTGTTTTATTTATGTTAAAACAGCAAGTAAAAGATGTGATTATGTGATATAAAAGCATGTGAAAAGTGTTAGATATCTTGCTAGATTTACTAGTAATCATGTGCTTAATTCCACGATCTATTTGTTTAGAAATATGAAATGATATGAATTGAAATTGACATCATAAATCAAGTAAAGACCATGTGTAGAAAGCATGTTTTAGGTTATTCATGTGTACTTGTTTAATTTGACATAAACCATGTGCCAACTTCTCTAATTGTTTAAAGGATTAGCATGTTATGTGATATGTGAAAAGATGTGCCAATGGGTTGCTTGCTGGGTCTTTTTGAAGACTCATACTTGCTTTAACATACAGGTGAGAGAGGTGTCCCCGTGCTAGAGGAGGATATTGTGAGGAGTGACTCCAAACGAGAGGAGTAGCTGTGCTTGTGGAGATCATTTGCTTAGATTGCACTTTCATTTACTAGTATGTGGACAATGATGTTATTATATGGACTTGTATAATTGTGAACATTGGTTTACTTTCATTTCTACTATATAGACTGTGGAATGTGTGATTGATGATGGAATAAGAATATCTTTTATTTCTGTTGTACTGTCTTTGTTATTTATGTATATCTCGACCTACTGTGTTGTGTTGGGTACATGTCCACTATAACAGTGCACTTTATATCGATGTGGATTGGTATAATCGTACCGGTATAAAGAGGGTCGTTACATGAGTAATCTAACACGTGTGACGGATCTACGACGTACCTCCTGAGCTATGAAATGTGAAAGACATTGTGCACTCCTGCCAACTATACCCACGACCTCGCCATCCTCTCTAAAATAGGGAAAGGTCCAATATATCTCGGACTAAGCTTTCCCTTCCTGCCAAACCTCATGACACCCTTGGTTGGCGAAACTCGCAAGAACACAAGGTCACCCATGTCGAACTGCAACGGCCTCCTACGGACATCTACATAGCACTTCTGTCTGCTCTATGTTGTCTGAAGCCTCTGCCTGACCAGTCCGATCGTGTCTACACACTACTATACCATCTCTGGTCCCAAAAGCTGCCTCTCACCCACTTCAAACCAGTGAAGTGGTGTCCTACACGGTCGACCAAAAAAAGCCTCGTATGGTGCCATTCAAATGCTCGAGTGATAACTATTGTTGTATGCAAACTCTACCATTGGAAGGTGCGACTCCCAAGTACCACCCCAGTCTAAACAACATGCACTCAACATATCTTCCAAAGTCTGTATAGTCCTCTCTGACTAATCATCTGACTGTAGGTGATACGCTAAACTCAGTCTCAACTCTGTACCAAGGGCTCTCTGCAAACTGTGCCAAAACCCTGAAGTGAACCTCGGATCTCTGTTGAAAACAATAGAAACTGGGATTCCGTGCAACGGAACAACTCGATTCACGTACAGTCTGGCAAGCCTGTCCACTGACCAAGACATCCTGACTGGAAGGAAGTGCACTGACTTGGTCAACCTATCCACAATCACCCAAATACCATCATGCCTCTACAGAGTATGGGACAAACAAACCACAAAATCCATGGTGATGTCATCCCACTTCCACTTGGGAATGGGCAATGACTGCAGCTTACCACAGGATACCGATGCTCTGCCTTCACCTTCTCATCCCTGGCCCCCAGAAGAACCTCTTCAGGTTATGATACATCTTGGTGGAACTAGGATGAACAGCATACCTTGACCGATGTGCCTCTGATAACAGCGCATGTTGCACATGACAAGGGACGTACAATCTACCTCTGAATCGGACCTCACTATCCTCGTCCAGCTCAACATCTGGCATCTGCAAAATATCTGTTAACTCTGTATATGCCTTCAGCACCCGACAGTACACTGACGGGTAAACTGACAAACTGGTCATCACTACACGATCTCTATACCTCGAAGGGCAGGAAACTCCCTAGGACAGGTCCTCAAACAACCTCCACTCTCTGACTAGCAACAAACTCAGGCGAACCCATCTACTCAAAGCGTTCGCTATGACATTAGCCCTTCCCGGGTGATAGGAGACAGTAACGTCGTAGTCCTTCAAGTACTCTATCCATCTGTGCTGCCTCAAGTTCAAATCCTTCTGAGTGAAGATATACTGCAAACTCTGATGATCTGTAAAGATCTCAAATGCCTCGCCAAACAAATAGTGCCTCCACAACTTCAGAGCGAACACCACTGCTGCCAACTCCAAGTCATGAGTATGGTGGTTCTCCTCATGCTTCTTCAACTGCCGAGAAGCATAGGCAACGACCCTACCATGCTGCATCAGCACTGCACCCAAACCTGACCTCGACGCGTCGGTGTAGACCACAAAACCTCCGCTACCTGATGGCAAGACTAACACTAGTGCTGAAGTCAACCTCGTCTTCAGCTCCTAAAAACTCCGCTCGTAGTCCTCAGTCCAAACAAACCTGGCCTCGAGTCTAGTCAATCTGGTCAACAGCTTTGCAATTCTAGAAAAGTCCTGGATAAACCTCTGTAATAGCCTGCCAAACCCAAAAAGTTGTGAACCTCTGACACTGAAGTGGGCTGCTCCCAAGACAACACTGCCTCAACCTTGGTAGGGTCCACTGCCACACCAGAACCTGAGATCACGTGCCCGAGAAAGTGCACCTCCCTTAGCCAAAATTCGCACTTGTCGAACTTGGCATAAAGTTGGTGACTCCGCAACGTCTCCAACACGATCCTCAGATGCTCTTCGTACTCCTCTCAGAAGCCGAGTAGACCAAAATGTCATCTACAAAGAAGACCACAAACCTATCCAAGAACTCAATGAACATCCTGTGCATCAAATCCATAAAATCTACAGGCGCGTTCGTGAGCCCAAACGGCATCACGACGAACTCAAAGTGGTCGTACCTCGTACGAAAAGCTGTCATGCCAATGTCTGACTCTCTGATCTGTAACACCGCAAAGTTTTATTTATTGAAAATTTAGATAAATGTGATGATTTTTGTTGACAAACAAAATCATCTACATGGGATATAATTATCTTTATTTTAGGAATTATCTTTATATTAGTAAAATTATTACAGTGTTGTATTCAGATGTGCGCACTCCGACAGGGCGACACTAGAATTCTGTAACGAAATTGAAATCCGAAAACACCATAATTTCCAAAAAAATATGGTGGTACTAGAAACATAAATATCCAAAATTATTGACGTGCGGATATCAAGATTAAGTCGACGTAATGATTTTCTGGGCAATTTTACTGGGTGAAAAAATTAATTCTAAAAATTTAAATAAAATCACCATAATTTGTAAAACCTTTCGATTAGCTTATGTTTGAAATTTCAACTTGTTTGAACATCATTTGGATACAAAAATATAGGGACAAATGGGCCAACTGAATTAACCCCTATTTACGTAACCCATTTTTCTTGAATATTGCTTATGTAGTCTTGACTACGTAAGACTCATGTTACTTGGTGTAAGAGGCTTACATGTATCTTAATACGTATGAGAGGGGTAAAACTTCAAGGTTTATGTGGCTGGGTTGTAAGAAGATGGGGTTTTACGGTGGCAAGTGTATGGTTACGTGCCATACATGCATGGATTTGGACTTGCATAAATACCTTTCTGCGCACACTCTTACGAGAGTTTACCCACTTGTTCTTTCCAAACTGCAGCTGCAATAGCCTCTACTGAAGCTGATGCTGCTCTTGCTGCAACTGCTGCTGCTGCTTCTGTCGTAGTTTTTGCAGTTGCTCCTACTGTAGTTCCTACTACTGCACTGCTGTAGCTGCTACTTCTACAACGTTTCATGCTTCCTTCTTCCTGCTGCTACTACTAGTTCCTTCGTTAAGGAGAAGAGAAAGACCTTCATCTTTTCTAAGTCAAGTAGGATTCTCTCCTTCTTCTCTTCTTCTTGTCTCCTTCTCTTGTTGAGAACTTCATGTTTAAGTGTTTGACCACGTTCACATTTGACTTTCATTCTGAAAACATCCTTAGGATTGTTTTTCTATCCATTGTAAACATGTTTTAGCTAATGATCATGTCATGTTCAAGTATGCTTGTGGAAAACTTCCTACTATATGCAAGGAAATGTTGTTAGAAGACTTGTATTCTCAATGATCATCCTTTCATAAGCTTCATGTCACCCATGTGTAAAGTTTGCACTCTTACTGTCTTATTTGTTTCCTCATGTAAGTGGTGTTTAGAGATGTAAATAAAACCCTTTAGATGTTGTTAACCATGTTTGGAATTATAGGAACACATAGAAGAGTCTTCTGAGATGTTGTAAAACCATTTCTGGAAGTTTAACCTACGACTGTCGACAGTTAGAAACCATTGTCGATAGGCCTCAAGCTTCCAAAACCCAGAAATGCAGAAACACCAGTAGCTGTCGACAAATAGCCTTCATCTGTCGACAGATGGCCTTCATCTGTCGACAGCCACCCTTGACCTTTCGACAGACAGTGACTAGATTCCATAAATCTGGTTCTGGATGGACAATGGTTGTCGACAACCACTCTCTGGCTGTCGACATACACCTGTCTGTGGTGTTAAATCTGATTTGTTTCATGTCCAACCAAAGGTGACACACTTTGGTATTAACCCAACTAGTTGTTTCCCTCATTTTCTTGGATTCCAACTACTTTAAGCTGAGAAGAACCATTCAATTTCCCTTCACATCCAATTATGGAATGTTCTTGAACACCCTAAGTATACTTGATTCCTACATAGCTACCATCTTCTGAAGTCATTGGCATTGCCTTCCAACCCTTGGTAACTAGTGAGATCTTGAGTACTTGTGTACCCCCACTTGAATATTTTACAGAAATGAATTATGATGATAATTTTTGGGTCTTTGGACTCAATTGAGATATATGCCTGTGCAATGGGACTGATCTAGTCCCGTGAGGAGCACCCGAATTCATTTAATGGTCGTACGGAACGATAAAGAATTTCTTGGATGTTTGGCATTGCATCATACATGCTTGATTGGTCATCATCTTATTTTATCAATGAGTTGAACATGTACTTGAGCCAGAATTCTTACCTAAGCAAGTTTGATTCAGTACTCTTGTTCTATAATTGTTATCTAATTGACACGATCATATAGTCATCTTTGATATTCAACATTGCTACCAGTAAGCTTCTTGCTCATCTCTTTAGTTATCTTACTTCCTTTTTATTAGAATGGGTGAATTCTACTGGGCTCGTTAGCTCATTAAACCTTACTTTTTCAAGTGAACATGATGAGCTTAGTTCTTAATGGGGGGGTGTGCTGAGTGAGACTTCGGAGTCCAATAAATTATCTTGCTAGTATTGAAGTTTGAGATGGAGATGTTACTAAGTTTTCTTTTCTCACTCCTCTTGTGAACTATAATGAGGGGTGTTAAGTATGTAAAGCTTCCGCTATAATAATGAGAGATGTTTGTATAATCATAGTTCTATTACTTAAGTCTATTTTTATGTCATTTCCGATAAATGGACATTTATTAGGACGTGACAGATAATTTAATATCAGAGCCTTAGGTTTCGTAAACCTAGGGAAAGACCAGTGAGTTGGGGTAGAAATCTGGGATTAGTTATGAAAGTAATAGTGATTTGTGTATGTGTATATATTTAATTTGTCGTTTGCTACAAAATGGATATGAATGCTCAGGAATGGCTAGTGTTTACAATGGAATTACTCCGACAGGATGTGGAGTTATATGCTCAGGCCCAAAGGGAAGCACATGTGCAAATAAAGGAAGAAGTGTTGAAGCTAACTACTGGTGCATTCCTGGCGGGAAATCCTCGTGCTTCCTTGGAGACTATGACCCAAATTATGTGCAATCTGGATAGTCTGAAGTTAGGATAGAATATGCTGCTCCATCAGGTTAAAGGGTACTGGGAGGTGAACGCGCGGCATTGTTGACTGTGTACTTTCATTGTCCAGAGTTCCGTGCACAAGTCAATATGCTCACCTTCTCTAAACTGTCTCACAAGAATAAAATTGCAAAGATGAACTCATACAGTGGTGAGAACAGGTCATATCCACGGAGAGGCTGAATAGAAATTGAATTAAACTTCTTTGACTTGAAATCTCTATCGACAATGCATTAAAAGTGAATATGTGAACAACACCGATCAAATCCCTCACAATCTTGACAGATCAAACTTAATGAAAGAACAAGTGGAATTGAAATAAAAATAGACTTCATAACAGTGTACCCTCACAGCTCGAGGGATGAAGAACAATTAAGAGACAAGTTGCAATAAATGTCAAAACAGCAAGAAAAACACAATAAATCTCTAAACTCTCATAGTCTGATGAACCAACCAGAAAACAGTAAAAGTGGTATAAATTGCAACATCAAACTTCTGATCTATCTAGAGAACGAATAAGAACACCATAGAAATCTCAAGAAAACACAAGGGAAACCCAGTTCTCAGATCTCTCAACAAATTGCATAGAACAAATAAAGAAAACTATTGATATCAGAAAAGTGCTCAGAAGAAAAGAACTGTCAAATATTCACATACAAGAAATAAAATTTAGATAAACTGAATAAATGTCAAGATTGAATTCTGGAACACATAAAAAATATATGGAATTTAAACGCAATAAAAAGATCTCTCCACAGCTCCCACCAAGTGCTCCTCCTGCTCAACCAACAGCAGAAAGAACACTCTCACAGCTCACCCCTCTGAACTGCAGAACCAAAAGAAAGGAAAAAACCAAAAATTGCAGAACATAAAACCCCTATGGAAATCTCAACTCTCCGATTTGAACTCCCCTTACAGCAAAGAAGAACAATCAAAAACAAAAATTTGAACCAAGCAACTCGATGAACTCCTTCCAGACGAACAGAAGAAAAGAAATTAAAATTCCAAATCCTCCCCTGCACTGCAATCGAACTAGAAGAAATGAACCAAACAAATCCTCAAAACCTCTGAGAATTCTCACAGCAGCAACAAGAAGAAAAATGCAAGAAAATCTAAAATTCTGAATTCAAAAACCTCACAATCCTCGCAACACTGTGGAAAGAAAAAATTACAGAAGAAACAAATGGCAAAAATCAAATCCTAAAATCTCCACTGGCGAACCTCACAGTTCTGCTGAAGAGAAAATACATGAGAAAATGGCAGAAAAGAAAACCTAAAAATTCCCTAAAAATCGAACCAGAGAGCCCTCCCCTAAGAACTGGAAGAACAGAAAAATAAAAGCTAAAAATTCTCTGAACCCCCTTGCGAAGAGGACCTTGGGGTCTTCTTATAGGCGCCCTGGCTGCCTCTGCATGATCCGGATCTGCACCTCCTCGCCAGTGCACAGCTTCCACCGGGATCGCCACGCCAGCTGCTTCCATTTCCTTTCCCGCCCAGATCTGGCCGCGGCCAGCTCGCCACCTCAGCACCATCGCGCCACATCGCCCATGAGCTCTGCAGCACAGCACCATGGCGCCAGCACTTCACACAACCCACCATAACCACGTCAGCAGCACCGCCAGGTCAGCGCTCCACACGCCCAGCCCTGGCCTGGGTGCCATTCGCCTCCCAGCTGCTTTGCACTGCCTGCACACCTAAGCCTCCCAGCTGCTTTGTATGCAGCAGCTTCACCCGGCCGCCTGATGCACAGCTCCGCATGGGAGTTCCTCCTGCCGCACACCAGCCGCAGCGCACAGCCCTATCAGCAGATCCGCCTCCGTACACGGACCATCACCATCCGCAGCAGCCCTAGCCAGCAGCCCAGCATCCGGATCACCATGCCCCTTCGCCACCTCACCCGGCCGCACCAGTCGCCTTGGCCAGCATCCCAGCAGACCTCCGTTGCCCTAGAGAAGAAAGATTAAAACAGGATTTAAGTGACCCATTTTTGGTTGGATAAAAGGGAAATGGCGAAATGGACTTAGGGGCTATGTGGCCACTTATGGTGAGATGAGGGAAACAATATGTAATGGATTTATGAGGGGGTATATGTCATGAATGTTATTTATTTAAAATCACATTTATTTACAAACTAATATTTACAAGAATGAAAAATGTTTAAACTAAAAAATTATTTATATAGAATGTATTTTCAAAAATGAGAACATGTTATTAGTCAAAATTATTCAAGAAGTATTGATTTATTAAATGAAAATCTAACTATGTGTTGTACCCGAAAATTTAACTAATCTGTTCAAAAACTTATTTATGGATGAAATGACAATTAAAATCAAATGCACATTATTTGTAGACAAAGAATATCTAAAATTCACTATATGCATGAAGTTTAACTCAAAAATTCTGTAGTTATCAGGAGGTACTGTCTGAAGCAACAAGAAAGCTGTACCATGGGCTTGGGGGTGAGCAACAGCCGTCCGTGGAATCTGTCGTACAAACCTGAAGCAAGCCAGAAAACTAGAACTTAGTTTTGTTAACCTCTCTTTTTGTTAGTAGTGGGTAGTATATATAACTCTATATGTACATGTGTAATGAGAGGTTAAGGATGGTGATAATGTTGTCAATATTTTTGGCTTACTAAGGATGATGTAAATATTTTCGGCTTATTAGGATAAGAATGATGGTGATGTAAATATTTTGGCTTGTTAATGAAAAGTATGTATGTTCTGTGATAACAGAAAATTTGTATGAGATGAATGTGTGTATTGGGTTGGATGATGATATTAATGTATGAATTGTTGGATGTCTCAGATATTTCCTTAAAATAGATATGGAAGGAGGCAATTCAAATTGGAAGAAGATGAAAAGCTCAATGCATGATATGACCCGAGTGATGAGGACAGTGGCTAAGAACAACACTCATAATGGAACAAATTTGTTAAGGATTTCCGAAGTCTAGATTCTCCAAGGTTTGCAGGTAGCACGGATCCGGATGAGGCAAAAAATTGGTTAAAAGACATTGAAAGAATTTTTAAGGTGATCCGATATGCAGAAGAGGATAAGATACGTCTAGCAACATTCCAGTTGGACCGTAATGCCCGAGCATGGTGGGAAACTGTAGAATCTACTATAGAGGATCCAAATTAGGTAGGTTGGGAGGAATTTGTGGAGTTGTTCAATGATCAGTATTTTTCTGAGGTGGTTCAAGAAAGGAAGGCTAATGAGTTTGCTAATTTGAAGCAACTCAGAATGACCGTGTCGGAATATGAAGCGCAATTTGCTCGACTGTCTAAGTATGCTCCTCATCTAGTAGCCACGGAGAAATTGAATGCAAAAAGATTTATGAACGGTCTACGACCAAACTTCATTACTTAGTTAACACCTCATTTAATTACCACATATTTTGAAATGGTTAAAAGAGCCTTGGCTTTAGAAGCTGCCAATGAAACAGTGGAAAAGATTATGGGAAAGTCCGGTGAAAGTTCTTCTGATTGTAAAAGGAAGTTTGAGACGGGAAATGCCCCTAAAGCACAGCAGTTCACCAAGAAGGCAGAAAAAGTGCCGGCATATCTGACTCACCCTACTGCTCCATCAGCTCTCTGGTCTGCCTACGCCTGTGTGGAGCCATATCCTGCACGGCACACAACCAACAAGGTTAACGACACAAACTTGGGCGGCTAGCAGTGCACTTGTACTACTGTTGGGACTTCCTATTGCAGTTTAAATCTGTTACAAGTCATGTTAGACTCTCGCTCTGATACCATCTGTAATGACCCCGAGAACCCGACCCTCAGCCCAAGCCGAGGACCCGATTTTCGCAGTCGCCGTCCACGGATTCGGGGACCCGGAAGGGTTGTAACACAAGTCTAATAGGATATGTAAAGGAAATAAACATCAACTACTAAACTAGGTGTTGGGTTGAGTGTGAATATAATACATTTCTCCTCACATTTTGATAATGACAAGTTGTGATTTTAATGCATAACAATTGGAACATGTGAAATACATCACACCTGAAATAATAATATTCAAAAGCATGTTTCCAAGCACATTTATCATTGATATTCATGATAATATATTTAACTAATGATTTATGTGTTTATTTCTCAGGGACAAACATTTATTGCAAGGGTAGTGTCGACACACCCCATGATGGTGTCGACACAATGTTCCAAGCCCTAAGCTAAAATATGAAGAATCGGTCAACTAGTGTCGACACTAGACTAGGGCAGGTCGACACTAGAGGCAGATCCCAGAGAATCTTGCTCACAGGTCTCTTCAGTCAGGTCGACACCAAATGCAGGCAGGTCGACACTAGAGAGCCTTCCCAGAAGGCCTGTTTTTCATATGGCTAAAGCAGGTCGACACGAGATGATATCAGGTCGACACTAGAGACCTCTCCCAGGGAATTGATTTGCCAGTCTAGGACAGTGTGTCGACACACCTCATGGGCAGGTCGACACACTCCGGAATCTCTGTGACTTAAATTTTGTCCTGGACACGTGGCACCCTAGGGAATTGTTGGATTAGCCTTGGATCGTGTGCCCACGACCCCCAAGGGTACATTTGGACTATTAGGGGTATAAATACCCTTCTATTGGCTATCCAACATGCAAGAACCCTTTCAGAGCCTCCCAAAAATCTTGTTGGCGGCTAGAAGAGTTCTCCTCCCTGTTCTTGTCTTCCTGGTGCTTCCTCAAGCCAAATTCTCATCTGTTCAAGTATGAGAAGTGGAAATTGATCGTTGAAGAAGCAATTAGATCACATCAAGGAAGCAGATCAAGTAGAAGCCGACTCTTGTGAAGAATTCAAGGAAGATCCTGAAGATCAGATTGCAGAGCATCACCCAGGAACTTCCAGAGATCAAAGCTCTTCACAATTCGACCTTCTATAAGGAAGTACATCTGAAGAGAAAAGCTCATCAATACAATTCTCATTTTCCTTTTCTCTTCTGAGTGATTCTGAGATTGTGCATGGTTGTTGCATGAGTCTCATGAATTAACTCTTGTTGGACTAGATCTATTGCTAGAGGATCTGAGTCTTGTGTTTTTCTAGCAAGTTGTTTGTGGAGCCGTCGAGCTCAGTGGTTTGAGTCGTCGTACTCAAGTTGTAGTTGAGCAGTCTGCTTAGGTTCTAGAGTAGTCTTACTCTAGAGTTTGTGTGAGTTGTAAACTCAGGTGGTTGGAGTTATCAGGCTCCAGTGGGTGTGTTGTACCCAGCTTGATTAGTGGATCCTCACTGTGTGAGGGGGGATGTAGGAATCACATGGTGTGATTTCCGAACCACCTAAAAATCTCTGTGCATTGATCTGATTGTGGTTTGAATTTATCCTTCGTTAGATGCATGCATAGGATCGTTTGAATTCATCTAATCAATTTGTTCTCACACTCCATTTGCTCAACTCACTCAATTCATCTTCAGATCTGTGAAATCTATTTTTCAATTTGCCTCTAATTCAAGAGTTTTTAAAAAATGGTTAAGCTTCCACATTAATAGGCCTAGATCTATTCAACCCCCCCCCTTCTAGATCTTGTCCTCATCATTTCTCGATCCTTCACTAGGAGCACACATACGGAAGCAGAAAGAAGAGCGAGACCGCAGTGTATCACTTTAGGTACAGTCCCAACACCCAACAAGCACAAGTAAGGAAGGGAATAATAGAGCCCTTAGGGGCATACCCCGAGGGTGAAGTACAACTGAAGGGGGATAGCACTACTAGCTACGGGGACGATGACTACGGCCCCGCCTCCTCCGCCCGACGCGCACCCGACTGCTGCTGAGAAGTCTCATCTGGAAAAAGAAGGGATGAGCTTCACAACAGAAGCTCAGTAGGGACTACCAATCTCCTACTGGCTCTAATAGGCAGGAAAGAATATATATAAACAAAATAAATGACAGCAGTTCTATATATTCTAAGCTACGCAGAAAAGTGCAGAAGCAAAGCTAACTAACTAGCAACGGTACGGAAGAACACCGCGATCAGAAACTCCGTACAACCTGCACATCGTGACCACCACACGACTGGAAACACAATAGAAAAAACCCTGCCTGGACAAGAGACACTAGTTATGGAAACCACTACCACTAGTCACTCGGTCAGAAGCGTCCACTGACGTCTTACCCTCGACCGAGGTTCAAACCTCCACGTCTCGTCAGAGTGGGGGCAAGAACACAAGTAACCACAATAGTAACTGTCGTAGTCTGGCTGGACTACAGTCCCACACCTGGCCTCTTTAGGTGGTTCCGGGGCCACAAAGAGAGAGGCAGTGAGAAGAAGGACTGACTGGCCTACGCCGGGAAGGACTCCAAACGACCTCGGCATTCCAAACCAACCAAGAGAGCTATGCAAATGACTCAATGCCGCTGTCCTAACCACCATTTTCCCCTCCACTCTAGAGTCTGTGACTCGAGCACGCCCGTCGCCTGGAGCACTCCCTCAACAGGCGCACAGGGATGGGGGGTCCTAGGCAAACGGTAACAACCTCTCTCACGGGACAAGCCCTCAGGTGTGGAGCACCGGGCAAAGGACTATTGTAGGACCACACTATGAACTAGCACTGGTGCCACGGGTACAGAAGCAAGCAAAAATGGCGAAGACTCCATGAGAAACGGACTTCGAAAGAACTTACCTACATCTGATACTGTCGCGACACCTCTGGCAACCGTGACACTATTGCGACGCCAGAGCTGGCCCCGACCATGTTGCGACACCCCTGGTCATCGCAATGATGTCACGGTGCCCATGCCCGCCACCACAGCCAAGGCTATCGCGGTCAGCGCATGCGTCGTGACATCATCGAGACCCTCAGGCCAGTCACGACCTCAGTCGAGAGGGGTCTCGGTACAGTCCTCCCAAGGACCGCCCCAAAACCAGTACAAATCGCATCCATAGGGGGAGGGGGGAAAGGGAAACACATAGGAAAGCATGTAAATAGACAAACCACCCTCAAACCCCATGATTCATGCATTAAACATGGAGATCTACACTCAAAGGAAACCTCCCCAATGACGTGCATGGATCTCACGCCCCACAACCCTAAAACCACGAAGAAACAAGGATCTCAAGGGGGAGGGGAGCATGTTTGAACGAGAGGAAGACAAGGTGTAGCGTATTGACCGTTCGGATCGAGGTTTAGTGGTTGTAGTGGTCAGTGTGTAGCCTATGGTGTGTGTTATAGGTGTTTTCACAGGTTGTGAGGCTTTGTGGACTGGCAGAATGGGCCCAAAGCACCCACTGGTTCACTGTCTGTGAATGCGATAGAGCTGGGCATCGCATTCTGAATGTGATGGTCTAGGGCATCGCATTCATGAAACCACTACTTGAGGTTCTTCATCTGCATGTCCGCCGCGTGGCGCGCGCTGGGCGGCCTGCTGGCGTCAGCGATGAGAAGGCGACGGCCTAAACCGTCGCGTTCTGGTCACGACGGCAGGGTGCGTCATGTTCTCAACTCCGAGTTATTTTTAATTTAGGTTGGCCAAACAGAGCTCAAAAGGCTCTGCTCGGCCAGGAAGGAGTTCTTGCCAGTGGTTTTGGGCGATTTGACGTTTTGGTGCTGTTTTCAGCATGCTCTCACCGCGAGGACGTGGTACGGAGCGGGGGAAATGCCGGGTTATCGTCGTTCTTCATGTTCTTCGTGAAGGTAGGGAGATTCCACCTTGTTTCTCACTGTGGATTGTGTGTTAAGCATGTTCAGCTTGTTTTACATGCTGTAGATGGTAGATACCATGCTAGTGTATTGAGTAGAACATGTATAGTAGCATTTTATAGAAGATAGCATGGTTTGTATGGGAGTTCCGGAGATGGAATCCCGGATTTAGGGTTCGGCCTATGAAGGCGAAGGACCCAGGTGTCGTGTTCTGAACGCGACAGCCTGACCCGTCACATTCTACTTCAGAGCATGCCGTATCGGGGCATCGCGTTCTGAAGGCAACGGTTGACCCTGTCGGATTCTAGCTTCTGAGGACTAATGGTCCTTGCATGGATACGTGATTATCGGATCATCTTTATTTATTATTTATAGCAATGGTAAGCGGTGCATCGGCACTTTTTGAGGTTGAGGACAGCGGTGTTCACGTGGTTTGTGTGTGCGTGGTAAGTAGTGCGACGCCTACCGTGGTTACCTCTCTAGTCGGGAGCCCCAGGTTTTGTGTGAGACAGACACGTTAGTGCTCGAGGCTTGTCCCAGTACTTGTGTAGCATCAAGGTCTGTGCCATCTTCCTGGACACTCTCACTCTTGTGTAGAGTTGTACGTCCAATTAAGGGAAAAACAGCAGTGGGATAGTGACTTGTGTGAGTTTGTGTTTGTCGCTTGTAGCGCGCTCATGGTTGGGGGTTACGGACACCAATAGACGTACTGGGCCCCAGCTAGTCTTATTTTTTAGTGCCTCACTTTAGGGTGCTCGGGTCAGAGTCCCTAAAGGTGCCAGGCATGGGCCTACGGTAGTGTGGTCCGCATGTGTGGTGTTGGTTGGTCTCCACAGTGTCTTGGCTTGTTGTGGTGGAACGGTAGCTGAACCTTTCGTCCATGGCTACGAGGCTGAGAGATAGTCCTGTGTGGTTTGTTCGGGTTAGTTGCTGGTGTCGCGAACCAGTCTTCGTGACCCAAGTGTGGTGTTTTCTACTCTAGCTCGTACACTTGGACGAGGTTTGCCATTTATTTATTAAAGGCTATTTTCAGTTAATAGCTTGTAATAATTGTTATTTAACAGTTTTAAAACCATGCATAGATAGTTCTATAAATTGCCTAGTGTAGCTTCTTGTTACTGCACTTTGTGAGTTTGGTTTTGTGTGGCTTTTGGGGGAGTTTCCCTACTGAGCCAGTGACTTGCGAGGCTAACCCCTACCCCTTTCAGGTGAGGGAGAGCTGAAGGCTTCCCGTCCTTCGTCTAGTTCAGAGCCGCACTATAGCAGAGTTGGGTCTGCACCACCAATAGTGTAATCTTTACTTTCTGTTCACCTCGAGGTTTGCCCCAGGCTGTTGTACTTTGAGTTTGACTTCAGTTGAGAAATGGCTATGTATATTTCATGTAAATATTTGTGAGATGTGGAAATCTTATATATATTTGAGTTTTTTCCTTTATATTTTACGGACATGTGAATGATATCCCTAGTGAGGCTACGGCTCGTTCGCAGGAGACGGAGTCAGGTCAAGCTCGTTATTATGTTAACGGGTTTGAACGACGAGGACCATCACAGTTCGTATTAGAGCAAGGTCCGTGTGGTTATAAAGGAATCGGAAATTTACATAGCCTGATCTCTACTTTAGACCACTGCTGGTAGTTGACCCTGGTTTTCATATTGATTTGTTGTATGTTGTGTGGTTGGAATGATGTTTGTGTAGGATCAGAAATGGCAGATAGAAGGGATTGGAGAGGTGGTGGAGATGAGCCAGAGGACACTACACAACAATTGATTGAGAGGCTATGGGAAAGTATTATGGAGATCCAGACCAGACTGGATCAGCAAGCACCGGTACAGCCAGTAGCAGAGGCACCGTAGTTTATGGAGGAGGCAGTACCAGTGGCACTACCCCCACCACCACCAGGAGTTGAGGTACCACCTGTTGTACCCATACTCTCAGCAGTACCAGCACGACCAGCCAGTGTAGAGGAGTCTACAGCACTTGTGGACAGGTTTTTGCAGTTACAGCCACCTACTTACTCTGGAGGCCTGAACCCAGATACAGCAGAGCACTGGAAACCTAATATAGAGAGAGTTTTTGTTACTATGAGGTGTTCGCAGGGTGATAGGGTGATACTAGCTACTTATCAACTACGAGGGTTTGCGCAGGAGTGGTGGAGATTGAAGATGCAAACAGTGTTTGCTGGAAGGACAGAGGACACCATCACCTGGCCAGAGTTCTTGGGGGTATTTAATGATACATTCCTCCCAGTCCAGATACAGCAAGCCAAGAGGGAGCAGTTTAGGACATTGCAGCAGGGGAAACTGTCAGTATTAGAATACCAGATGAGGTTTACGGCATTGAGCAGATATGCCCCATATGTAGTTACAAATAATGCTATGATGGTGGAGTAATTTATTCGAGGATTGCGAGCAGAGCTACAGGATGCAGTGATTCCCCTTATGTGTAGGATAGTGGAGGAAGCAGCGCAGAAAGCAGCTATAGTTGAGAGGACTGTTCAGGCTAGACAGTCACAGTCAGGAGGTTTAGGTAGTTTTCGGCTTCCTCAGTAGTCTACAGGCATCAGCAAGGGTAAAGCACCCTCAGGAGCATCATCATCGTCTGGATTTTCCAAGTGGGGCAATAAATTGAAGAAGATATTCAGAGGAGGACGATGTGGTGGTAGGCAGTAGGGTTTCCAATAGGGTTTTCAGCAGGGCCGAGGTTTTAGGCCAGCTCCAGAGGAGTCACAGCAGAGCACCGCAGGGTAGCCCACAACTTTTCTAGGCTTCAGGTGTAATAATTGTGGACAGCCAGGGCATTTAGCTAGAAATTGTCTGCATCTTCTGGAGTACAGTTATGGCAGAGGAGTACAGCAACAACAGCAGTAGCAGCCATTCCAGCACCCAACAGTAGAGCGAGGTAGAAGTCCACCTTTCCAGAGGGGACAAGGTCGAGTTATGGGTGTTACCAGAGCACAGGCGGAGGCATCTGTTGTGTCCCTAGTTTTGATGATGTCATAAATCAAGCAAAATGTCATAAATGTCTAACACAAGTTATTTGTATCACAGGAATTTTCACAAAGTCAAACTCACCTTTTATGTGTTGACTCTGGTTACATCATAAGTCAACACATTTGTATCAATGGAAGAGTTACTAGAGATTAGTGATGTACATAAGGTCGACTCTATTCAAAGGTTGGGTCGACGCTTAAAGCATTTTTCGGTAGCGCAGATATTCAGAGTATCACATGAGGTCGATGCTACTCAAAGAACAGGTCGACTCTAGTTGCTTTTTTGGATAGCGCTGAAGCGGAGGAATCAGATAAGGTCGACTCCAGATGAGTATTAGGTCAACACTAGTCAAGTTTCTTGTGAACGTTTGAAGAGAAGTGTTGGCTGAGGTCGACTCTATATGAGAATGAGGTCGACTCTACCAATCTACCAGGTCGACTCTAAAGGAAGATCAGGTCGACTCTATCAATAGATGAGGTCGACACTACGTTGCTGCAAGGTCAACTCTACATCACAGTCAGTTAGTCAGAATCACAGTTACTTGGATGAGGTCGACTCTGGAGGGCATGGAGTCGACTCTACTGAAGATTTTTCAATGATCCAAGTTAAGTCATATGGATATGCGTCGACACTATGATCAGGATGTGTCGACTCTATGACACTTGTTCTATAGAGACATAAAGTATCTACCAGCGCATAAGTTATGGGCATGTGACCCAAGACCCAATGATTGGGACTTCGGGTACACTTCACATGATTCTGGAAGATACTCTTTTAGCGGCAAAAGCATCTCCCAGGTTTTTGGGATTCTGTTAAGGGGCCCACAGGAAAGATTCCACGAATCAGATCAAAAGAGGCGCTTCATCCTCTGTAGTTGGGCATCGCTTACAAAAGGGAAAAAGTGCAGTGATCTGAGAGCACGAAAAGTATGAAAAAAGCAAGAGCTTGAGTTCAAGGAGGGCAGTCGACTTCGGAGCAGAAAATTGATCAAGAGGAGAGGACGTTGGATCGTGTCTTCTTCAAGTATGAAGACCTGCTGCTGATCGACTAAAACAAAGGATCGGAATTCATCTCAGATTCAGAGGCAATTGATCTTGTGCTGTGATGAAGATGAATTTGATGAACTCAAGCATGAAGAAGTTGCAATTGGAGCTCAAGAAGTCTTCTGACCAAATCTAACCTCAGCGAAGAGCGTTTCTATTTCTGCACTTCTTCAGACTTCTCTTTAGTTTGATTTTCTCAATTTCTTCACTATATCACTCTGATTGGTTGTCTTCTCTGATTGGAGTAGATGGATTTGATCCTACACTTCTTATGTTAGGATTGTGAGATTTGGGACAATCTTGAAGCTGTGAATCAGCAGTTTGTTGAAGGTGTGAATCAGCAGTTTATAGAAGCTGTGTATCAGCGGTTGTGTGAGAGTCTCACACATTTGAGTTGATAGTGAAGCCTCACTGGTTTAGTGAGGGGTGGACGTAGGTCTCCACACTGGAGCTGAACCACCTAAAAAATCGTTTGCACTTGTGTGGTTTGATGTTCACTGTTTAGATCATTTCATCAGATCAGATCCTAATCTTGAGGTTTTAATTTTTAATGGTCAATATCTATTCACACCCCCCCCACCTCTAGATATTCCTACCACACACAACAGCATCCAACTTGATTGAAGGTATATTACCTCTTTTGAATTTTCTGCTAGAGTGTGATTGATTCGGGTGCATCGTATTCGTTTATTTCTGAGGATTTCATGGATAGTATGGTTCATCCTCTAGAAGAGAGGCAGTGTGAATTGATTGTAGAGGTTCCTTCTAGTGGTTTTCACATCCTGTTACTTAGAAGAAGTTCTGATAGTAATTCAAGGGAATTAGTTGCCCGCAAGGTTGTACGCACTTCAGTTGAAGGAGTATGATGTGATTTTGGGAATGGATTGGCTAGAGGCCTATGGGGCAGTGGTGGATTGTAGGAAGAAGAAAGTCAGATTTTTTCAGCCTAGTGGAGTAGTGTTTGAGTTCCAAGGTATGTCGTTCTACACTCCTAAGTTTATTATTTCTGCACTTAGAGCTAGAAGGTTGATAAATGTGGGGTGTGTAGCATATCTTGCTTCAGTTAGCTTAGTTGAGTCATGTAAGTCTGTGGAGATGGTACCCATGGTCAGAGAATTTGCAGATGTGTTCCCAGAAGAGTTGTCAGGATTAGCTCCGCACAGGGAGGTGGATTTCACAGTGGAATTGCACTCGGGCAGTATGCCCATCTCAAAGGCACCTTACAGAATGGCACCAGCAGATCTGAAGGAATTGAAGAAACAATTGCATGAATTATTAGAGAAAGGCTTCATCCGACCCAGCCATTCACCATAGGGAGCATCAGTGCTATTTGTCAGAAAGAAGGATGGTAGTTTGAGAATGTGATAGATTATCGACAATTGAATAAGGTTACAATCAAGAATAAGTATCCACTTCCCAGAATAGATGATTTATTTGATTAGCTACAGACAGCCAAGGTATTTTCTAAGATTGATTTGAGATCAGGGTATCATCAGCTGAGAATTAAGGAAGAGGACATTGACAAGACAGCTTTCAGGACCAAATATGGGCACTATGAGTTTATGGTTATGCCATTTGGATTGGCTAATGCACCGGCAGTGTCACGTCTTAAGAATTACACAGCGGATATTAATTCGGATAATTCGAGTCGATATCCCGAGACGTGAACAGTCGGCAAATAAGCCTCTATCTAGCATGCACTAAATGTATAACAACATACATCATCATAGGGCCCAAATATTGAACTCAATGGAAATTGTATTCAAATCTCATATTTGTTTCAAAGGAACTAATACAGGACTAAGACTCAATAAAAAGAAGAGAAAAAAAAGTACATTTATTCCTCACTTCCTACTACATGAATCTAACACTCAAAGTAAACTACTATAACTAGACTCATAGTTGGAACACTTATCACTCGGATGCATTCCCATCCTCGACTTGCTCTTCCTCTTGAATGTCATAATCACCTAGAATGGTTAAAAGTAGGGGATGAGAAAACTAGCCCAGTAGGATTTATATCTCAATGTGCGGGCAATGATATAAGTGATTAGCAGTTTAGAACTAGATAAGCACGATGAATGTCATGATATGCATGTACGAATAAAACTCATTAAAACATGATACATGAACAAGCTAGATAGAGTGATCATGATAGAGCAAGATCTAGAAAGATATAACAAGATAGTACTAGCAATATATCACTTTGTACAAGCACGCAAGATTTCACTTGATGTCAATAGCTTTCAAGAACGCGAGATATCAGTAATTGCATTAAATGCAGGATGGACATATCACGCGAGCAAGCAAGCAAGAACGCACGAGCACGATCATGTAACACTAATCAGGCACGTAGACACTAATATACACCAAGGAAAGATCCACCAAGAATGTACACCAGGACATGTGTATGTGGTTATTGTATCTATCATTCAACACGACACGCACGACTCCCAGCGTAGATGCAATGCGAGTAATCATTATACCCCATGGTTAACCGTATATTTATGACTCTCTGTCATTGGGGCTAGACTGGAGCCCTTGGACACTCGCCGTGCCCGGTCAGCATCTCACTTAAATTTTAAATGTAGATACCCACAGTCATTAATAATGGCCAATGAGAGTTTCAATGAGTAAACATGCGTAATGTCATGTTCATGATGATGATGAGAACAAGTAATAAGTAAATTAAACATGATTTCATGATAACAATGGTCAAGAGATAAATTTGGCAGCATAATGGTACGATTTATACTTTTGTTCAATCTTTACATTAATGGCTTTAGTCTAGATTGTAAATCACACTCACGAGAACAAGATGAGAGAGGAAGTGCACACTATCTCCAGGGAACTTCAATGGTACAACCAACTCAGTCTTCATGTGGGAATCCATGAAGAACGGATATTTATGGAGGTCTTAGAGAAAAGGTCGTTAGTCTACCGATTCGGAATGACCAATAGAGAGCTTCCAAATCCCCAAGAAAAGGCTGCCTAGATGTGCAAGTGTGTAGTGTTGTACGCATCTCAATCCACAATCCACCGGTTTCAAACTTGCGCAAAGCACTTAACATGATGGCATGACATGAAACTATGCACTTTAACTAATCATGGTTTGCAAGATTTTAAGATAACAAATTATCATTTTAATCAAGCTAGAATAGTAATAAGAGCGAATCACAAGTTTCATGAATGATCATATCATTAAGAAAGCAATTAGGATAATATTCATGTAATTATAACTTTTAAATGGGTTAAACACTTTTAAGCCATTAAACAGACATCATGTAATGATTAGACCCAAGACGTGCAAATCACACACTTGATACCATGTTAAATAGACCTCAGGTAAGCTTCGAAATATGCGTCCAACATAGTGGACGCACTTTAAAACACAGTGTACAGAGAAAGCCAGCGAAACAGTGAAGTTTCCAAATCGTGTCAGGGGATCCGGATGCATCTACGGAAAATCATTTAATAACACTTTGGGCGGGAAAACCGCCTGAAACGCGTCGGGGAATCCCGCCGCGGATCAGACCGGCCCAGACTCCCAGGCGACGTGCAGACCCACGCGGGCTGTTGACCGGTCCGTGCGTGAATCGTGTCATACCAGACAACCATGATTCCTTGCATCACGTTGGCCCTGAGCGCCACGATACCAGACGCCTTAAGCGCGGCGTCTGAATTGGACACGGTTCAGACGTCAGACCGAAAACTCAAAAAACTCATAAATACAGGGGGCGATCCTTGCAACACTTATATCTTCTAAACTAGGGCTCTTGGGACAAAATTCTCCACATCAATAGATGCGAACTATGATTTTTAAATAATTTAAAATGGCCTCGGGATGCGTGATAAATCAACATGAACGTATAAAGTCCCAAACATGCGTGACTTTGGAAAAACACCTATAATTCAAAATCTACTCATTGGAATTCGATGAAACCAACTGGAAATGAGAGTAGACTTGATGCTCTACACATTGGTATATGATTTGTTAACGTTTGGTCTGAGAAAACCTACCTTCTGAGTTGATGAAGTTTCATTCTTTAGAAGACCCTCGTTCTGACCGTCTGTTGAAGAACGCCTAATACTCCCAGTGTACTGCATGAAAATTGTGCATTCCACTTGGGTTAGAATGTAGACTTGACCCTCTTTCCAGGGGTGTAAGTCTTGCATGATGGGATTTAGGTTTACCCTACCTTTGCTTGACTCCAAGTGGATGGGTTGCACAGGTCATAGCAGACGAACAGGGGAAGAAGATGACCTTCTTGTGGTCGTTCCACAGCTCCCCAGCCGCCAAGAACTCCTCCACACGACCCCAGCAAGTGGTAAAACTCATCCCTAGGGTTTAGTGGAGAGCATTTAAACATCCATGGGTTTTAGGAGTCCTATTGCAATAAGGAAAAGGAAGTTGCGGTTTCAGCATATTACTTCCCTAATTTGAGGATTTCTTCCTCCATTGGAGTGCCTTGGCCATCAAGCAATCCTAAAGGATGGCT
The DNA here is from genome assembly GCA_014218235.1 of Colocasia esculenta. NCBI lineage: Eukaryota > Viridiplantae > Streptophyta > Magnoliopsida > Alismatales > Araceae > Colocasia > Colocasia esculenta. The sequence continues at coordinate 116,098,865 of CM024754.1, forward strand.
AGGCACGAATTTGGGTTGCCAAGAGTGCTGGATATCATCCCAATTCAACTCTAATTGCCTCTTTCTAATTTCAGCCTATTTATGGTTACGAATTTCCATGCATCTTCTTGCTTCATTTGATTTTTGGGCCAAATGTTGTCCATTGGCTCAATTATGATATTGGGTCATTAATATATAATGTTGGAAGTCTCTCCAATATTTTTATTTAATTTATGATTGCGTCGTATTTCCGTGTTAACGGTTTTTCGACTTGTTTCCTTATTTGGATAATCGGTCACCATGTGATGTTCACTAGGTTAATCGGATTTTTTGTTGCATGAATTTCTTCCTAGAACGCTTAGGAATAATGTGTGGGGTTGATTTATAATTTTTACGAAATTTTCCGATGTGTTTTAGCACATACGATAATGATACGTATGTTTAAATACTCTAATATTATGGAAATTATTTATTTCTATTTATTTGAATTTTTATGTAATTAAAATTTTCGGGGTGCTACAGGCAACATTTATGAATCTGATGAACAGGATATTTCACCCTTATCTGGATCAGTTTATTGTAGTATTCATTGATGATATATTAGTATATTCAGCATCAGAGGAGGAGCATGCAGCACACCTGAGGATTACATTGCAGACTTTGCGGGATCATCATCTGTATGCTAAGTTCAGTAAATGTGAATTCTGGTTAAAGAAAATTTGGTTCTTGGGACATGTAATTTCAGGTCAGGGTGTAGCAGTTGATCCAGCTAAGGTAGAGGCAGTGATGAAATGGGAAGAGCTAAAGACAGTGCTAGAAATCAGAAGCTTTCTTGGTTTGGTAGGTTATTATAGGTGGTTTATCCAGGATTTCTTGAAGATTGCAGCACCAATAACAAGATTGACCAGGAAAGGAGTGCCTTTTGTGTGGTCTTCAAATTGTCGGCACAGTTTTACAGAGTTGAAGAAGAGGCTTACTACAACACCTATATTGGAGATACCATCAGGTAGTGGAGGATTTGTATTGTATACAGACGCATCTAGAAGAGGATTGGGAGCAGTACTGATGCAGCACAGAAAAGTGGTGACATATGCTTCAAGGCCGTTGAAAAGGCATGAAGAAAATTACCCTACACATTATTTAGAGTTGGCAGCAGTGGTGTTTGCATTAAAGTTGTGGAGGCATTATCTATATGGAGAAAGGTTTGAAATCTTTAGAGATCATAAGAGCTTGAAGTATATTTTCTCACAGAAAGATTTGAATTTGAGGTAATGCAGATGGATGGAGTACCTAAAAGATTATGATTTTAGCCTAGCATATCATCTAGGTAAAGCCAATGTGGTTGCAGATGCATTGAGCAGAAAGGCAGTTATGAACCAGATGATGATCAGATAATGGAAACTGTATGAAGATGTAGCAGAGAATTCACTATTTGTGCTAAATGACCAGTGGCGAGCAATATTAGCAAACAGTGCAGTGGAACCTTCTTTACATTGGCAGATAGTGGAAGCATAGAGAATAGATGAGAATTTGGTGGACATTGTGAGAATGGAAGAGGTTACACTTGAAGATGACAGTGTGGTTATGCTTAAAGGTTGTCTATATGTTCCAGCAGAAGCCGAAGTGAAACAAAAGGTATTAGAGGAAGCACACAGGTCCAGGTACACTATTCATCTAGGTAGTACCAAGATGTATCAAGATTTGAAGAAGCATTTCTGGTGGCCAAATATGAAGAAGGAAATTACAGAATTTATATCAAGATGTTTGGTATGTCAGCAAGTAAAAGCAGAGCATCAGAGGCCAGGAGGACTATTACAACTATTGCCTATTCCATAGTGGAAATGGGACAACATAGCCATGGACTTTGTAGTTGGTTTGCCCATAACAGCAATAGGTCATAATGGAATTTGGGTTTTTATGGACAGATTGATGAAAGTATGCAGGTTATTGGCAGTGAGCATGTCATGGACTGTGGATAGATTAGCCAGATTGTATGTAGACAGAATCGTACCATTGCATGGAATTCCAGTGACAATTGTCTCAAATAGAGATCTCAGGTTTACTTCAGGTTTCTAGAGGAGTTTACAAAGGGTAATTGGCACAGAATTGAGGTACAGTTCAGCTTATCATCCACCGACATATGGCAAATAGAAAGAATGATACAGACCATAGAAGACATGTTGAGAGCTTGTTGTTTAGTATGGGGAGGTACTTGAGAGCATCACTTGAGCATGGTAGAGTTTGCATATAATAACAGTTATCATGCAAGTATCGGAATGTCACCTTATGAAGCTTTGTATGGCAGACCGTGCAGGACACCATTGAATTGGCATGAAGTAGGCGAGAGACAGGTCATGGGTCCAGAACTAATTCAGCAATGCTCAGAGATGGTCAAGTTCATCAAAGAGAAGCTTCAGACAGCCCAGAGCTGACAGAAACATTATGTAGATACCAGACGTAGGCCACTACAGTTTGAAGTTGGAGATTATGTGTTTCTAAAGGTTTCTCCTACTAAAGGTGTGCTAAGGTTTAGTAGAAAAGGTAAATTGAGTCCAAGATATGTTGGTCAATTTCGAATTTTAGAAAGAATTGGAGAAACAACCTACAAACTGGATCTTCCAGTAGACTTCACAGATGCGCATGATGTGTTCCATGTCTCCATGCTCAGAAGATATATCTGAGATCCTTCACAAATAGTCAGCTATCAAAGAGATGATTTGAAGCCAAACATGACAATGCCAGAATATCCAGTACAAATTACAGGATGTAGAACCCAAAAGCTGAGAAATAAAAAGATTGAGTTAGTGAAAATCAGATGGGAAAATAGACAAGGTGGAGAAGACACATAGGAATTAGCAGAGGAAATGATGAAAGCGTATCCATACTTGTTTGAGTAAGCTTGTAATTCTTTTAGGTGATAGTGCCATGCATGTTTAATTAAGAATTTTTATGCTAAGCTTTCTTCTTAAATTTCGAAGATGAAATTTCTTTTAGGTGATAGTAATGTAGTGTATTGACCATTCGGATCGAGGTTTAGTGGTTGTGGTGGCCAGTGTGTGGCCTATGGTGTGTGTTACAGGTGTTTTCGTAGGTTGTGGGGCTTTGTGGGCTAGCAAATTGGGCCCAAAGCACCCACTGGTTCACTGTCTGTGAACGCGATAGAGTTGGGCATCGCGTTCTGAATGCGACAGTCTAGGGCGTCGCGTTCATGAAACTACTTTTTTTTTTGTAAAAAGGTCCTTAGCACGTCAAACTAGGAGAGTGCATCCTCCCCAATAGGAGAGAACCACTTCACTAGCAAAACGGCTAGGCCAAAGATATATATAACGAAGGAAGTACAACTGCTAAGGGGCATACCCCCGTCAAACCAACCTAACATTCATGAGACCTGATTTGTCCAAGACCACCAGCCCCTTACAAGAGAAAGGAAGGCTATCAACCCCCCAGAAGACATCACTATGCATAGACACCACTGTGTGGTTAGCCAGCCGGTCAGCCACCTGATTAGCCTCCCAATAGACATGCGATATGAGATTAACATTGTCATGAAGCAAGTCCCTAATCATCCGCCACCATCTGTATGTAAGCCAAGAAGTGCAGCTGTTTTGCCTCAAAAAATTAACAAGAATAAGGGAATCTGAGTTGATATCAGCAAGGCGAACACCTAAATGAGTAGCTAGACGAAGGCCATCACAAAGAGCCTGGGTTTCAGCTATAAGACTATTGCCTTCCCCATAGAAATGAGCGAATGCCACAAGAGGAACTCCCTTACTGTCCCGAATGCAACCACCTCCACCACAGATCCCAGGATTTCCTTTGGACGCCCCATCAACACTAAGACAATAATGAACAATAGGAGGGATCCAACGAATAAACTTCAGCTACTTGGATAGCACTTGTGGAACAAAACCAAAATCTAGAAGAATCTGCAGCTCAATAGGTGATGGATCAACTTTGAAGGATATTCTGGTAAGAGCAAAGGAAATGTTGAGTTTAATGCTTCTGATAATATCATTAACCCGAACAACCTTGCCATCGAACCTAGCAGCACATCTGCTCTTCCAAAGCTCCCACAGCATCAACATCAGGTAGTAAAGGGAAATGAAACCAGTAGGGGAGTGGATGTTGCAATGGAGGATAAATTCCCAGACTCTAGCAGTGATGTGAGGATGAAGGTGGATTTTATTACTGATAAGAGGCATAAACCAACGCCAAAGCTTCCCAGCAGATGCACTTTGAATGAAAACATGGTTGAGGACCTCAACCTAAAGAGAAGCGCAACAGTAATAATGGGAAACCACAGGAATACCACAGTCCATAATTCTTCTGTCAACAGGAACTGCTCTGTTAAGAATCTTCCAACAGAACAGGGAGGCTCTTGGACTAATAGAATAGTGCCAAATCTTCTGAAAAGTTAGGCAGCAGACTCCGAACTCCCTGACAAGGTTGTAAGTGGAACTTGTAGAGAAAAGATAACTGGGGTTGGCAGCCCAAAAGCACCTGTCCTCCTCAAAATTCAAGAGAACATCCTGAAGGATAGCACCTGGAAGAACCGCCCTCATGGGGTGAGAGCCATCACCAACTACCTCCTGCAAAGAGAATTTTCGCCCACAAAGGCGCCTTGAAGCACCTCAGACAAGGGATGATCACCAATCCAAGTATCCCTCAAGATATCAATTCTATCTCCCTTACCATGAATCCATCTAGTATTCCTATGGATAATAGAAATAGCAGCCTTGCAAATATGCGTAGGCATCCCAGGTATGCAATCATAATTGGTGAAATGGAACCGCCATCTAGCATACATAGACCAGAGCGAGCTGCCATGAAGAATATGCCATAATTGCTTCACAGCGAGAGCCATTTCGACATGGTGTATATTACGGACACTAAGGCCACCTTCATGTTTGGGGCGTTGGATGCAATGCCTGCGACGTGAACCATCCGACCCATTCCGAAAGAAAGAAGCAGCTGACTTCTCATTGTAAGAAATAACTGATTTTGGAATACTAGAAGAGGCAGCAAGATATACATGAATAGAAGATAAATCAGAATTAATCAATGTTACCCTCCCCGCTTGAGAGATAAACTTAGACTTCCAAACTCCCAGCTTGGTATTCACTTTATCGATCAGGCTCTTGTAATCAGCAACTAGAACCCTTCCAGGTCTGAGCAGTACTCCAAGATAAAATAGTGGACCGACCTGCCTCATATAACATGTAGCATCCTTAATCCTTTGAATAGAAGAAGGAGAAGCTTTCCCAGAAACCATAAACGAACTTTTGTTTGAGTTAATAGTTTGGCCAGAGGAATGATCATATTGTCCAAGAAAGTGCACTAGCCACTTAACATTCTGTATGCTGCCATTAAGAAAAACCAAAGTGTCATCCGCATAAAGAAGATGGGAGGGAGGCAGACACCCTTTTGGACCAGTGAATGAGAAGAGGTAGCCAATGGAAACCATATGCTTCAAACCTCTACTAAGAGCTTCTTCCATAATAATGAAAAGAGCAGGAGCAATAGGGTCACCTTGACGTAAACCTCGTGTTGATTTAAAATAACCAGCTGAAGAACCATTAACCAACACTAAAAACCAGCAATTGGATAGCATCAGACTAATGTAGGATATGAACCTGGAAGAGAAACCAAACTTCTTGAGGACAGCAAAGAGAAAGTCCCATTCAACACTATCATAGGCCTTCCTAATGTCAAGCTTAAAAATAGTGTTACCCCCTCTAACCTTCTGACCAATATCATGAACTAATTGTCTGGATAGAGATACATTATTGATGATGAACCTCCCTTTAACAAAAGCTCCTTGTTCCTCAGAGATAATACCGGGAAGGATTGTGACCAACCTGTCACATATTACTATGGAAACAATTTTGTAACAAAAATTGCAAAGATTCACCGGCCAAAAATCATTGAAGGTCACTGGGTGAGGAGTCTTCAGGACAAGGGCAATAAGCGAAGAAGTGACTCCCCTTGGAAACGAATGGCCTTGGAAAAAGCCTTTAACAGCAGCAAAAACATCATTTTGGACAATGTCCCAGCATGAAGTACAGAAGATGTCAGAGAACCCGTCCGGGCTAGGAGAGTTGTTCCCATTCATGCTCCAGACAAGATTCTTGGCCTCATTCATAGTAGGGGGGGCACAAAGAGTAGAATTTTGGTCTTCCGAAATGAGAGAGGGAATTACCTGAAGGATAGACTCATCAACCGAATGTGTAGAAGATTTTAAAATGTCCTCAAAATACTGAGCAGCCTCATCACGCAAAGCCTCCTGGTCCTCAGTCCATATGCCATTTATCTGAAGATGCTGAATGGAATTCCTCCTCCTGCTGCCTTGTACCACATTGTGATAAAATGTCGTATTCCTGTCACTGTTCTCCAACCAATTCATGCGAGCCTTTTGAGCCCAGAAGACATCCAAGCAGTGAATAGCCCTTCTGAGATTGGCAGACGCTTCTCCCAGAGCACTTCTATTTTCAGGCGAAGGATTAGAATTAAAGATATCATGTTTTTCTCTAACAACTTCCTTCTGATATGCCACATTCCCCTCAACGTTGCCAAACACACCTTTGTTCCAATCACACAACACCTTTTTAATCGACTTCAGCTTAAGGAACAAACTGGTAAAAGGATTAGGGTGCCAATTAACATCCATGTTCCATGCCATTTTCACAGTATCATGAAAGGATTCATGAGAGGTCCACATCGCCTGGAATGTGAATCTGGCAGGGGACCGGGTGACTGGATCATAGGAGAGTAGCAGAGGGGCATGATCAGACAGTCCTCTGGGAAGATGCCTAACTTTGAACCCATGAAAATTACCCTCAAAGCTACTGTTAACCAAGAACCGGTTCAAAAACGCCTTAATGGAAGCCTGCCCAGTTCTATTATTGGACCATGTGAAATGGGAGCCAATAGACCTAGCATCAGAGAGCGAGGAAGCATTGATGAAAGCGTTGAAGTCTAACATAGCTTGCATGTTACCAACCTTCCCCCTCCCCCCCCCCCATCTTCTCAGATGGCTGGGTAACGCAATTGAAATCCCCCCCAACAATTCAAGGGACATCGACAGTTTCTGAAATCTGAATAATGTCATCAAATAGGAGTCGTCTACTACTGGCATCATATCTAGCATACACAATAGTTACCATCATATAAGCCCTTACATCCTTCTCCAGTACAAAAGTGATTTGTTGATCAGAACAGGAAATCATGTGCATTGAAATATTCCGCCAAAAAACCCAGATTTTAGAATCCTCACCCAAGTTACCAACATAATCCTTCATTTTAATAAACTTGCACAGCTTAGCAGCACGACTGAAAGAAACCATGGGCTCAGCAATAGCCACAAAATCTGCACTAAACTTCCTTACCATCCTACGAAGCGTGCTCCTAGAGGCAGAATTAGAAATGCCTCTAGCGTTCCAGTAAAGCATGGATGTATTCATGAGGAAGAGTAACCAGTAGAGCCTCCATCGGCCTTAGCCTGGGATCGCGTCTAGGCTCCTACCTTTTTTTGAGATTTCAAATCAACCAAAGGAGCAAGAACAAGCATGAAAATATTTTCTTTTGCTGAAATGATAGAAATCCTTTCTAAAGCTTCATCAGAGGGTTTAGGAAAGAAACTGGCAGAATTAGATGAAGATACTTTCCCTACTTCCTCCGCCCCGACGGCCGCCGTCGCCGAAGAAGACCGCACAGTCACCGCAGCCTCAACACACAAACCTTCCTCAAGAACCACCTCTTGTAGCTGCACCCTATGCAACTGAGGAACCCCATGCAAGCCATGCAATGTCGAAAAAGATGTTTCATTTATTTCCTGAACATGTGACTCCAGTTGCCCTCCATGCATCTCTGGAGGCCCAGGCGAACTAACCAGCTTCAAGGGAGACGCTTCTTGCTCTTCGTGAAATTGAGGAGCCATGGCAGGATCCTGTGGAGATACCTGCCTAGCCTCCTTTTCCCCCAAGAGAAGCATAGAATCCTACATCCCAGGAGAAAGCATTGGCCTATTTTCAATATTGCTATCCTCCAGAACGGAGAATCGATTTCCCGATGGGACCGTAGCAGGCGCTTCTTGTGACACCCTCTGATGCCAGAACAACTTCGCAGCCTTAAAACCATCCTTCTACGGCTGGGCGAGCTCATCATTCACCTGATTAGGGGCCACATACTTCTGTATTTGCTTTTGCTTCTTGTGACAGTCCGAAACAGCATGACCCAACTTGTGGAAAAAGGAACAAACATCTGGAACTTTGTAGTAGTTGATCTTCTGCCAAAATCCATCTGTACCACAACCACTCCAAATCCTCTCCGGCCTCGGTTTGACAATATCCAGCTCCACACAAACAAAGGCTTCATTAGTCTTCGTTAATGCCTTGGTAGGCTCATATATCCGAAGAACATGACCCAAGTTCTCCGCTATAGATCTCAGAAAATCATTAGAATAGAAATTGATAGGAAGCATAGGAAGGCCAATCCAAATAGGAATGACAGTGGGATCAGCATTGAAATCAAACATGGAATCCCATTTGAAAAATCTATAGAGGATGCCCTTGATATGTAGATTCCTTCTCATTATGACCTTCAGATAGTCATCCTCAGCATCAAACCGCAACAAAAGATGATGATGGTCCGCCCTTCAGCAAAAGCCTTTGAGAAAGGCAGGACTTAAACTCAGGGATCAAACAACGGCCATGAGCACACCTTACGATCAGAGCAAGCTTGAGTGTTTCCAGGGACTTACCAACCTCATCATGTGAAAGGAAAACCGTAGGTTCTCCAGAGTCTGTAAAGAAAGGAGGCTTGACCCCAATAGTAATGACCGGCGGAGGCTTAGAGGCCGCTATTATCTGGGCATAAGAAATCCTCCCGGAGGAGGCAACCACACCGCTCGAACTAGCAGCGCCATTCGAACCATCCTCCATTGGAAGTGCCATGCAAGGACCCAACGCCCCTGCCAGCCCCTAGGGCCGGCGGCAAGCGACGAGGACAGCCAAAGAGAACCAGCGAAAACCAGAGCTTCTCTCTCTAAAACCTAGAGAGAGAAAGTGCCCTTCTCATCTCAAAATGCTAAACCTCCTTTCTTGTACTTACCCTCAAAATGCTAAACCTCTTTTCTCAAAAGCGTTCATGAAACCGCCGCTTGAGGGTCTTTGTCTACATGTCTACCGCGTGGTGCATGCTGGGCGGCCTGCTGGTGTCAGTGATGAGAAGGCGATGACCTGAATCGTCTCGTTCTGGTCACGATGGCAGGGTGCGTCGCGTTCTCAACTCCGAGTTGTTTTTAATTTAGGTCAGCCAAATAGAGCTCAGAAGGCTCTGCTCGTCTAGGAAGGAGTTCTTGCGAGTGGTTTTGGGCGATTTGAGGTTCCGGTGCTGTTTTCGGCGTGCTCTCACCACGAGGACGTGGTACAGAGTGGGGGGAACATTGGGTTATCGTCGTTCTTCACATTCTTCTCGAAGATAGGGAGATTCCACCTTGTTTCTCGCTATGGATTGTGTGTTGAGCATGTTCAGCTTGTTTTACATGTTGTAGAGGGTAGATACCATGCTAGTGTATTGAGTAGAACATGTATAGTAGCATTTTATAGAAGATAGCATGGTTTGTATGGGAGTTCCGGAGATGGAATCCCGAATTTAGGGTTCGGCCTATGAAGGCGATGGACCCGGGTGTCGCCTTCTGAACGCGACAGCCCGACCCATCGCGTTCTGCTTCAGAACGTGCTGTATCGGGGCGTCGCATTCTGAAGGCGACGGTTGACCCTGTTAAGTTCTGGCTTCTGAGGACTAATGGTCTTTGCATGGTTACGTGATTATTGGATCATCTTTATTTATTATTTATAGCAATGGTAAGTGGTGCAACGACACTTGTTGAGGTTGAGGACAACGGCGTTCACATGGTTTGTGTGTGCGTGGCGAGTAGTGCGACTCCTACTGTGGTTACCTCTCTAGTCAGGAGCCCAAAGTATTGTGTGAGCCAGGCACGTTAGTACTCGAAGCTTGTCCTGGTACTTGTGTACCTGTCGAGGTCTGTGTCGTCTTCCTGGACACCCTCACTCTTGTGTAGAGTTGTACATCCGGTTGAGGGAAAGACGGCAGTGGGACAGCGACTTGTGTGAGTTTGTGTTTGTCGCTTGTAGCGCGCTCGTGGTTGGGAGTTATGGACACCAGTAGACATACTGGGCCCCACCTAGTCCTGTTTTCTAGTGCCTCACTTTAGGGAGCTCGGACTGGAGTCCCTAAAGGTGCCAGGCATGGGCCTACGGTAGTGTGGTCAGCAGGTGTGGTGTTGGTTGGTCTCCACAGTTTCTTGGCTTGTTGTGGTGGTGCGGTGATAGCCCACGAATGCGTCGTTAAACACGTGACTAACAATCTCAAAATTATCGGTCTACACTAAATATTTTGACAATAGTTAAGTGGTGAGAGCCGAGTCGAATCCACGGGGAAAAAGATTTTAGAGTTGAAAACCTTGAGTTTTTAGTTAGAAAAATAGCGTGGTGATATTAGAACTAAGCTGCATTAAATAAATCTAAGCTAAACTAAATAAATAAAGAGAGAGAAGAGAGAGAGAGAGAGAGAGAGAAAGACTATTACGAATGGAAGAGAGTAAGAAAATACCTAGTGACCATTAACTAAACAAGATATTCTAAATCTCTTAACACAAGTATATCCACACTAAAATAAATCTAAAGAGACAAGAAGGTGAAGAGAGAAGGTAGAAAGAGGAGAATAGAAGAGAGAGAGACGGAGGGTACAAATAGTGAACAAAATAACTAACAAACTTTTTTTAAATAAAAGAAATAATGTGCATCTAACATACAACTTTAATTAAAGAGAGAATAAGGGAAAACAAGAGAAACGAGAGAGAGAAAGCAAGAGGAGAGAGGAGAGAGAAGAGAGAGAGAAGAGAGAAGAGAGAGAAGCGGCGATAGAGAGGAGAGAGAAAAGAGAGAGAAAGCGAGAGGAGAGAGAGAGCATGAGAAGAGAGAGAGAGAGCGCGAGAGAGATAGGAGAGAGGAGAGAGAGAGCAGCGCAGCGAGAGAAGAGAGAGAGAGCAGCGTGGCGCCCTCACGTTGCATGCATGCAACGTGAGGGGGAGGGCGGTAGGGGCACGCGGGCTGGGGTGCTGGCGTGCGCGGCGGCGGCCGGCGCGGGCGCGGGCAGGGCCGGGCGCGGGGCAGCAGGCGGAGCTGGGAGTGCTCGGGCGCGTGTGGCAGGCAGGCTGGGCGGCGTGGCCTGTGGCTGCTGCTCTGCTTGTGAACCGAAGAGAGAGAGACCGGGAAGAAGAAAGAGAAGAGTAAGAAGAAGAGGAGAAGAAGAAGAGAAAGAAAAAGAGGAGGAAGAGGAGATCGCAGGAGAGAGAGGGCGAGGAGAGCATTCACCCCAGAAAAGAAATGAGAGCCGCTTTTAAAAAGGGGAGGGAATTCTTTTAAAATATAGATAGAAGGAAGAGAGGAAAGAAGAGAGAATTAAGAGGAAGGGTTTTAAAAATAGAGAGAGATTAAAATGAGAGAGTTTTGAAAATTAGAAAGAAAGAGAGAGAAAGAGAAAATATTTTAAAATTAGAATCTCTCTTCATTGTCTCTTATCCATCCTGGTCTATTAGCAAATTCTTGTTGAGTGGCCCATTGTCCTGCAAACAAAGCACATACAAAGATTTAATCAAATTATCATTTTTGTAACAAAATAATAATGGATTAATATAAAATTAAGGATCAGTAGATAATAAATCATCATGATTATCATCAATAATTATCCATTTATCACACCCCCCAACTTACTCATTGCTAGTCCCTTAGCAATGCACATAAGTGAATAATTGAGACAAACAAGAGTTCAAAACATCATACTTCATGACAAGAAAGTAAGAATGAGAATGCTTGGCCATTAGTATTTCAAGTTCCAGTCGAGAGTGTCAAAGGCAAATATGTCAGTTCATGTCATTAGACAGTTCTTCAAGATACACACAAAATTTCATGACTTTTTGTATAATGTTTGAGCATTAATAAGAGAGTGCATGAGTTTTTACTTATCACTCAAGGATGGTATCAACTCTACACTCCTTAAATTCGATCCTCGAATTATAGGTAGCTTTCACTCCGCCTAATTCTTTTTTTCATGCTCTCTTTTTTTTTTTTTTCATTCACATGGTGCTGCACTTCCCTTCACCGTTTGACGCGAGCCTCAACTCTTACCTTAGGAGCCACAAGCCCGGTTACTAAGATCATGGGCATTTTCCATGTTTCTTTTTTTTTCACTACTACACACATTTTCACATTTATTTATAGGCAGGTAGTTTTTTCCCCACGATTGGTCATCAATAGGAATGTAGAATATCAATCAATCAACCTGAATGTTCGGTAAAACTCTCATCATCCATTTGAATAGCTCAAAATAATACTTTACTGTGTTGATGAAATTTCAAATGTATTTTGAGGAAGATGCTAAAAACATAACTAGTTAACTCACCCCTTCAACTCACCACCTTCACAAGTACACACTATGAGTCAAGCTAGAAGCAAAAAAAAATGTCTTGCATGAAATATGAAGCATGAAGCACAATGTTAGGGACAAAAATTTGAGAAGCATGAAGCACAATGTTAGGGACAAAAATTTGAAATACAATTTGTCTCTCCCCCCAACTTAAATGACATTGTCCTCAATGGCATAAAAGTAATGACAATAGAATAAAGCCAATGTAAGTTAAGAAAGGAGAGATGCAACTTGATGATCACATGCGGGTGGTTGCACACTAGCTTTATCAAAGGATAGTGGCCAGCAAACACCTAAGACACAAAATAAAAAAAAAATCAATAGAAATCAATTTTCCTAAAAATATTGGGTTGCCTCCCAACAAGCGCTAAGTTTAATGTCTTCAGCCAGACACGTGGGGGTAACAGGGTCACGTAACACCCCCAATCAATTGACGCCAAATTTTTTCTTTGTAAGGCATCACCAACAATGGTAAGTCAAGTGGTCCAAATGTACCCTGTAGATCAGTAAAGGATAGAGAAATTGGGGCATTCATGATCATATCTTCAATTAAGAAATATTCATGTGTACACTTAAGATCTTTATATGTGTTGAACACATCAATGCGGACTTTATTATTTTCTCCATTTTCACCCACAACTTCCATTTTCAGATCCTCTTTCATGATGTTCAGGTCAGATTGAGTTGAATGCTCAGAGGATTGTTTAAACTCCATAGGCTGACTTGTGTCAAAAATAGTAGCATGATCTGGAATGAAATGGATATGACTTTCAACACAAGGATGCTTAAAAGCTTCAAGCGTAGTTGACCAATCAGCTAGTGATAGCATGTCCATGAACATGTTGGATTTGCCAAGGTTAGGGTGAGGTAGGAATTCTATGTCTTTCTCAACATCAAGAGAGACCCAGTCAATGTGGACTTTAGGCAGAATTTCTAATTCATCTCTTACCCAATAAGAATGATTGATAACTACACCCAGCTCTTTCTCCACACTCACCTCTTCTTTGTTACTCACTTGAAACGATGTCACATCAAACTCGGACCCAACATCTAGATGACACTCTTTCTTTTCTCCCCCCAACTTGAATTCAACTAATTCACTAGAGCTGTCCTCAAATATGACATCATGGATGGAGTCTTCTTGATGGTCAGTTTCTGGGCCAAGACAATGGATTGATTCTTAGTGGCACCTATCTCCTCTTGATTTGACTCATTAATATTATCTCACATCTTTAAAATGGGCATGTCCCCAATCATATTGGACTGAGAAGTTTCAAATGGAATTTGAGAGTCACATTGTGGTCACAATCAAGATAAGGATGTTCATATTTGTCAATGGGTTGACATGGTGATTGGCTATCTTTCCTCCTTTTGATTTCTATGAGTTGCGCAATCAGGAGGTCAGTTTTGACAAATGATTGCTCTAATTCTTGTTGTTTATGGGCGAATATTTGCTCAAAGACTTGTTGGTTATCATGGAATTTTTGCATAAATTGCCCAAATTGATCATCAAATAGGCCTGATTGTGGGGGAGAAGTATACGTGGACTGTGGATATACATGTCCCTCATGATGGCTTTTGTCATGAATATCAATTTGGCATTGGGCCCAATGTTGAAAGTTGTGGATTGGTGGACTTTGGGCTTGGGCTAGAATAGGTTGATCTCTAAGTGTTAAATGTGGCATTACTTCTCCAAGTGGTTGGAAGGGTGTGCCTTCAGGAGCATTTGTTAAGCACACGGCAGATCAATGCCAAAAAAATTTTGATCGAACCATGATATGATTTCGGCACCTAGAAAGGGTCCTTGAATTTCCCCTTGAGGATCTTGATAGAGTAAACTCAATTTTTCAGGGGAAACACCTTGGTCAACTTTTGAGTAAGGAGTGGGTGTGGATAACACTTGAAAGGTTTGGGTCTGTTCTTGGGTTGAGGGAGGTGATGAGATGTAAAGTGGGTCAACATATTTCCTCCACCCTGAATCATACATGTGATCTTTAATTGGGTGACCATGAATCAGATGGGCTTGAGTCCATTTGGAGCCATTGGACTGGTAAGTAGAGGTTGATGGATAAAGTGGGTGAGATTGAGAGTGCATACCATAATGGGCTGATCCAATTTGTCCAAATGATGTGCCCATTTCATAACCATGATTGTCAACCCACATAAATCCTTTTTTATTTTTTTTTTATTTTTTTGTTTTGAAATATTTGATTTTTTTTTTATTTTCAAATAAGTTAGCAAACAATTAATCCTATGACACCTAAGGTTCCCTAGGACATAAACATTTGATTTCTCACTAATCAACTGAGGCCTAGCTCAAATCCACTCTCAAGCCCGTTAACTGGCCAGGTAAGAGGTGGGAAAGTGGGAGGTTTCCCCTACTCTCGCAGGGACCTAATTAAGTAACCACTTGTCCACTTAGGCATTTGCCTATGAACCTCTAGCCTTAGACACCAGTCTCAAACTTGATAGTGGGCCAAGTGGGCCTAAGTCTCAAAGTGAACCCTAAGTCAAGTTTCTACTTTCTTTTATTGAGCTTGGGAATGCAAAAGATGCAAGAAGTTGTGGTTTGGGGCTAAGGAAGGGTGATCAAATCCCCACCTTATCTTGTTAAGGAAACTGCCCTTAAAATATTTTTAGAAATGATATGCACACCACAAAATCAAGCAAGGGGTTCTATGCAAGCATGGCAATGCATGATCATGCTTTTAAGAAAGTTGAGATTCTCACCTTGCCTCCAGCAATCTTTGACAAGAAAGGAAACTTTTCAAAAAAAAACTTACCTAAAGATGAAAGTCTAAATGATGCATGCCCTAAAGATGGAAAGTTTCTAATCTTGACATGACATCTTTTATTGGATTCAAGTGATTGATTTTTTTTATTTTTTAATGAATTATCTAAACATGGCAACTAAAAAAAGGAAACTCAATCAAGAGGGTTTTAAGGGTACTTACCTCCAACGCAATCCCTCGTTCTTTTGGAAAGTAAAATAAATAGAAAGAGTGAGAGAGAGAAGGAAACTCACCTCACTTACCTTTTTTTCTGATTTTTTTGTGCAATTTTCGGATTTGTTTTCCAAAACAGCCCCTTTTACTTATAGATCTCCCTTTTAGTGACAGATTTCTGACAGATTCTTCAATTTTACAATTTTCAGGATTTTTCACTTTTTATTTGATACCTACAAAAAGAAAGAAAATGTTGGCATGAATATATACAAAAAACATCAAGATTATCAAAACTAAAATTCTAATTCCCCGACAACGGCGCCAAAAATTGATAGCCCACGAATGCGTCGTTAAACACGTGACTAACAATCTCAAAATTATCGGCCTACACTAAATATTTTGACAATAGTTAAGTGGTGAGAGCCGAGTCGAATCCACGGGGAAAAAGATTTTAGAGTTGAAAACCTTGAGTTTTTAGTTAGAAAAATAGCGTGGTGATATTAGAACTAAGCTGCATTAAATAAATCTAAGCTAAACTAAATAAATAAAGAGAGAGATATTAGAGAGAGAGAGAGAGAGAGAGAGAAAGACTATTACGAATGGAAGAGAGTAAGAAAATACCTAGTGACCGATTAACTAAACAAGATATTCTAAATCTCTTAACACAAGCATATCCACACTAAAATAAATCTAAAGAGACAGGAAGGTGAAGAGAGAAGGTAGAAAGAGGAGAATAGAAGAGAGAGAGACGGAGGGTACAAATAGTGAACAAAATAACTAACAAACTTTATTTAAATAAAAGAAATAATGTGCATCTAACATACAACTTTAATTAAAGAGAGAATAAGGGAAAACAAGAGAAACGAGAGAGAGAAAGCAAGAAGAGAGAGAGGAGAGAGGAGAGAGGAGAGAGAGAAGAGAGAAGAGAGAGAAGCGGCGATAGAGAGGAGAGTGAAAAGAGAGAGAAAGCGAGAGGAGAGAGAGAGCGCGAGAAAGAGAGAGAGAGAGAGCGTGAGAGAGAGAGAGACGCGAGAGAGATAGGAGAGAGGAGAGAGAGAGCAGCGCGGCAAGAGGAGAGAGAGAGAGCAGCGCGGCGCCCTCACGTTGCATGCATGCAACGTGAGGGGGAGGGCGGCAGGGGCACGCAGGCTGGGGCGCTAGCGTGTGCGGCGGCGGCCGGGCGCGGGGCGCGGGCGGGGCGGGCGCGCTCGGGCGCACGCGGCAGGCGGGCTGGGTGGCGTGGCCTGCGGCTGCTGCTCTGCTTGTGAACGAAGAGAGAGACCGGGAAGAAGAAAGAGAAGAGTAAGAAGAAGAGGAGAAGAAGAAGAGAAAGAAAAAGAGGAGGAAGAGGAGATCGCAGGAGAGAGAGGGCGAGGAGAGCGTTCACCCCAGAAAAGAAATGAGAGCCGCTTTTAAAAAGGGGAGGGAATTCTTTTAAGATATAGATAGAAGGAAGAGAGGAAAGAAGAGAGAATTAAGAGGAAGGGTTTTAAAAATAGAGAGAGATTAAAATGAGAGAGTTTTGAAAATTAGAAAGAAAGAGAGAGAAAGAGAAAATATATTTTAAAATTAGAATCTCTCTTCATTGTCTCTTATCCATCCTGGTCCATTAGCAAATTCTTGTTGAGTGGCCCATTGTCCTGCAAACAAAGCACATACAAAGATTTAATCAAATTATCATTTTTGTAACAAAATAATAATGGATTAATATAAAATTAAGGATCAGTAGATAATAAATCATCATGATTATCATCAATAATTATCCATTTATCATGCGGTAGCTGGACCTTTTGCCCGTGGCTGCGAGGCTGAGAGGTAGTCCTGTGTGGCTTGTCTGGGTTAGTTGCTGGTGTCGCGAACCAGTCTTCGTGACCTGAGTGTGGCGTTTTCTACTCTAGCTCGTACACTTGGACGAGGTTTGATGTTTATTTATTGAATGCTATTTTCAGTTAATAGCTTGTGATAATTGTTATTTAACAGCTTTAAAACCATGCATAGATAGTTCTATAAATTGCCTAGTGTAGCTTCTTGTTACTGCACTTTGTGAGTTTGGTTTTGTGCGGCTTTTAGGGGGGTTTCCCTACTGAGCCAGTGACTTGCGAGGCTCACCCCTACCCCTTTCAGGTGAGGGAGAGTAGGAGGCTTCCCGTCCTTCGTCTAGTTCGGAGCCGCACCGTAGCAGAGTTGGGTCTGCACCACCAGTAGTGTAATCTTTACTTTCTGTTGACCTCGGGGTATGCCCCAGGCTGTTGTACTTTGAGTTTGACTTCAATTGAGAAAAAAAAAAATTTTTCAAAAGAGAAGGGGCACAAGGAAGACAAACCAGCTAAGTGCACTATCTCCCAGCAGGAGATAATGTTCTCACTCCCCTGGCTGTTTCCTGTACCCAAAATTTTATATAAATCAATCAACCAGATACACAGAAACGTCGGGGCATACCCCTGATGACACAAAGGAGCTAGACTAGCCTAATAGAAGGAAGACCAGTTTTATGAAACAAAATCGGACCTTTACATACAGATGGAAGAGATGAACGGCTATGGAACACTGAACTACCGCCTCTATCACAAGCATACGAAGCAAGGGCGTCTGCCACCCTGTTGGTCTCCCAGTAGACATGAACCAGCTTAATGTTGGTCTTGCTTAAAAAAGACCTGGCAATTCTCCACCACCAAGTACACTTCCACGATGGGCACATGTTGGAGTTGATAGAGTGTACCAACGTAAGAGAACCAGAGTTGACAATAGAGATGGGGAGACCATAGTACTCAGCCAACCTTAATCCATCACAAAGAGCACGAACCTCAGCAAGCATGCTATTGCCTTGGCCATAGTAGAAAGCGAAGCCAAGATGAATATCACCATTTGAATCCTAAATACAACCACCACCACCACAAGGGCCGGGATTGCCTTTACAGGCACCGTCCACATTCAGACTGAAACCAAACTGAGGAGGAGTCCACCTAACGAGCTTTGGCACTTTCAGTTTGACTGAGGGATTGAAACCAAAGTGCTGAAGATTTCTGAGTTGATTTGGTGTGCTTTCCTTTTTAAAGATCATCCCTTGGACTGCCACGTTAGTAGCATATCTGATGTCAGAAATAATACTCTTCAAGGATTTGCTTCTTGAATCAAAATGCTTAGCACATCTGAATTTCCATATTTCCCACAACAGTAAAAGGACAACATAAATGGCAATAAAACTAGAGGCGGACTGGCAGTTGGACACAGAGATAATGTTCCATAAGGTAGTGGTGATATGAGGACCCATGACCTTATCATGAAGAAGAGGACTCGCCTAGCACCACAGCAAAGTCGCCAAATCCTCTGTAAGGAAAAGGTGATCAAGGTCTTCAACCGATGGATCCTTGTAGTAGGAGCATAAGGAAGCTAATTGGATGCCACAATCAAAAAGATGGTCATCAGTGGGCATAGCACGATGCAAAATCCTCCAACAAAAAATAGAAGCCCTGAGGTTAAAAGCATGATGTCAAATATTAAGCAGGGTAGAGCGGTGAACACCATGCGGCCTAATAGCCTGGAAGGCGGAGCTGGTAGAGAAGATGTCGTTAGTGTTATTCATCCAAACACATATATCTGGGGTATTAGACAGGTTAATATTCTCCATCACAAGGCGAATAGTGGCATGACTCCTGAGAGGATGATCATCTTGGTCAGCCACGTCTTTGACAGATAAATGGGGTTGTTGAGAAAGAGTTGGAAGTAGGGAAATAAGCGGAGCACTGCCAACCCACTTGTGTCTTAGAATATCAATATCTTTTCCATCCCCAAGGACCCATCTACTATTCTGGAGGATAAAAGATTTGGCCACATTAAAAACTTCTTTAGAAATACTAGAAGGAAATGCCTTAGTGACTTCAGAAAAAGGAGACTTGAGAAGTATGCTTCTGGCATATTTAGACCACAGCGACTGACCATTCATAGCATTCCAAATAAGCTTAGCCATGAGAGAGACTTGAACATGCCACATGCTTCTAACCCCCAAACCTCCTTCCTGCTTTGACCTGTTAATGCTTTTCCATGAAATCCAATGCCTACGCCTTTGACCATCCGCCCCATTCCTGAAAAAGGAAGCATAGGACCGCTCAATGTAGTGGAGGATAGACTTAGGCAAACAAGATGTAGAAGCAACGTAAATTGGAAAGGAACAAAGGACGGAGTTGATCAAAATAACCCGCCCAGCTTGAGAGAGCATCTTAGACTTCCAAGAGGCCAGAGAATTATTCACTTTATCTAGGATATGCTTGTAATGGGATACTAATGTACGTCTGGCAGTAAGGGGAACACCCAGGTAGGATAAAGCACCTTCATGTCTTCTAAAACTGGTCAGAGCTTTAATACGAAGAACTTTGGCTGCTAAGGCCTTCTGAGAGATAACAAGACTTTAGTTGAGAAATGGCTATGTATACTTCATGTAAATATTTGTGAGATGTGGAAATCTTATATATATTTGAGTTGTTTCCTTTATATTTCTACAGACATGTGAATGATATCTCTAGCAAGGCTACGGCTCGTTCGTGGGAGATGGAGTCGGGTCAAGCTGGTTATTAGGTTAATGAGTTTGAACGATGAGGACCGTCACACAAGGGGTCCCTACCTCAAGGAGTAGAGCCGACCCGCTGGGGCCTTCACGTCGGAATGGCCACCTCCTCCTCACTCCAAGCACCACACGGACGTCGCCTACACCAAGTAGACGTCACCTCCTCACCACGAGCACCAGGAACAAGCCAGAGAACACAAGAGAGCTCGAGAGAGGAAGAAGAAGAAGAAAAGGAGAAGAAAGAAAGGGAGGGGAAAATGGGTCGCCTGCCTCGGTTTTGAAACAACGAGCCTAGAAACACGAGGGTCGGGCCGGCGCGACACAACCATGTCACCACCGCCCAACAGGTCACGACCATGTCGCGACCGCCTACCCCGGCGCGACACCAAAAGCGATAAAACCTCAAAGACCGGGAAAACATAAATGCAATGGCCTGCCAAGTCGCGTCAACGTCATACACGCCTAACACCCGATAAGCCCGTTCTGACAGAAAGGACAGCGGTCAGAACGGTCAGAAGCAAAGTCGTGTTGCCTCTGGACGCCGCGACAAGAATGCATCGCCCACTTCTGTCGCAACCAGAACGTGACAGGCAGGGTGCCATGACCAAAAGCAAGTCGCAACCGGCTCCTCTAGCATGACAATGTCATGACCAGGGGGTCCGTCACAACCATGAGGATGGGGCCAAGGGCCCGAGAGGGCCGGGTCTTACACCCGTGAGCTTCTTTATCCACTCGATCATCTTTAGGACATGGTTCTAAACCGATGTCCTCTTAGTCATCCTTGCACGAAATAGACTCTTTGAAATCTCATATTTCTGAGTCCATTCCTCCTCTTCAAACAATATGCGAAGGTGCAAGATAATGGATCTAACATCCTTCTTTTTATGTTCTCTCTGTAACTCGAGAGTCATAGAGGCCAGCATATAACACTGAGTAAGAGTCGAGTCTTCTTGATACTTCTTATAGCGATAAACATCTTCCTTACTAATCCCTTCCTCTAGTTTGGGCATGATCTCATCCAAGACATATGTAATTTTCTTCATCGTGAGAACAATTCTTATGTTATAGAGCCAATCTGCGTAATTAGAACCAATGAGACGATTGGCATCTAGTATGCCATAGAGTGGGTTTTCAAGTGACATATTTCTGAAAATGCATATGTAGCAAGAAATTAAACATGTTGACTTTTGGATTTGAAGAAAATTAAGACATGAACTTTTATCTTAATTAATTCCCACTATTTCTCATGAGACACATGATACCCTCGGCATGTGAATTGAAAGTTTCTAGTAACTTCTAGTGGGGATCGGGATCCAATTGACGTCTTGACATAACCTCGAGGGACTCGACCAATCATATCAAGTCCAAAAGGTAGGCAACTCTTGATAATCACAACTCCTTGTGATTCTTGACATATTTGGCCTCCAAATCATCATGGTCTTGAGGGACTCGACCAACCATGATATTTGGTTAAATCAGCACCATCATTACATAATGAGTATGATTCGATAATATGCTCCCGAGGGACTCGGACAAGCATACCATATCCTTAAGCCACTAGTGATATCTCCATGTCGTAGGACAGATGTCAA
Source organism: Colocasia esculenta (assembly GCA_014218235.1). Taxonomy (NCBI): domain Eukaryota; kingdom Viridiplantae; phylum Streptophyta; class Magnoliopsida; order Alismatales; family Araceae; genus Colocasia; species Colocasia esculenta. The sequence continues at coordinate 116,120,449 of CM024754.1, forward strand.
AACCCAATATGAGTGAGCCTCGAGGGACTCGATCAACTCAGCCCACATCAAGAAATGATGTCTCCCCCTATAATGATGGAAGGCCACATAGGTCAATCTTTCGTTTTTTGGAATAGAGGGGTAGAACTTTTAATTGAAGGTGTTAGTCTCTAACTAGGTGGTTTTGATGTAGGAGTATGGACAGAAGGGGTAAGGGTTTGGATACGTCTAGTCATGAAGAAACCTCTGCTGGAGGACCCCCTGGAAGAGCTCAGGACACCCCTGTGAGTAATGCTCAGGGAGCTTCTGCCCCACCCGACTTCGCTGCATTGATGCTTTCGTTTCAAGGTGCAAACCATGATGCGGAACCTTGGTATTTCCCAGCCAGATAGGGGTGCAGGGATATCATTAATAGAGAAATTCAAGAAGATGGGACCTCTGGTTTTTGCTGGGACCAGTCAACCGGAAGAAGTGGAAGGTTGGGTCAGAGAAATGGAAATGATTTTCAGAGCTATAAAATGTGTAGAGGAGGATACGGTGACCCTGACCACTTACATGCTCCAAGGTAGGGCTGATGACTGGTGGCAATGCATGGTGAGAAGCATTTTCAAGAACAGGGTTGATGATATCCACTGGGAGGAATCTTTGCAAGTGTTTAATGAGAAGTACACTCCTCAACACATCAAAGATAAGAAAGAATTGGAGTTTCTTTAGCTGGAGCAAAAGGGTTTAAGCATATCTAAATATGAGGCTATGTTCACTCGTCTGGAAAAATATGCACCCCATATATGCAGTGACGAAGTCAGAAGGGTGAAGAAGTTTGTTAGGGGTTTGAAGCCTGGTGTGCGCAGTAGGGTGGCACCTATGGATCCTCAAACTATGACTGTGGCTTTGAGGATAGCCTTTATAGTTGAAGCAAAATATAAAGAATATGTCAAGGACAAGGGTGCCAGACCTGAAAAGAAAAGGAGTTTGCCTGAGAAGGATAAGAAGGAGAAGAATAAGAAGTCCTCCACGGAGCATGCAAAAGGTGGAAGAAGTAAGAGATGGCTAGTTTGCGCTCAATGTGACAGAAGGCACCCAAGGACTGAATGTTGTTGTGGCCAGACTGGACACATGATTAAGGACTACCCTCAGCCTCGGCAGCAGCCAGCCCCAAAGCCACAACCTCGTGGGCAGGCCAGAGTTTTTGCTTTGACCAAGGAAGAAGCGAAGGAAACACCTACTGTGGCCGAAGGTATTCTTCTAACTGAAGGAATGCATGCCAAAATTTTATTTGATCCGGGGGCTACTCATTCTTTTATATCTTGTAAATTTGCCAACATGTTTAAAAAGGAAGTGACTTTGCTCGGTGAGGGTATGACTCTTGACTGTCCCATTGGTCAGATAGTGACCCTCTCCACAGCCATTTCCATAGTAAGTATAACAATTGGGGATCATGAGCTCCTTGCTTATGTTTACATACTTCATATGCAAGATTATGATATGATTCTGGGTATGGACTGGATGGCTAATCATTTTGCAGTACTAGATTGTAAAAGTAGGACTTTAACCTTCAAGAAACCTGGAGTAAAAAGATTTAGTTATTTTAGTTACCAGTGTCCTAAGAGTGGGAGCCCCAAGAACTTACTATCAGCTGTCAAGGCGATGAAGTGGTTAAGGAGTGGGTGTCAGAGGTACCTAGCTTGCGTGCTTGTTTTTTCCTCTAAGCTTAAGCAGTCATCCATCAGGACATAAAGGTTGTAAATGAGTTTCCTGATGTTTTTTCGGATAAGCTGCCAGGCCTCCCTCCTCATAGAGAGATTGATTCCTCTATAGATTATGTCGGGTGCCTTGCCAGTGTCCATAGCTCCCTATAGTTGGGCACCGATGGAACTTGAAGAATTAAAGAAGCAATTGCAAAGTTGTTAGATTTGAGGTACATTAAGCCTAGTGTATCATCTTGTGGAGCCCCGGTCTTGTTTGTCAGGAAGAAGGATGGATCCCTCCAGTTGTGTATAGATTACTAGAAGTTAAATCAAGCAACCATGAAAAACAAGTATCTGTTACCTAGAATTGATGACATGTTTGACCAGCTGCAGTCTGCAACCATGTTCTCTAAAACAAATTTGAGATCTGGTTACCATCAGCTTAGAATTAGAGATGAGTATATTCCAAAGACCGTGTTCAGAACCCGGTATGGACACTATGAATTCCTAGTGATGCCCTTTGGGCTAACTAATGCTCCAGCAGTGTTCATGGATCTGATGAATAGAATTTTTCAGCCCTATTTGGACAATTTTGTGGTAGTGTTTATAGATGATGTTCTAGTTTACTCCCCCACGGAAGAAATGCATGCAGAACACTTGAGGGTGGTAATAGAAATCCTGAGGAAGAATCGACTTTATGCTAAATTTAGTAAGTGTGAATTTTGGCAATCATAAGTGCAATTTTTGGGGCATGTGATTTCAGGTAATGGTGTGTCAGTGGATCCCAGCAAGGTCGTGGTTACTTTGAATTGGGAGAAACCCAAAAATCCATCTGAGGTTAGGAGTTTCTTAGGACTAGTTGGGTATTACATGAGGTTTATCGAAGGATTCTCTTCCTTAGCATTTCCCATGACCCAATTGACCAGGAAGGGAGTACCTTATGTGTGGACCAGTTATTGTGAGCACAGTTTTTAGAAGCTGAAGAAAAAGCTCACCTCAACACCTGTACTGATTTTACCCCAAGGCTCAGGAGGTTTTGTACTTTACACTGATGCATCTCTAAAGGGAATCGGCTATGTTTTGATGCAGTATGGTAGAGTAGTAGCTTATGCCTCCAGGCAGTTAAAAGATCATGAGAAGAACTACCCAACTCATGATTTAGAGCTGGCAGCTACTGTGCATGCACTTAAGGTTTGGTGGCATTATCTGTACAGAGAGCAGTTTGAGGTACTTACTGATCATAAGAGCTTGAAATACATCTTTTCTCAGAAGGATCTAAATTTGAGGCAGTACTGATGGTTAGAGTTACTGAAGGATTTTGACTTCTCCGTAAACTATCACCAGAAAAAGCTAACATAGTGGCTGATGCATTGAGTAGGAAGAGGCTTATGGCTTTGCAACTACATCAGCAATGGAAGGAAATTGATGAATTGATTGCTCATTCCCCTAGGCAGGAATTAGGAAGCTTTAGGCTTGCTGGTTTAAGGGTGAGTTCTGCACTTCTAGACCAAATCCAGGAGGCCCAACTGAAAGACCCATAGTTGCAAGGTTTATTAAGTAGGCCAATTTTTGTTAAAGATGACTTGGGATTGATTAGATTTCATGGCCGGATTTGTGTGCCAAAGGATGAAGAAATCAGGTTGATGTTACTATCCGAAGGGCACAAATCTATGTATTTGGTTCACCCTAGTAGTACAAAGATGTACGGAGACTTGAAAAAGCAATTCTGGTGGCAAGGCATGAAGAAAGACATTGCAGAGATGGTGAGTAGGTGTTTGACCTGCCAATTAGTTAAGGCTAAACACTAGAGACCAGATGGTTTGATGCAAAGAATTGAAATTCCAGTATGGAAGTGGGACCATATTAATATGGACTTTGTATCAAGGCTGCCCCGGACCAGAAAGAAACATGATGCCATTTGGGTTGTTGTCGACAGACTCACCAAGTCAGCACACTTTCTTGCTTACACCAAGACCCAATCAGAAGAAAGCCTAGCTTAGTTGTACATCAAAGAGATAGTTAGATTGCATGGAGTTCCTCTGTCCATCATTTCTGATAAAGACTCTAGGTTTACTGCTAGGCTCTAAAGAGCTTGCAATCAGCATTAGGGACCCAATTAAAATTCAGTTCAGCTTACCACCCCCAAACTGATGGTCAATTAGAGAGGACAATCAGAACCCTAGAAGACATGCTGAGGGCATGCAGCCTAGATTGGCATGGGAATTGGGACGACCATCTCCCACTAGTTGAATTTGCCTATAACAACGGTTACCATGCTAGTATTGGTATGGCACTCTATGAAGCACTGTATGGAAGACCTTGTAGGACCCCCATCTGCTGGTCTGAAGTGGGGGACAAGAGTTTGATTGGGTCAGATCTGATTCAAGACTGTACAGAGAAAATCAAGGTGATCAAGAGGAGGATCAAGCTGCTCAAGATAGGCAAAAGAGTTATGCTGATAAGAGGAGAAGACCGTTGGAATTTTTCATGGGAGATCATGTATTCCTGAAGGTATCTCCTACTAAAGGTGTCTTCAGGTTCAATCAGAAGGGAAAACTCAGTCCCAGGTATGTGGGACCATTTGAAGTTTTGGCCAGAGTGGGGATGGTAGCCTATCAACTCACCTTACCACCGTCATGGTCTCACATCCACAATGTATTTCATGTGTCTATGCTCAAGAAATATGTGGTAGACCTCACTCATGTCATCAGTCATGATGGCTTATGTCACGCTCGATGCAAAATATCGGAACGCGAGGTAGTTGCAAGTAAAGGGTATAGAGCGAATACTAGACATCAAACCATTTCGAAATGAATAATATTAAAGCAAATTCATTTCATTAATACTTTCCAATGCCTAGTTACAACCACTAATATCAGAGCCAATCTATAGGGCCCAATTACATTGAAAGAAGGCAAAAGACTAAACTTCAAACCTAACTACTACAATGCTAAACATAGCAATAGGACGCTAGGGTACTCATGACATCACTCCAGATCATTCCCGTCCTCTTGAGTGTATGGTTCATCCTCGGTCTCACCTGGGAACACAACGACAAATAACGCAGGGTGAGCGAACATCGCCCAGTAGGACTTAAATCTCAATAGTCAAGCAGGCTTTAAATAGTTAATGCATTAAAGGAAGAGTAACTAATGATAGAGAGAGAGAGTCGAGTAAAAGATAGCAAGATAGCATGTGAACAAAATAGTACAGCTTTCCAAATATAGACTTCCCAAAAATAGCACAGGTGTCAGGAATAGCACAACAATAGCAGGATGGCCATAGCACAATAGCACAAGTATAGCAATAGCACAACGAGTATAGTATAGCACTTTGTTGTCAATGGACAACGAGAGAATATAGCACTTTTTGATTGTCATTTAGATAGTCGAGATAGATAGAACTTGAGTGTAATGCCAAACACTCTGATCATTTAACTCCCATGGCACTAGCACTTTCGGGCGCACATCCTAGGACCAGATCGGGCCCTTTATATTTTGCCAAGCATTGGTTATATTGTTTATCTTTTAGATAATCAGTCAATGGCCAATATAGAGTACCAAGAATAGATAAGCGCACTAGATGAATAGACGAGATAGTAGAGTGAACGTGAATAGATGAGCGAATAGAGTGTAGAAGAGAGATAGTGGACATTGCACATAACACGTCGAGTAAACAGGTGATAATAACAGTTGCACAACACGCGCACTCGGTATTGGCAGTCAGGTGGAATTCACGACCCTACCACTGGCCTTGTTATTCACAAGCCCAGAGGTCCGGCGTGATTCAAGATGAGAGTGAACTTCTAATAGCCGATTGGATCGTATTGATCCCTAAAGGGTTTCATAGGCGTTAGGGTACAACCGGCTCGTCGACCATGTGGGAATCCATAGACAGAGGATACTTACAGAGGCCTTGAACAAAGACTCACTAGTCCGGCAGAAGGAGTATCCGTCGGAGAGTTCATCCAAGTCAAGAAAGAGGGTAATTATGGAAACAAGTGTTCGACGTTCTAGAGGAGTTCTAGAACAGTGGAGCGTCGAGATCGGTGTTTCAAAACAATGCAAAAATCGAGAACAAGTTAATTTATAAATAAGGCAATTTAATTGCATAAATTACCAGATAGATTATGCCAATTAAGCCATATTTGGATGGTTCAAAGTGTGTGCATGTGTCATGAAATCTTGGATGGAAATTAGCTGTGTGTATGTATTTCAAATCACATATTAATGTTCAATTTATATTAAGTGCATTTACTGCGGTATAACTGAGAATTAAGGGTATAAGCACAGTAGCAATTTGAGTATTTGCAAAATAGGGGGTTTTCTACAAAAACCTGTGAACGCAACGCACCCATGAAAGGGTTGCGACGGGTTCAGGGTAGAATGCGACAGAGGCTTGCATGGATCGCGACGGGGTGTTCAGAACCGGCGCTGAGAACGCGACAGAGTCATGTGAGGAACGCGACAGGATAGGCACAGGGATCGCGACGTCGATCCTGTCGCGTTCAGAACGCGACGGGACGACTATCGCAATCCAACCCCAGAACGCGGCCTATCGGGTCGTCGCATTCTGGTGGTCGGTGCCTGAGTCCGACAGGATTCGAACAGGACCTTGGATTGCGGGCCAAACTTAAACCAATTGATACAGAAGGCTTTAGAAATTGAGAACAAATCATACAGTGCATGAAACATTGTGAAACCAAATCTAAACGACTCTAGACAGGCCAGGGTACATGTAGTTTATAGGAATTTGAAAACTATAAAGGTTTCGACATGCTTCAGTCAAGTTAAACAGGAAGAACATGGAACAGGAATCAGTGGAGTAAAAGAATTAATTCACCATTGGAGTAGATGAAAATTAGGGCTTCTAGGGGCGAAGGAAAGGTAACACGCATCAGAACATCCAGTAAAAATTTCGTGGCCTAGAATTAAGTACACATGAAGAACAAGATTAAAGATGAAGGGTTGGGGTCATGGAGTTCACAGAACATGGAAAATTGAGAGCTAAAGATTTGCTCGATGGAAAAATATGAAACCAAAGGACTTTTGTTCCTGATAGACGAGACATCCTACAGAAAAAGTTTCATGGTTTATGCTCGTGAGAATGTCTACCTTTGATTGTTTTCTTCTTCTAGGGTTAAGAACTTGAAGAACTCAGGGAAGAACTTGAGAGATCCCTCTTCTCCACGAATTCTCCCCCTCTTAGCCTCTCCTCCTAGTCCAGGAACCTCTTGGCACGAGCTAGGGTCAGCCATGAGGGTTTAAGAGAAGTATTTAAGCTTCTCCCTATTCTCTTTCCTAGTTTAAGTCTAACTCCTATTAAATTCCAAATTTCCTATTTTCCTCTCCCCTTTTTAAGCAAGAGATCTCCTATTTGGGTTGGGAGAGAGGGGATTTCATGGCCAATCAATTAGGGTAGGTTTAGGAATCCAATTCTAACTCAAACTAGCTATTTAATGTATTAAATATCTCTTTTCTATTTTAGTAATATTTTAGTTATGAATTTTGGGTATTCTCTATTATTCCCCTTTTTAAAATATCTATTTTAGCCCACTAATTTCTAAGGGTCCATTTAATAAAGCCCATTACTTATTTTCATTTGATGGGTTTTATTAATTCTCTTTTCTTTGATTTTCTAATTACTTTTGTTTTTATTATTATTAAATTATATTATTTATTTATTTATTATTTGAAAAATCCAGGTTGCTACATCCCCCCTCTTAAAAAGAATTTGGTCCCCAAATTCATATGATCATAATGGAGGGAATGTCTTACCGAAAAGATCAGGGTAGTTCCGTCTGATGGTTCCTTCTGGTTCCCAGGTTGCTTCTTCCACTCCAAGGTTATTCCATAGGACTTTAACCACATGGATGGGACGGTTCCTGAGTTGTTGTATCTTCCGTTCCAGTATCTTGATTGGCTTCCCTTCGTATGTCACATCCTTGTTCAACACCAACTTCTCGTGGCGAATGATGTGCGTGGGGTTGTACACATATTTCTTAAGCATGGAAATATGGAACACATTGTGTACACATGACAGATCCCGTGGCAACGCCAGCTGGTATGCAACCTCACCAACCCTTTCGAGTACTTCAAAAGGACCGATGAATCTAGGGCTGAGCTTTTTCTTTACACCGAATCTTTGGATGCCACGAGTAGGTGACACTTTTAGAAATACATGATCACCCACTTGAAATTCCAGATCTCGCCTTCTTTTGTCGGCGTAGCTCTTCTGTCTGGATTAGGCAATCTTGAGCCGGTCTCTGATTACCTGAATGTCCTTTGTTGTCCATTGCACCATGTCTGGGCCTAGCCATTGTTGTTCTCCAACTCATTCCAGCATGCAAGAGATCTACAGTTCCTTCCGTAGAGTGCTTCGAATGGTGCCATCTTAATGCTTGCCTGATAACATTTGTTATAGGTGAACTCAATTAGGGGTAGGTGCTCATTCCAATAACCTTGAAAATCTATAGTGCAAGCTCTCAACATGTCTTCCACTATTTGGTTGGTTCTTTCAGTTTGCCCATCGGTTTGCGGATAGAATGTGGTACTAAAGTTGAGTTTAGTACCCAGTGCACCTTGCAGTCCTTTCCAAAAATGAGATGTGAATCTCGGATCTCGATCCGAAACAATCGATGATGGAATGCCATGTAGTCTTACAATCTCCTTGACATATAAGGCAACTAGTACCTCCACTGACCACTTACTCTTTATAGGCAGAAAGTGGGCATATTTGGTTAGTCGGTCCACAATGACCCATATGGCGTCGAGTCCACCACGAGTCTTGGGTAAACCCATGATGAAGTCCATGCCGATGCTTTCCCATTTCCATTCTGGAATATCAAGTGGTCTGAGTACACCCGCAGGGCGCAGGTGTTCCGCTTTTACTTGTTGGCAAGTAAGGCAGTGAGCAGCATGCTCGGCTACCTCTCTCTTCATGTTCGGTCACCAAAACGTTCTTTTCATGTCTTGATACATTTTGGTACCTCCAGGATGAATGGTGTACTTTGTCTTGTGGGCTTCATCCATTAGCTTTCTCTTCAATTCTTCATTGTCAGGAACGCATGTCCTTCCTTGAAAGACAAGCCTTCCCTCTTCGGTCATAGCAAAGTCCGGCCTTTCGGCTAGAGTTTCCTTGATGCGAACTAAGAACGGATCATTGTCTTGTTGGGCTTTGATCTCTTCCAGCATGTCGGATTGAATCTTGATATTAGCAACCAAGACTCGATCATCACTATGTTCAATGGTTAAGTCTAACCTTGCGAATTGTTCTAATAGTTGCATCTCGCTAAGGACTAGACTCGAAACAGATGCCATCGGCTTTCTACTAAGAGCGTCAGCCACAACATTTCCCTTGCCAGGATGGTATTGGATGTGGAAGTCAAAATCTTTCAAGTATTCCAGCCATCTCCTTTGTCTCATGTTGAGTTCCTTCTGAGAGAATAAATACTTCAGACTTTTATGGTCTGAGTAGACAGTGAATTGCTCACCATATAGATAATGTCTTCAAATCTTCAAGGCGAAGACCACAGCAGCTAGCTCGAGATCATGTACAGGGTAGTTGACTTCATGTGTCTTCAGTTGTCTTGAAGAATAGGCGATGACCTTCTCCTTTTGCATGAGTACACACCCTAACCCAATTCCTGAGGCATCGGTGTAGATAGAGAAACCCCCTCCCTCTATTGGTAGAGCGAGAACAGGTGCTGAGGTAAGACAGTCTTTGAGAGTTTGGAAACTTTTCTCACACTCTTTACTCTAAGAGTATGGGTTCTCCTTTCGTGTCAGACGTGTGAGAGGAACGGCGATCCTTGAGAATTTCTTGATGAACCGCCGGTAGTAACCAGCCAGTCCTAAGAAGCTTCTGATCTCAGCGACGTTGGTTGGTCTCTCCCAATTGAGTACAACTTCACTTTGGAGGGATCAATGGAGATTCCGTCCTTTGAGATAACATGGCCCAAGAAAGACACTTCTTCGAGCCAGAAGTCACCCTTGCTTAGTTTTGCATACAGCTTGTTGTCTCGCAAGACTTATAGCGCTATCTTTAGATGGTCTTCATGCTCTAATTTGGTCCTTGAATATATGAGGATGTCGTCGATAAAGACGACCACGAACTTGTCGAGGTAAGGATGATATATGTTGTTCATGAGTTGCATGAAGACTGCAAGAGCATTGGTTAGACCAAAAGGCATAACGACAAATTCGTAGTGTCCATACCTACTCCTGAAAGCCGTTTTGAAAATATCGTCATCCTTGATCCTCATTTGATGATAGCCAGATCGAAGGTCGATCTTGGAGAAATATTGAGCTCCCGATATTTGGTAGAACAGTTCATCGACCCTGGGCAGTGGGTGATGGTGAGTTGATTGAGTTGTCGATAGTCGATACAGAGCCTCATCGATCCATCCTTCTTTTTGACGAACAGCACGGGTGCTCCCCATGGGGAAGTACTTGGTCTAATGAACCCTTTTTCCAGCAGCTCCATCAATTGCGCCTTCATTTCCTTTAACTCGGCCGGGGACATTCGGTATGGTTGACGTGATACAGGGGCAGCTCCAGGGATCAGCTCGATGGCGAAGTTGACATCACGTTCCGGGGGAATCCCTGGCAGATCTTCAAGAAACACATCGGGGAAATCCTGGACTATGTGGATGTCTTCTATCTTAGAACCCTTCTTTTCCACAACTACGGCTTCTAGGAAAGCAATACAACCTTTTCTTATCATGTTGTGGGCTTTTATGGCAGAGATTAGAGACATTCGTCTCTTATGTCTGATTCCAGATAATGCCAATTTAGGAAAGTCACTAAAGGTAACCTTCCCTTTCTTACAGTCAACACTTGCCCCATATGTGGACAACCAGTCGGCTCCCAAAATTACATCATAGCCTTCCATGGACATACACACCAGGTCGGCTTTTAGGTTATGGTCTCTGATCATTACGTCGGCAGATGGGAAATACTTGTTCAGTTTCTCCTTTTCCCCTAGTGGTGTTGTGACAGAGAACTCACAACCCATGGATATAGGTTTTGCAGTTAGGGTATCAGCAAAGTGTTGAGATATAAAAGAATGAGTAGCTCCAGTATCGAAAAGAACAAATGTTGATAAGGAGAAAACTTGTAGAGTACCTTCTACCACGCCTCCTTCCATAGCAGGTTCCTCTTCATGTAGGGCTTGCAGTCTTCCCTGTCTCTTAGGCGCATTAGGGCGCTTCTCATTGTCCTTCAGTAGCGGGCACTCGGGAATGCGGTGCTCGCGGCTCCCACAGCGCAGGCACGCGCCGGCTTTCCTCCAGCACTCGTCAACAGTGTGACCAGGCTTGTCACAATGCTTGCAGTTGCTCTTGGCTGGAGTGTTGGGTACAAGGGCCTTGGGTTTCCTTTCTTGGCTGGGTCCCTCCGTGATGTTGAAGGGACGCTTCTTGCCGTTGTTCGGCTTAGCAGATGATTGACCAGAGGTCAATTCCTTTTTCACGAACTTCCCTTTGATACAGTCGGTGAAGTCTGTAGCATCTTCCAGTAGCTGAGCCTTCTTCACCATCTCGGCGTAGGTCTAGATGTCGAGAGGTACCAGTTGGGTAATGTATTGAGGCTTAAGGCCGTTGAGGAAACGCTTAGCCTTCATTCTCTCGGTGTTCACCAACTGCTTAGCATACCTTGCCAGTCTAGAGAACTGTGCTTCATATTCGGCCACAGTCAAGCTCCGCTATTTCAGAGCAGCGAATTCCGCAGCCTTCCTTTCTTGGACATGCTCGGAGAAGTATTTAGAGTTGAAAGCTTCTTTGAACTCGTTCCAGGTGAATTGCCCATTCTCTCTAGTAGCTTCCACTGACTCCCACCAGGCACGGGCGTCCTTCTCTAGTTGGAATGTGGCCAGTAGCAGCTTATCTCCTGCTGCACATTGCATTACACGAAAAATTCTTTTCGTTTCCTTCAGCCAGTGCTCGGCTTCATCCGGATCCGTGGATCCACTAAACCGAGGGGGTTCAGACTTCTAAAGTTACGATGCAGATCACCTACACCAACACGATTACCCCCGCCTTGGGTAGCTTGCATGATGGCACGAGTCAACTCTTGGATGGTTTGTTGCATGCCCCTCATTTGAGCACGTTCAGCAGTCATCTTTGTCGCTTAGTTCCTACAAAAATAACTTACTGTTATGATACTTATGTGAAATTTAATTCGTGTGTGTGTGAGTTTATTTTAGCTAGTTACCCTTGGCTCTAACCTCAACTCACATAGGTGGATAATTGACTCTAGTCGAGGCAGGTTAACCTAGATCATCCTATACTTAAGAATAACCTAGGCTCTGATACCACAAAACTGTCACGCCCTGACGCGGAATATCGGAACGCGAGGCAGTTGCAAGTAAAGGGTATAGAGCGAATACTAGACATCAAACCATTTCGCAATGAATAACACTAAAGCAAATTCATTTTATTAATACTTTCCAATGCCTAGTTACAACCACTAATACCAGAGCCAATCTATAGGGCCCAATTACATTGAAAGAAGGCAAAAGACTAAACTTCAAACCTAACTACTACAACGCTAAACATAGCAATAGGACGCTAGGGTACTCATGACATCACTCAGGTCATTCCCGTCCACTTGAGTGTATGGTTCATCCTGGGTCTCACCTGGGAACACAACGACAAATAACGCAGGGTGAGCGAACATCGCCCAGTAGGACTTAAATCTCAATAGTCAAGCAGGCTTTAAATAGTTAATGCATTAAAGGCAGAGTAACTAATGATAGAGCGAGAGAGTCAAGTAAAAGATAGCCAGATAGCACGTGAACAAAATAGTACAGCTTTCCAAATATAGACTTCCCAAAAATAGCACAGGTGTCGGGAATAGCACAACAATAGCAGGATGGCCATAGCACAATAGCACAAGTATAGCAATAGCACAACGAGTATAGTATAGCACTTTGTTGTCAATGGACAACGAGAGAATATAGCACTTTTGATTGTCATTTAGATAGTCGAGATAGATAGCACTTGAGTGTAATGCCAAACACTCTGATCATTTAACTCCCATGGGCACTAGCACTTTCGGGCACACATCCCAGGACCAGATCGGGCCCTTTATATTTTGCCAAGCATTGGTTATATTGTTTATCTTTTAGACAATCAATCAATGGCCAATATAGAGTACCAAGAATAGATTAGCGCACTAGATGAATAGAGGAGATAGTAGAGTGAACGTGAATAGATGAGCGAATAGAGTGTAGATGAGAGCTAGTGGACATTGCACGTAACACGTCGAGTAAACAGGCAATAATAACAGTTGCACAACACGCACACTCAGTATTGGCAGTCAGGTGGAATTCACGACCCTACCACTGGCCTTGTTATGCACAAGCCCAGAGGTCCGGCGTGATTCAAGACGAGAGTGAACTTCTAATAGCCGATTGGATTGTATTGATCCCTAAAGGGTTTCATAGGCGTTAGGGTACAACCGGCTCGTCGACCATGTGGGAATCCATGGACAGAGGAGACTTACGGAGGCCTTGAACAAAGACTCACTAGTCCGGCAGAAGGAGTATCTGTCGGAGAGTTCATCCAAGTCAAGAAAGAGGGTAATTATGGAAACAAGTGCTTGACGTTCTAGAGGAGTTCTAGAACAGTGGAGCGTCGAGATCGGAGATTCAAAACAACGCAAAAATCGAGAACAAGTTAATTTATAAATAAGGCAATTTAATTACATAAATTACCAGATAGATTATGCCAATTAAGCCATATTTGGATGGTTCAAAGTGTGTGCATGTGTCATGAAATCTTGGATGGGAATTATTCATGTGTATGTATTTTAAATCACATATAAAAGTTCAATTTATATTAAGTGCATTTACTGCAGTATAACTGAGAATTAAGGGTATAAGCACAGTAGCAATTTGAGTATTTGCAAAACAGGGGTTTTTCTGCAAAAACCTGTGAAGCACCCATGAAAGGTTTGCGACGGGTTCAGGGTAGAACGCGACAGAGCCTTGCATGGATCGCGACGGGGTGTTCAGAACCGGCGCTGAGAACGCGACAGAGTCATGTGAGGAACGCGACAAGACAGGCACAGGGATCGCGACGTCGATCCTGTCGCGTTCAGAATGCAACGGGATGACTATCGCAATCCAACCCCAGAACGTGGCCTATCGGGCCGTCGTGTTCTGGTGGTCGGTGCCTGAGTCCGACAGGATTCAGACAGGACCTTGGATTGCGGGCAAACTTAACCAATTGATACAGGAGGCTTTAGAAATTGAGAACAAATCATACAGTGCATGAAAAATTGTGAAACCAAATCTAAATGACTCTAGACAGGCCAGGGTACATGCAATTTATAGGAATTTGAAAACTATAAAGGTTTCGACATGCTTCAGTCAAGTTAAACAGGAAGAACATGGAACAGGAATCTGTTGGAGTAAAAGAATTAATTTGCCCATTGGAGTAGATGAAAATTAGGGCTTCCAAGGGCGAAGGAAAGGTAACACGCATCAAAACATCCAGTAAAAATTTCGTGGCCTAGAATTAAGTACACATAAAGAACAAGATTAAAGATGAAGGGTCGGGGTCATGGAGTTCACAGAACTTTGAAAATTGAGAACTAAAGATTTGCTCGATGGAAAAATATAAAACCAAAGGGCTTTTGTTCCTGATAGACGAGACATCCTACAGAAAAAGTTTCATGGTTTATGCTCGTGAGAATGCCTACCTTTAATTGTTTCTTCTTCTAGGGTTAAGAACTTGAAGAACTCGGGAAGAACTTGAGAGATCTCTCTTCTCCATGAATTCTCCCCTCTTGGCCTCTCCTCCTGGTCCAGGAACCTCTTGGCACGAGCTAGGGCTGGCCATGAGGGTTAAGAGAAGTATTTAAGCTTCCCTATCCCCTTCCTAGTTTAAGTCTAACTCCTATTAAATTCCAAATTTCCTATTTTCCTCTCCCTTTTTAAGCAAGAGATCTCCTATTTGGGTTGGGAGAGAGGGGATTTCGTGGCCAATCAATTAGGGTAGGTTTAGGAATCCAATTCTAACTCAAACTAGCTATTTAATGTATTAAATATCTCTTTTCTATTTTAGTAATATTTTAGTTATGAATTTTGGGTATTTCTCTATTATTCCTCTTTGTAAAATCTCTATTTTAGCCCACTAATTTCTAATGGGTCCACTTAATAAAGCTCATTACTTATTTTCCTTTGATGGGTTTTATTTAATTCTCTTTTCTTTGATTTTCTAATTACTTTTATTTTTATTATTTTTATTTTTATTTTTATTTTTTTTTATTTTTATTTTATTTTATTTTTGAAAAATCCAAGTTGCTACAGCTTAGAACTTCAGCCAGACCTGTCTATCAAGGAAGAGCCTGTGAGGATTCTATATCGCAAGGAGGAGGTATTGAGAAATAAGAAGATTCCCATGGCGAAGGTACTGTGGAGGAGTGCTAATATAGAAGAAGAGGTTTGGGAGTCAGAGCAAGGAATGTTGAATATGTACCCTCACTTATTTGGTAAGTAATCTTAAATTTCGAGGTCAAAATTTATTTTAAGGGGGTAGAATTGTAATAACCTGTTCCAACTTTGACCCCCTTAGTTACCCCTTATCACTCTTTCATCTATGTTAACCTCTTCTTGTCTACTAATGACCATTATTCCACAAATCTTAACCCTAAAATATGAGGTTTAAGAAAGTTGTTACTAAGCATTTTGTTAATAACCCCATCTAGGTCTTAGTTTGAGTTTCCCTTTGGGATTTTGTGTTTTCGGACGAAGTGCAACTTCGCATATGATGAAGTGTAGCTTCGTATATGACGAAGTGAAGCCTCGACTATTTGCATTTATATCATTGTCAGTTGAAGTGCAGCTTCGCATATGACGAAGTGGGGTTTTGATTGGTCTGTTTATATCATTGTCAGTCAAAGTTCAGCTTCGTATATGATGAAGTGCAGCTTCGCATATGATGAAGTGTAGCTTCGTACATGACGAAGTGCAGCTTCGCATATGAGGAAGTGTAACTTTGTATATGACGAAGTGAAGCTTCGACTGTTTGCGTTTATATCATTGTCGGTCGAAATGTAGCTTCGCATATGATGAAGTGGGGCTTCGACTGGTCTATTTATATCGTTGTCGGTCGAAGTGTAATTTTGTATATAACGAAGTGTAGCTTCGCATATGAGGAAGTGTAGCTTCGTATATGACGAAGTGACGACTGTTTATCATTACATCGTTGTCGGTCAAAGTGCAGCTTCGCATATGATGAAGTGGGACTTCGACTGGTCTATTTATATCATTGTCGTTCGAAGTACAGCTTCACATATGACGAAGTGTAATTTCGTATATGATGAAATGAGGATTCGACTGTTTCTATTTAAACCGTCGTCAGTCAAAGTGGGAACTTTATATATTGACGCCCCTTAGTTAGTAATTGATGTTTAATAAATAATCGATGTTTTAACTAGAAATTGATGTTTAATGGGTAATCGATGTTTTAACTGGAAATCGATGTTTGATTAGTAACCGATGTCTCAGTCAGTATTCAATGTTTTGGTCAACAGTCCATGTTTCCCTCTGTCCTCTTAGCGAACCAGAATTTGGTATAATCTTGTAGTGTTGGTGCTTGTGTCAGAGGGACGGAATGACTGCCACCTTCTGACTCCTTGATCTGCCAACTTTCTTGTATGGATCCCTAGGCCTGTCAGTATGTCTCATACCTTTCTGCAAATCATGCAGTTGGCCATGTGAAGAACCTTCCCCTCACACTGTCATCAGTCTCATCCATGGGATTTATATCTTCCTTTAGTCTGCATGTTGGCCAGGTGTCTAGTTTCCCTTGTTAGTATCGCCCCACCTTTAAATAAAAACCCTTATATAGCCTTGGTGACTAATCCCAGTGGACTTTTGCTATCTCCTGCTGCTAAGAGATCGTAGGCTTGAGTTGGAGCAATAGCAGCTTCCTAGTGGGGTTCGGGCCTTTCAATTCTCTGTGGATCTCTTGTTGGCTTTCTCCATACTAGGTAGGCATAACCAAATGTTCATCGTCGTCCCGATTTTTGTAGCAACTTGAATTTTTGAGACAAATAAAAAATTAAAAACTCAAGAGATATTCAATGAAAAGAGCATTAAATAAAACCCATTAAATGGAAAAGAGTAATGGGCTTTGCTTAATGGATCCTCTAGAACTTATTGGGTCAAAAATATGAATTTACAAAGGGAGAATATTAAGAAAATACCCTAAATTCGGAGTTTAATTATCTCCTAATTGGAAAGGGGTTATTAAAGCAATAAACGTGGCAATTATAGTTGGAATTGGATTCCTAAACCTACCCCATATAGTCTAGCACGAATTTAGACACTATCCTAACCCAATTAGAGATTGGAAAGCAAGAGAGGAAAGGTGGAGTTAGGAAATCTCATAATTAAGAGGAATTTGAGTAGTAGTAGGAATAGGAACTTGTATTTATATAAATACATCTCATAAACCCTCTTGGCCGACCCTAACTCGTTGCCAAAGGTTTGCACGTGGAGAAGAGGCCAAGGAGGAGAGGATCTCGTGGAGAGAAGGAGTTCTTGGAGCTTCTTCCCCGTTCTTGGAGGTTTTAACCCTAGAAGACAAATCGAGTCAAAGGTAGGCATTCTCACGAGCAAAACTCAATTAAATCCATTTGTGGATTGTTCCATACATCAGGAACAAAAGCCCTCTTGTTTCACTCTTTTTCATCGAGCCAATCTTTTGTTCTTGATTTTAGAAGATCTGCAAACATGCTAACCCCGAGACATCATGCTTAATTCTTATCTCCTTGTACACTTGATCCCATGCTACGAAATTTTATTGTAAATACTTGATCTTGTTAGGGATCTTTTGACCCCAAAGCCCTAATTTCTATTGAGCATGTTACTCGAATTAAATCCATCTTGCTCCCTGTGTCATGTTCTATGTTACTCGTTCTTGTTCATTCTCAAACCATGTTCAAACCATGCTCTCTCTCGAATTCCTAATTACTGGAAGTACTGTCGCATGTCTAGTTCCATTTGCCACTGATTTCGTGATTCTTCATCATGTGTATAATTAGTTATGATTTTCTAAATGACCCTGTATCAAAATTTGAATGTTCTTGTCCGCAATCCAATGTCTGGTCTGACTCCTGTCAGAGTCAGGCGCAGACCACCAGATCGTGACTGCCCGATATGTCGCCTTTTGGGGTCCGATTGCGACAGCCTACCCGTCGCGACCAAGAAGGCGACAGGGAAGTCGTCGCGTTTCCAGTACCTGATTCGCAAGCCCTGTCGCGATCCTTACATGCTCCTGTCGCGATCTGCCTAGTACCTGTCGCGACCCTCATTGGCCTATGTCGCGTTCACAGGTTTTTGATGAAAACCCATAAAAATTATTTCTATCGCTTTCTAAATAATTCTTACACCTTTTTACAGTTATACCCCCAGTAAAAACTTGTTTTAAAAATGGAGCTACATGGAATGATTAAAAATACATATTCACGACTTATTTCTAGCTATGATTTCTCTTACACATGCACACACATGAACCATCCATATATGGCTGAAATCTGGCACAAAATATCTCATAAAGTATCTGGAAATTTATTGCAATAAAGTATATAAATTGCCCTATTTTAAAGGACTTGTATTCGTTTCTTGCGTTGTTTATATACCGATATCGATGCTCCACTGTTCTAGAATTCCTCTAGAACGTCGAGTACCTATTTTATATACACACTTTACTTGGCTTGTGGTGAACTCTCCGTCGGATATTCCTTTTGCCAAACTAGTAAACCCTTGCACAAGGCCTCCGTAAGTCTCCTCTGATCATGGATTCCCACATGGTCGACGAGCCGGTTGTACCCTAACACCCAATTACACCTTTAGGGATCGATATGATCCAAACGGCTATTAGAAGTTCACTCTCGTCTTGAATCACGCCGGACCTCTGGACCTATGCTTAACATGGCCAGTGGTAGGGTCGTGAGTTCCACCTGACTGCCAACACCAAGTGCGCGTGTTGTGCAATTGTTACTATCGCCTGTTACTCGTCGCATTACGTGCAATGTCCATTAGCTCTCATCTATACTCTACTCTCTCATCTATTCACGTTCTCTCAACTATCTCGTCTATTCATCTAGTGCTCTTAACTATTCTTGGTACTCTGTATTGGCCATTGACTGATTGTCTAAATATACAATATAACCAACGCCTGGCAATATATAAAGGGCCCGATCTGGTCCTGGGATGTGCGCCTGAAAGTGCTAGTGCCCATGGGAGTTAAATGATCAGAGTGTTTGGCATTACACTCAAGTGCTATCTATCTCGACTATCTATATGACAATCAAAAACACAAACGTGCTATACTCTCTCGATGTCTAGAATGACAAACAAGTGCTATACTCGTCGTGCTATTACCATACTTGTGCTAGTTGTGCTATGGCCATCCTGCTATTCGTGCTAGATTCGATACTTGTGCTATTTTTGGAAACTATACTCGATCTCGTGCTATTGTGCTATCCTGTTACATGTGTGATATCTCTTGCTATATTTTGACTCTCTTGTACCTACTATCTTTAGATACTCTGTCATTAAATGCGTTAATTATTTAAAGCCTGCTTGAGCCTGAGATTTAAGTCCTACTGGGCGTTATTGCTCACCCTACGTTATTTGATGTTGTGTTCTCACGTGAGACCGAGGATGACACATACACTCACGAGGAAGGGAATGACCAAGAGTGAAGCCAGGAGTACCCTCGAGTCACTATGTCATTTAGAGTTGTAGTTAGTTATTTCCATTTATTTCAATGTAATTGGGCCCTATAGAATGGCTCTAATATTAGTGGTTGTAACTAGACACTTGGAAAATTATTAATGAGAAAGATTTGATTTAGTATTATTCAATGTGCAATGGTTTGATGTCTAGTATTCGCTCTATACCATTTTCTTGCAACTGCCTTCGCGCTCCGATATTCTGCGTCGGGGCCTGACAATTTTCCTCTCATGCAACATGAATTTCTGCATGCTATGTTATCTCGTTAACAAAATGTTATGACTCTCTCTCTCTTCTCTCTAGGACGGTATTTTAGGACAATCTCGTGTTGGACATCATACATGAGTTGTTAGCCGTGACGATGGTTTCGTCCCACAAGTTAAACGTGGGTGATTAGGCTCAGTCCGCTGGGCAACAGTTAGTTATATATACATACACGTTTGCTTCCTGTTCAACAGGAGATTAGTATATGTTAAACCACCCCGGAGAGATTTGATGATGCCTTGATTTGTTTAAGTTTTGTAACTGACTATCCATGCATGCTAGCTGTAGCAACCCGGAAAAATTTAATACTTAAAAAAAATCTGAAATAATAATTTCTTTAAAACAAAATAATAGAAACATACGTATCACTATCATATGTGCAAGAATACATCAAAAAAAATTCTTAAAAATGATAAATCAACCCCAAACATTATTTCTACGTGTTCCACGAAGAAATTCACGCAACGGAAAATCCGACTGGCCATGTGTACGTTGCAATGTGACGAATTATCCAAATTAGGAAACTAAGTCGGAAAACCGTTAACACGGAAAGATAATGCGCTCATAAATTAAATGAACATGTCGGAGAGACTTCCAACAGCATGTGATGATTAACCATTATCGGGTTTGAACCAATGGACCTCTCATAGCCCATGAATAAATTCAAATAAGAAAATGCAATAAAATTCATAACTCTATTATTCCCTAATTAAAAAGGGAAAACCTATAAGATAAATTCCAATAAATAATGGGCTTGGTTAAATAGACCCATTAGAAATTAGTGGGCCAAAATAAGGATTTCAAAAAGAAGAATAATGGGAAAATACCCTAAATTCGCAACTTAAATAGAAAAGAGGCATTTAATGCATTAAATAAGCAATTTGGATTGGAATTGGATTCCTAAACCTACCCTAGTTGCTTGGCCAGGAATTTAGCTCCCTTCCCAACCCAAATAGAAGTTCAATACTTAGAAGGGAAGAGGAAATAGGAAATTTGGAATTAAATAGGAGTTCGAGTCCTATTAGGAAATAGAAAGTAAAGAAGCATAAATACTCTCTTAATCGCCCAAGGCCGGCCCTAGCTCATTGCTGGGACTTGCTGAAGGTGGAGAAGAAGCCAAGGAGAGGAGGAATTGTGGGGAGAAGGCTTCATCAAGCTTTATCCCGAGTTCTTCAAGTTCTAGCCCTAGAAGAGTAAAATGACTAAAGGTAGGCATTCTTATGAGCAAAACCTAATTTTTCGTCTGTAGATTGTTCCATGTACTAGGAACAAAACCCTCAAGTTTCATATTTTTCCATCGAGCCAATCTTTTATGGTTGATTTTTGAAGTTGTGCAAACACCATGAACCCGACCCTTCTTCTTTATTCTTGATCTCCATGTATACTCAACCTTGTGCTCTCAAATTTTAACTGGAGTTACTGATGGATGTTAGGCATCTTTTTCCCCTAGAAGCTCTAATTTTCATCCATCCTTCGTCACGAATTAACTCTTGCATCATCTTGACGATGTACTTCGTGATTTAACCTTGACTTGTGTTACAAGTTCCATACCTCTTTGTGGAGTTGTTGTGAGACCAAGTGTTCAACATAGAACTTGTTACTCTATATGTCTATTTTCATTTGGCACTAGTTTCTCCAATTTTCATTGACCGTACTGAGAGTATTAATCCAAACATGAACACTATGTCAGATTCACGTAGTTAGTCCCAATACGTCTTATTTCATAGACAAACGACATTTGTTTCTTGATTATTTGCTACTGTACAAAGTATTAGAAGTACTCTAACTAACAAAGGTGGTTTCACTTGATTTAGATCACCCTAGTATTTGTTTTGATTTTTCAAACCCACAGGTGTCAAACCTAATCCAAGTCGGAGTTGGAAATAGGTAGAAAAAGCAACCCAAACGTCATTTTCAGGTAGCGAGAGGTCGACACGTCGCTACCATAAAGCGACAACATCATGGTCGCCCCTATACCAAAAATCAGACAGTTTTGTGGTCTTCTTCAGAGGGCGACAAGATGATGGTCGCCTTCACTTTCAGAAGGCGACAGGCAATGTGTCATGTTCTGCCTATGTCCACTTAATCGGCCATAACTTTTTATATAGACCTCGGATTGACGAGCCGTTTTCTTTGCTGGTTTCTTCATTCAAAGGGCTTCAATATGGTATATTCATGTGTGAGATTTGAATAAAAAATAAATGAGTTATGACCTAAGGAAGTGAAGGGATGGAACTACATTGGCCTTCTAAAAGGCATACGTCTTGGTTTCCATCGTTTTTTGTCGTTCCTTGCATGTGTGAGTTTGATCTATTCTAGGAAGGTTCTAGAAAGTATTATCATGCAATTAACAACCCATATGAAAGTTAAAACATGTTCACATGATTTTTAATTGATCTTAAGTTCATGATCATGCTCTCTACCTACCGATTATTCACTTTCTTGCCTTGTTAACGAACTTGCTAAAAACGCATAGTTACTTGCTAAAATTGGTCATGCATGTTTTAGTACTCATTATACTTGCCATATATAGAGTTCCCAAAAATAAAGTTTCCATAAATGTAGTTTTTATAACTAGAGTTTCTATAATCGGATTCACATACGCACTTGAGCGATTCTCACGCGCGGCATGCGCATACACTCTAGCACGATAGAAAAGCCCCTTCTTGGCTTGTGGTGAACTCTCCGTCGGATATTCCTTTCACCGGACTAGTGACCCCTTGACCAAGGCCTCCGTAAGTCTCCTCTGTCCATGGATTCCCACATGGTCAACGAGCTGTTTGTACCCTAACACCTATGATACACTCTAGGGATCGACAAGATCCAAACAGCCTTAGTTGCTCTCGCTCTTATCTTGAATCACGCCGGACCTCTGGACCTGTGCATAACAAGGCCAGCAGAAGGGTTGTGTATTCCACTTGACTGCCAATGTCGTACACGTGTGTTGTGCAACTATTACTATCACTCATTACTCGACGTTTCTTGTGCAATGACCATAAGATCTCATCTATACTCTACTCGCTCGTCTATTCATGTTCACTCTACTATCTCGTCTCTCTCGTCTATTCATCTAGTACTCTCTTGGTACTCTTTGAGCTGTGTGGCTCCTACTGTTTTGTATTGTTCATGGCTGTCTAGCGCTATAATATGGATCTTGTGACTCTACTGTATCCAATGCATACTGTGCAGGGCACGGAGAGTGTCCGAGGGGCTTCAATCTAGTCCTGGGGGCAGAGAGCCACCCGAAAATACCTGCAAGGGCTATAGACGGTGTTCTGCATTGCACCGATTCTGACTATACTATATTGGCTAGATATCTAATTATTATCCTTTTAGTCTGAGGAGTTTAGACGTACTGTGATATTACTGTGCTATCACAAACTGTTATACTATTAGTCTGAAGAGTTCAGACATACTGTGCGATTACTGTGCTATCGCAGACTGTTATTGAACGGCTACTGTCCTAGAAGTGACTATTGTCGTATTCTACTAGTGCACCGTTGTGCAACCATACACGCTATCTCGTTACCCGCTATCTCGTTACACGCTATCTTGTCATACGCTCTACTTGCTCTACTTGATACTTGCTATCTTGAGTTATTGCGTACTATCGTGACTTAATCGCATTCAAAGTGCTCTACTCTCTCGTTGTCTAATGACAATAAAAGTGCTATACTCTCTCGGCTATCTACGGATAACCAAAGTGCCATTACTATTTCGATTGACAAAAGTTAATCAAAAGTGCTATACTATCTCGATTGATGAAAATCAATCAAAGTGCAATTTACTCTTTACATGACCAACTACTATCTCTCCTTGCGATACCTGTCGCTTGCTATTGCTTGCCATTGTCGCTACATGCTGTTGCGTTGTTATCGTTTCTATCGTGACTTGACTTTAGTCATCGTGCTATACTTGATTCATCTGTTATTTGAACCATGTTACTTGTGCTATTACTTTCTCAACTTTACATGACTCTCTCTATCATTAGTTACTCTGCCATTAAAGCATTAATCACTTTAAGCCTGCTTGATCCTAAGATTTAAGTCCTACTGGGCGTTATCGTTCACCCTTCGTTAATTGTTATTGTGTCTCAGGTAAGTTAGACAATGAAGTCACACACACCAATGGGACGGGACCAGTGTGATGAGCGACCTTGAGTCAGTTGATGAAGTTGCCCTAGTACTATGGAGTCTAATAGTTATTGCTTTAGATTTCTTTTCAATGTAATGATGTCATTGAACCCTAAGTATTAGCTCCGAATTAGTGGTTGTAATAGTTTTAGTGATTTTATAATGAAATGAAGAATTTATTTCAATTATTGTTCGTTAGATGCTCTGATATTTACGTCTGTATGCGCAATTGTCGTTACCATACTCGTTGTTCACGTCTCCCTCCGATTTATTCCGCTGTTAAATTGGAGGGGCGTGACACTAGCTATCTGCTTTGTATGTGTATAATCTTTCCCATGTCTGCTCTACATATTACGTTTGGTTCTATCTACTGAGTTCCCTTAGAACTCATGCCTTTGTTCACACCCATTTCAGATGCTTCACTCTGAGGAGGTTCCCTCTTAAGCCAACCTCCATGATAGGCTTGTGAGGCAGGCTGGGCAACCTTTTGCTTGTTAAAAGTTGTTTAAGCAATGGATGCGCCTTTTGTATTCAAACTTCTGGCATGCAAATTGTGAACATACTATGTTATTGTATAGATGTTTATGTGGTGCTTGCATGAGTGTATGATGCTATATTAGAAAACGTTTTATTTGTATCTATAACACGTTCAATTCTTGTGTTTGGGCTGCTATATATATTGCATGCAACACAAAAGACCTTCCCATAATGGTGTAAGATGTTTCCATTTGGCTAGTTTGCACGTTGCCTCTTAACCGGCCAGGAGGGGTAACCTGTCACTACAATATCGATTGCTGAACTAAATTGCTAACCATTCCAAACATTGATTGCCTTGTACTTAAACATCGATTGCTTTAGATATTGATTGTCTGTATAAACATAGATTGACTTTATCATTTCAAATGCTATTTCAAATAAAATATATATTATCTTTATCAAGCCTTTTTCCTTGATGTAATCATATTGATCATATTGCATATCTACTGATTAAGGAACTTTCTGAAAACATTGTTGGTAAAATTATTAAAGTATTCTCAGACTTGTTTCAAATATCCTTAGAGATTTGTACACGTGAAATTCAAATCTCCCGCCATCTGTTAATATTTCAGATACATGTTCATACGCATAGTCTGTTGTTGAATATAGTTCCCATACATTATGACTTTTTATTGACTACTATTTTCATGCTATGTCTTCTAACACTTTACGTGTGAACAGAAATGAACATATCTATCTATGGCTTAGTTAGTCACGAAACACAGCTCCCTTGCAGAAAGTGTTTTACGATTTGCCATTCTTATAGCAAATCTTCTTATGCTTTATGCGGTCACAGAATGGACATCTCTATTTCTGTATAACACCTTTTCGTTGACTGAAGACATCTCTCTTCGCATTTAATGCCTGCAGGTTTCCTGTAATGACCCGACCTCCCAGACCCCGCCAGGGACCCCGAAGGTCATGCCGCCACCCACGGATCTGAAGACCCGGAAGGGTTAGAATTTAGTCCAGTGAGATAAGCAATGAATTCAAATAACTATAACTAAAAAGTTCGTACATTAACAAAGAAATTATGTACAACATGTCCCAAATAAAAGTATAGGTACAGAAAGAAAGTTGCAGTCCTTAAGGGGCATACCCCGAGGACTTGCAAAAGGCAACTCTCAACTCACACAGTACAAGCACTCACGCTCACAACTCACACTGCTGGCAACGCGCGGCGCAACACACTGCTACCACAACCGTCCGGCAATGAACTCCTATGACAGTGAGTCCCTACCTGGAGAGAGTAAGGGGTGAGCCTCGCGAACAAGGCTCAGTAGGGATAACCAATTCCTTACCAGCCAGAGCAGCAGGAACTCCAACTAAGCGGAAGCAAAACTACTCTACAAAGCAGTAAAGCGGGAAACACCTACTGCAGAGAGCTACAAAGTAGAGGAATAGAGAAAAGCCACGACCCACAACCAGAGTCGGGCCCAACACAACTCTCGCAGAACCAACGGAGTCAAACACAATGCGGAAGCAACCCTCGTCACACACCCACCGAGACAAAGAAGCTCACGGAACACCGGAGCAACCACGTGAGACCAGAGTCTCACGACACAAGCACCAACATCCCAGACCTCCACGTGGTCGGGAAAGAACAACCAGGTGCCACCACGAGAGACACCGAGCAACCACGTGAGAAGCACCGTCTCACCACAGGCACGGCCACCTCAGAGCTCCACAAGGTTGAGGGCCCACAAGCAGAACCACCCTGCACATCGGACACGCTAGGAGGTCAGGGAACTACACACTCCGGTGCCACCACAGACGGCACCAAGGAACGGTTTACAAACTAGCGGTCGGGTGTCTACACAAGACACCCCGAGAGAACCCGAAGAGCGAAAGCCACTAAACACGGCCCACAAGGCCAAACCAACAGAGCCCACGGAACTAGACACAGCTAGGCTAAAACCATCGTGCAGGCTAGGGTGACGACAATCGCTTAGGAACAACATGAGAAACACCGTCACAACAACTGCAACCAAACCACCGCCACAGGTAGCTGAGAGAGGGACACACAGTCCACCCCTCTCGCTCGCTAGCCGTCGACTCCTGCCTACAACCTCCCTAGGTAGAGTGAGGCCAGTGAGCCACAGCAAAGAACAATTAACAAACCACCACAGCCTGGCCGAGCTGTGGCCCCACGCCTACCCTCCCTACGTGGCTCCGAAACCAATGCAGAGCGAGGCAGTGAGAAGGACTATCTGGTCCACACCGGAAGAGTGCCTCAACCACCTCAGAGACCCAGACCAGCTAAGAGAGCTCTACAAATGACTCACGCCACTGTCCCCACCATTTTCCCCTACTGCTACCAAAGTCAGCGACTCGAGCAAACCCCGTCGCCCAGAGAAACTCCCTCTGACACAGACGTGTGGGGACCGGGGGTCCCAGGTAATGGTAACAACCTATCTCGCGAACAAGCCCTCAAGTGCCTAGCACCGGGCGAAAAGAGAACTGGCAGGGCAACCACCATAGAAACCGGCACAGCTGGCTTGTAACCAAGACAAGCCCAGCAGGCACAGGCACGTACGGCACCCCTTCCGGAAACCCCCAGAAGGGCAGTCGGCCAACGTCGGCACACACGGCATGGCCCGAGAAACTGGAACACCACCAGACAGAACAGAAACCATCACTCTTCTAACAATCGATTGACAGTCAGACAATCGATTATTAGACAGACGCGAGCCTTCTAGCACCACTGCTAGGACACGGCCACGAAGGTGTCACCTTCGATCACTGAATGCGGGAGGCAACCTGCCTCATTCCCCACCAGAAGGTCCTAAGGGCAATCCTGCCCTGGGGCACACGCCGACACGCCAACCAAGGCCATGGAAACACCTGAGGCAAGCCAGGTCTTGTCTCGCCCTCCTAAGCCGTCAAGATACCATTGCGACAGATAGGGCAACTGCGACAACAACCGAGTTGCGACAGGGAAGTGCGTCGCGACAGGACAGAAAATGGGCCGCGACGTCGACCTTATCGCGACGGCCACACACGCCGCGATAAGGTCGCGTCCGACCGGGGCGATGCCTCCTCTGATGTCGCGATGCGCACTACGGTCGCGACATCAGTCGGGAGGCAGACTGCAGGGATGCCACATCCCGGGGTCTCCCACACACTACAAACACACAAACCACAGAGAGGGGAGCATGGGGAAAGCTTCTAAAGCATGCGTTCACACATGAGGGCTCCCAATCGCCCGGAATGGAAAGAGTACAAGAAATCCCTACTGAAATGACAAACTGAACCCCCAAAAGGGGTCTTCACGAAGCCACGGCCGCCTCCTCATCACTCCACGATGCCACTCCAGCTCCGCGATGCAGAAAGCAGTCGCAACAGGGATGACTGCCGTGACGGGCACCTCCGTCGCGACACTAACGCGTCGCCCAGCCCGGACGTATTAGTGGCCAGTCATCCAACACGCGAGTGGAAGAACCAAGAAGCCCAAGATGTTACAATACAACCAACAAAAAATAATAATTTCGTCCTCAAAATTAAGGGCGAAACCTGGTCGGAGAAAACTATAGGTGCAAAGGGACCACTAAGTCGCACAGCAACTTCCCGGTGGTCGCCACCACGACCTGCCACAAAGGGAGTGCCTAACCAGACATCCGATGGCTCATAGGGCGCACAACAAAGGCACAGAGCACACAAGCAGATGGCGACAACTCCACAGGCGCAGCGCGCACCAAACCGACCAGAAACACTGAAACCGCCAGTCGAAAACCACGACTGAGCCCTCAACAGACCACGCTATTGAGACCAACCGGTCAGTAACTCCCTCTGTCACCAGTGACTAGATAGAGGTCCCAGCTACTGACGGCAAACTGAGAAAATGCCAAGAGGTCAACCGTAAGACTCCGCTGAATGGCTCCGCACATCTAGCAATAGCTAGCACCTACGGCAAGGCCAAACGAGAGTTTCTTAATGGTGACCCAAAACCAAGCAGAAAACACGCACGTGGAGAAAAACCACGGCGAGCAAGGCAGTGTCCGCCGGCCCCACTAGTTCTCACCTAGATCATCCTCGTGGTCCGACCAGAACACACAACGACTGTGGAGCCACAGAAAAACTAAACCAAAGGCTCCACAGGCACATGCACAGAGGCAAAACCAAAGAAGACGTCTGAGGTTGGCAAAGCCAAGCAACTCAAAACGTCAGAAAATCGCACGGGAAACGAAACAACTGCAAAGGTTGAGAGCAACGCGTCGACCTCAAAGGAATCCAAACCAAAACAGGGTACCCCTACCGAACACACTCGCTCCCCAAAGCGAGAGGGAAAACCCGGACACAGGCCACGACCAAAGATTGGCATACCACCGATAGGGCTACCTAGACAAGGCAAAGCAGCCACCCCACAGCGGTAACGGTACAGCCACAAGGCACGGGTCCAACACAAAGTGTTCTAGAGGCGGAAAGCTCAACGCCTCGAACACCGAGCAAACTCGCGAAACAATGCACAAAGCTCATGATCAGGGAAAACATCACAACATACGGTACTAACACAAGCACCAGGAGCCTCCCAAGGTACAACACAATGCACCCAGGCTCCCGACGGCACAAAACAAACCACTCGAGCACAAGCACATGGTGCTACCACAAGCACCACAACCAGGCAAGATGCAACACAGTTGCACCAACAGCCGAAACAACACGGCTAACAAGAAGGACTCTCCACAAGAGACCTACCAAAAGCCACCCAAGAAGCCTCAATCCAAAAAGGGCAGAACAGGCCACACCGGCCCCGAACTCTCAAGGCACAAGGACATGAAACATCGAAAAAGAAACACGCTCAAGGTGCAGTACACAACCGCACCAACAGCCGAAACGACCCAAGGCCAACTGAAAGGGACTCTCCACCAGAGACCCACATAAGAAAAACACGCGGAGAACCAGCAGCTTCAAGAGAGCAACCACCATATTGGCTCTTAGAAGCGCACAACACGAGGCACCGCTCCTACCACCACAGGTGGAGAGGGTCACACACCAAACGGCGACAAGTGTCTCCAAGCACAACTGAGGCACAAGCAAAAACACATACCAGGACGATGCTTGCATAAGCAAGCCAAACAACAGAAAACTGGTGCTGCCTCACACTGAACACAGGGCACGCCCCTACATCATCCAGTCAGGCAACAAGAAACCAGCACAACAAGAGACGGCACAATAGGTCACCACAACCTAGCGCACCACAAGAAAACAACGTGCACGAGGGAAGCAACCTACACAACCTCAAAACAGCTCAAAAGGGGAAGGACCTTCACCACGAAGGTCACCACGGTGCGCGACATGGCATCAAATGCCATGTGAAAGCACCACCACCCCAAACAACCCACGGGAAGCAGAGGAAACAGCAACACAAGGCTAGCACTCTCACAGGAGGCACAGCCAGCCGAACACATACGATGCTCGCCAAACAACCATCGGCAAGAGTGTGTCGGCACGGAAACGCAAGCAACAACAAACTAAACCACAGGGACCCACAAGTGGTTCCACCGGCACAACCAACTTGGGAAGCTAACAACATGGCTAACCGGTCAAAACACAGGGCTGCACACAGGGTCAAGGTCCACCACCTTGACCAGAGGCAGACAAGTAGACTGCACGCAACAGTCCAACCTAAAAGTTGCACAACACTGCAAAGTGCTAGTGCAACACAACCAACCAGGGAAAACTAGAACAAGGGGAGCAACCAGCTCAACCCAAAAGCAACTCAAGGGAAGATGACTCCACCCGAAGGTCGCAACAATGCGCACCCTGGCGACACAACACCACAGTGGAGCAACATCACCCCGAGCAACCAACAAAAAGCAGGGGAAGGAGACCCTCACAATGAGTCTCTTCCACAAGCAAGGAAAACCACTAAGTGAGACAGACACTTCCACAGAAGCACAATCAGCCAGAACCCACGGCACCCACCAGACTACCATTTGATAGAGCACGCAGGGCGCAAGAAACGAAGCAAGCCACCCGACCACGGTCTCACCAACACAGCCGAGAAACTCAAAAATGAACAAGAAGACAACCTGGCCAGCACCACGGCCAGACGCACGGCCAAGGGCATGACACCTCGACCGACAACGCCCAGGCAGACTGTAACATAGACAGTTCAACCGGCAACAGCGACAGCTCATCTCCACACACAGAGAGAGAGCAAAAATAGCCAAAACAACACAAGGCAGCATTGGGGAGAACATCCACCCAAAGTGCCAAGAGCCGTTCTAGAAAAACTTCACTAGAACGCAGCCCAAACAAACGGCCAAAACACACGGCCAACAGAGAGAACACAGCAGCCATCGGAAGCAACCCAACTGGTTCTGGGAGAACCTCCACCAGAACCACCAAGGGGCTGTTCTAGAAAAACCCACCAGAACGCACCAGCCAACACAACAACAACATACCTCAACCCTGAGGTAACACAACAACCGACAAAACAAGCCCGAAACAGTCCTGAGAGGAACCCTCACCAGGACAACAGCCAACGGTTCAGGGAAATAGCACCAGAACACAGGGCAACCAAGTGATGCACCTCAACCTCTAGGGCAACGCAACGGCAACCAACCACACAATAAAGACCTCAAACCAAAGAGGAAACATAGCGGAAGACTTCAACGAGCACAGAAGCAGTCCCAGAGGGAGAGGAACCCTCACTAGGACAACAACAAAATAGTTCTGGGAAACATCACCAGAACACAAGTAGCCAAACGATGCACCTCAACTCAGAGGGCAATGCCGCAACAACCAGAAACGAGCACAACATAGTTCTGGGGAAACCTCACCTCCACCAGAACCAACAGAGAAGAACTCCTGGAGCACCTCACCAGAGTTCACAACAAGTCAACATAAGGTCGACAACAGCCACAGACAAGTGTCATAGCGCTCAACCAGTGGTGCAATACGGCACATAAGCATCTGCTTAGCTCGAGCAAAGATGAAACTGAGCAGAGCACAGTGCCCAACGGTGCACAGGCACACAAGGCCAAACACACATCCAACAAGGACACACCCTAACAACAAGGGACTGCCAACAAGGCAAGGACACCTTCGATCAGTTCCGTAGACCACAACCCTGCACCAGTGAAGGCCACACCACACGTAGGCTCTCTCAGCCTTCACGACACACCCACACGAACGCGTAGGCCGACGACGAAAAACAAACCGCAGCACGAGCGAAAATAGCAACCACGCTCGCAGCACGCGCACCCAGCAACAGCAGGAACACTCTCCTGTAGCTCACACTCGGACCCTACTGGAAAGCTAGCCACTTGCAACAAAGAACCAAATGCTCACCTAAACGCAACTATAAACGGGCGGGCCAACAGCGTACTAGTACCTTTCTTTGGGACAGCCATAGTTATTAACTCATTACAAATCTCGTTGGACCCCTGGGCTCTGATACCACTGTAACGACCCGACCTCCCGAAACCCCCCGCCAGGGACCACGAAGGTCGCGCCGCCACCCACGGATCCGAAGACCTGGAAGGGTTAGAATTTAGTCCAGTGAGATAAGCAATGAATTCAAATAACTATAACCAGAAAGTTCGTACATTAACAAAGAAATTATGTACAACATGTCCCAAATAAAAGTACAGGTATAGAAAGAAAGGTGCAGTCCTTAAGGGGCATACCCCGAGGGCTTACAAAAGGCAACTCTCAACTCACACAGTACAAGTTCTCACGCTCACAACTCACACTGCTGGCAACGTGCGGCGCAACACACTACTACCACACCGTCCGGCAATGAACTCCTGCGATAGCGAGTCCCTACCTGAAGAAGTAGGGGGGTGAGCCTCGCGAACAAGGTTCAGTAGGGATAACCAGTCCCTTACCAGCCAGAGCAGCAGGAACTCCAACAAAGCAGAAGCAAAACTACTCTACAAAGTAGTGAAGCGGGCAACACCTACTGCAGAGAGCTACAAAGCAACAGAACAGAGAACAGCCATGACCCACAACCAGAGTCGGTGTGACGGCCCTCATTATACCGGTACGGATATACCAACCCACGTCGGTATAGCGAGAGTCCTCACAGTGGGACATTTACCCAAACAATACATACAGCTGAGATACACGCGAATATACAACAGAGTAGCGGAAGTAAAACAACTGTCTTCATTCATTCATCATCCACATTTAACATACATGAAGTTTGCAATTAACAATAAAGAACTAAAAGTTCACATAATTTAAATTGCTGAAATATAAATACATAATGTCCACACTTATACATTCTTTTCGTGATACTCTAATACAACGTTCAAAATTACATACTATGAGAATGCACAAGTCACAAAGAAACTCCAAGACTAATCTCCACGCTCGGAGTCCGTCTCCACTGTCTCCTCCAACGGTGCCACGTCACCAACTACCATGTACGCCGAAGCAAGGAGTGAGTCTAAAGACTCAGCAAGCAACACTACTCATAACATACACGTATAAGTCATAGCGGTTTCTACATGCACATTCAAAATTTTCAACACATGGCATGAAGTTTTACAAATTAATACATGGATCATGCTTTCAGATTTCCAAGAATAAACTTTACCTATCACATGCTCTCTATTCAATTTACTCATGAAATTTTGTCTTTAAAGAACTAAGACATGAGAGCTACCAACATGAACACTGTGCATATATGAAAGGGAACACAACTAGAATGAGTTTTACATGTTCTTAAGCATATACATAGACATTTTCACATGCTTAAGTTGCTGGTTTCACATGGTTTAATGGCTGTAAACCTACACATGAGAGCTACCATATTGCTTAAAACATATCATGTGTGACAACCAATCATGTTATTTTGTACCCGTGCTCATCAATTATCCCTAACATGGATTCTAGACATTTTTGCACATATAAACATGATGATAACAACATAATCACTGATTTCACATGGTTTCAGATTTGTCTCACATGGATTTCAATATCATATCCTCACATTTAGAATTTCACATTTTCTTTACACAGGTTCCTCTTTCACATGGTTACACTTTGCACATACACATTCACATTGTTCACTTACACATTTACACATGAACAACACATTACACATTTCACATTACACATTTTAGGTGCCGTGATACATAGTCCAAACCACCAAAGAAGGACTATACACATCATATTACACATAGACGCCATCTAGGCATTCCAATGGCGACTCTTGGACTGCGCAGACCGGGAGAACAAGTCTCCACCCTAACCAGTGGTACTTGTCCACCTCCAGGATTTCCCCCTAATGCCCTTAGGGTCACTTACACATTGAACTTTCTCAGGGGGACTTTTCCCCGATACAGTTCCACTGCCCTCTACGGAAGCAGTGTCACATTGGCACAGTTACACATTTACACATTTTACCGATTTACACATGGTTTTACACATATCACTTTTCATCTCGTTCACTTTCTCACTCACATGCACATCTCTGTTTTTTCTGACATGGCACTACAGGTTTCAGGAGTTAACACACAGTAAATGCACTAATCAGGTTGGGTTAAACAATATCTAACCACATTGCGATAACATACATAGATTATTACATTTCACATGAAAAATACATAACTCCTTATATATTGGTCCAAATGACCTGAAATTTTAACCACATGCTATTTTGGGTTCAAGGTCATACATTCAATTTTTCAGATTTTTCTGAGCTAAATATAATTTACAGAAAATCAAATACCTATTTCGCATGCCATTCACATTTAGGTCGATATGGACTATATACACAAGTCAAATTTTAGCAAGCTACTGTCTGAACAGAGACTACCGTTATATGCATGATTTGAGAATACAGATTATCCTAAATCATACATCTATAGATCGATCACCACAAATCATTCTTGCATGCCTTTTATTTACCGAACCGAGTTTATTAGCAATTTATACAAGCATGGACAATTTATCAAAAACTGAGTACATGTATACTGATCCACTAATCTTCATGATCTAATAAAACTGAGGCATTCAGACTAATCCTAATCATAAAGCATAACTTTGGCAAGATCATCAACAAGTCATGCTTACAAATTCATGGAATACAATCACCACACATCACACTCATCCACACAGCACATTTAACAATATACATAGTGTATAGGGTTACCATATATCCTCATCACGGAAACCATACCGAAAATAGTTGTATAGGAAGGGCAGAACAGGTCACTGTTCTGTCCAGAGGAACTTGGCGGCGGTCTCTGGCCGCTGACTCAGGGTCAGCGGCATGGTCGATGGACGCCAAGCATGATCTCAGCATCCTTGACCTTGCCGTCAATGCAGGTCTGTGCAGAAACACAGACCCGAGCTCTCAAGTTTGGGTGAATGTGAGGGTCTAGGACTCGAGGGAAAAATTCATAAAAATAGTAGAAACGACCTAGACACATACAGGGACATTATGGTTAGGTCACTTGCCTTTTAGAAAACGCTCCAATGGATCAAAGGTGCTCGGAGAAGCCTCCTTGGGCAGTCCCAAGAAGGTGCAACTGTCCTTCTAGATCTTCTTCCTCCGGGCTCTTGGATGGTCTCCACACCAAGGGGATGTCAGGGAAGCCTCCTCCTTTGCTCCAGCTATCCTCTTGTCGTGGGAGATGGCCGGATATAGCTCCAGGAAGTCGGATCTTTGGGTGCAAAGAGTGGGGTTTTCTTAGTTTTTCTTCTAGGGTTTTCCTTCTCTCTTTTCTCCTCTTGCAAAGGTGAAGAGAGGGGTGGGAGAAGGCAGATCCGGGTTTAACATGTGGGAATACCTCTCTCCCACTCCCAGGGTGACAAGACAGCTCTCAGAGCCGTTGGGGACAGCTCCCCAATGGTGAGCTCCCTGTTCCTGAAATTTCTGGCTCTGCTGCGCATGCAGGCCAGAGAAATAGGCGTCCATATCGTTAGACGCCAGGATTAGTGTTGGCGTCCATGTCTGGACGCTGACACCACCTCAACGGCTAGGGGTTGACGCTAAGATGGCCTTCGGCCAGAAGTCTAAAATATGCAGAAAACCATGCATACCATGCATATATACATGCAATATGTTTATGGTAGTGTATCCATACTATCACCATTCAATATATGCATTATTTACATATAGTATAAACACATGCACACGTAATTGTACTAATTAATACGTACGTAAGTATGTATATACATACACAAGCACAAATATACACACACGCAAATACAAATAATGCGATGGAAATTCGAGGGCCTTACAGTCGGGCCCAACACCACTCCCGCAGAACCAACAGAGTCGAACACAATGCGAAAGCAACCCTCAGCACACACCCGCCGAGACAAAGAAGCTCACGGAACACCAGAGCAACCACGTGAGACCAGAGTCTCACGACACAAGCACCAACATCCCAGACCTCCACGTGGTCGGTAAGGAACAACCAGGTGTCACCACGAGAGACACCGAGCAACCACGTGAGAAGCACCGTCTCACCACAGGCACGGCCACCTCAGACCTCCACAAGGTCGAGGGCCCACAAGCAGAACCACACTGCACCTCGAACACGCCACGAGGTTAGGGAACTACACACTTCGGTGCCACCACGGATGGCACCAAGGAACAGTTTACAAACCAGTGGTCGGGTGTCTACACAAGACACCCCGAGAGAACCTGCAGAGCAGAAGCCACTAAATACGGCCTACAAGGCCAAACCAACAGAGCCCACGGAACAAGACAAGGCTAGGCTAAAACCACCGTGCAGGCTAGGGCGATGAGACTTACTTAGGAACAATGTGATAAACTCCGTCACAACAAGTGCAACCAAACCACCGCCACAGGCAGCTGAGAGAAGGACACACAGTCCACCCCTCTCGCTCGCCAGCCGTCAACTCCTGCCTACAACCTCCCTAGGTAAAGTGAGGCCAGTGAGCCACTGCAAAGAACAACAAACAAACCACCACAGCCCAGCCAAGCTGCGGCCCCAAGCCTACCATCCCTACGTGGCTCCGGAACCAACGTAGAGCGAGGCAGTGAGAATGACTAGCTAGTCTGCACCGGAAGAGCGCCTCAACCACCTCGGAGACCCAAACCAGCTAAGAGAGCTCTACAAATGACTTACGCCGTTGTCCCCACCGTTTTCCCCTACTGCTACCAAGTCAGCGACTCGAACAAAACCCACCACCCGGAAGAAACTCCCTCTGACACAGACGCGCGGGGACCGGGGGTCCTAGGTAACGGTAACAACCTGTCTCGCGGACAAGCCCTCAAGTGCCTAGCACCGAGCGAAAAGAGAACTATCGGGGCAACCACCAAAGAAACCGGCACAGCTGGCTTGTAACCAAGACAAGCCCAGCAGGCACAGGCACGCACGACACCCTTCCGAAAACCCCCAGAAGGGCCGTCGGCCAGCGCCAGCACACGGCACGGCCCGAGAAACTGGAACACCAACAGACAGAACAGAAACCATCGCTCTTCAAATAATCGATTGACAGTCAGACAATCAATTATTAGACGGACGCGAGCCTCCTAGCACCACTGCTAGGGACACGGCCACGAAGGTGTCACCTTTGGTCACTGACGCAGGGAGGCAACCTGCCGCGTTCCCCACCAGAAGATCCTAAGGGCAACCTTGCCCTTGGGCACACGCCGACATGCCAAGCGAGGCCACAGAAACACCCGAGGCAAGCCAGGTCTTTTTGCGCCCTCCTAAGCCATCGCGATACCATCGTGACGGATAGGACAACTACGACAACAACCAAGTCGCGACAAGGAAGCGCGTTGCGACAGGAAACCTGTCGCGATAAGAAAATGGGTCGTGACCTCGACCTTATCGCGACGGCCAAACGCGCCGCGATAAGGTCGCATCCGACCGGGGCAACGCCTCCTCTGATGTCGCGACGCGCACTATAGTCACGACATCAGTCGGGAGGCAGACCGCAGGGATGCCACATCCCGGGGTCGCCCACACACTACAAACACACAAACCACGGGGAGGAGAGCATGGGAAAGCTTCTAAAGCATGCATTCACACATGAGGGCACCCAATCGCCCAGAATGGAAAGTGTACAAGAAATCCCTACTAAATGACGAAACCGAACCCCCAAAAGGGGTCTTCACGAAGCCACGGCCGCCTCCTCCTCGTTCCACGATGCCACTCCAGCTCCGCCACGAGCCGCCGCCGACGCCACCATGCTCCAACCACCGTAGGAAGAGAGGGGGAAAACCTTCCCCTCCTCGGAGAGGAGGAGGGAAGGGAGAAAGAGCCAAAACAAGGGAAGGGAGAGCCGGCCAAGGCATTTAGCCTTCGGCCCCCAAAACGTGACGGGGCAGGGCATCTGACGGGGCAGGGCATCTGTAGGATCGAATAGGTGGATGGATCAGATCTAGAAGGGGGGGTTGAATAGATCTAACACCAATTAATGCGGAAGCTTAAGCAATTCAAAATTACTTCAAATCAGAGATCAATTCAGACAAACAGTTTACTGATCTAAAGTGTGGGTGTGTGTAGATTATGTGTGATTAGTGTGTGTGAGCAAATCAATTAGAAGTGTGAACGAAATCCCTATGCATGCATCT
This sequence comes from Colocasia esculenta, assembly GCA_014218235.1. NCBI lineage: Eukaryota > Viridiplantae > Streptophyta > Magnoliopsida > Alismatales > Araceae > Colocasia > Colocasia esculenta. The sequence continues at coordinate 116,158,317 of CM024754.1, forward strand.
AGGGCAATACAAGGTCAAACCACAATTCAAACCACTGCACAGAGGATTTTTAGGTGGTTCAAAAATCACCTCCAGTGACTCCTACGTCCACCCCTCACACAGTGAGGCCACACTACTCAAAACCTTAAGTAAAACACACACTGGAGCACGACGACTCCAAACAACCTTGAGTTCAACGACTCACAAACTGAGCACGACGGCTCAAACAACAACCGGAGCACGATGACTCTAAATTGAGCACGACGGCTCAAACCACATAGTAAGTGCGACGACTCACAAACCAGAGCTCGAAGGCTCACAGTACAAAAGCTAGATCAAACACAAAAGAGATCAGATCCTCTAGCAATGATCTGATTCAAGACAGATTCGTACACAGAAATTTGTGCAGAACTTCATGCACAAATCTCATAGGCGAAATAAGGAAGAACAAACTCAGAAGTGAGAGAAATGGATGAAGAATGAGTGTTCTTCGATGAAGAGGCCTTGCAGACACTTGAATTGAGGAGCCTTGATAGAAATCGATGGAGATTCTCCTCAATTGGCGATGCTCTGCTTTGATGGCATCTGAAATGCCAGAAATCCTTCTTCTACTTCTCCTCTTCAGTTGGATCTGCTCCCTTTCCTAGCACAGCAAGCTTCTCTCTAGATATTCCCCTTGATTCCCACGTCCTTCCTCTTGAAAGGATGGCCTGCAACTTCTGGAGATGGAGCAATATCTAGAAAGCCCCTTTTTTGCCGCCAAAAAGCTTCTTCTGGAAGTGTATGGGCTCTCTTTCGTGGGTTCTCCTTTGGAGTATAAGGATTGGGGGTATTTATAGCCCCATATGTCCATAAGGTGCCTTGGGGTGCAAGGGCACAAAAATCTAGGTCAAATCCCTTGATTCCCAAGCAGCCACGTGTACAGATAAATCATAAGTTGAGATTTCAGCTAGAGTGTGTCGACACTACCACTAAGTGTGTCGACACACTGTCCCAATTGCGCAAAAAGGGTCTTCTGGATGCTGGGTCTAGTGTCGACACGACCACTGACTGTGTCGACACATTATCCCAGTCAGACAAATGGATCTCCTGGAAGCTGGGTCTAGTGTCGACACGACCATGGACTGTGTCGACACACTTGACCCTGTCTTCATGAAAAAGCTTCAGGGACTATGACTCAGTGTCGACACCATCAATGGGTGTGTCGACACTACCATGACAAAACTTGTATATCTCTGAGAATTTAACACATAAGACATTAGTACAAGGTATTATCATCAAAGTATGAGGTGTAAAGTATTTGAGCATTGTTATTACATAAATGATGTATGTAACATGTTCAACCCATTAAGTACAAAATCACACAAGTCATCATCAAAACCACAATATGTCATCATCAAAATCAAGGTGTGAGTGATGTTCATTGGTGATCATTAAAATACAACTTTAGAAAATTCCAAAACACACTCAACCCAACAATCTCCCCCTTTTTGATGATGACAAAACATATGCACAATCTCCCAATAGCCTGACTCAAATAGCCTGACTCAAATCTCCCCTTTTTGAATTTTCTCCCATAAGAAACTTTCTCCCCTTTTTTAAGAACTTTCTCCCCCTTTTTGACATCATTAAAAAGATAGATAAGAGAAAGAAGCAAAGAATGGTAGGAGATGAAGAATTCCAGTTGTGAAAAGGAAAGTGCAGGAAGAATCAAAATAAGTGAGGCAAAGTGATATTTACATATGAGAGAAATTATTGTATTTTTTGTATTGTGCAATAAAGTTTAATCACAAAGACACACTCAACACAAGTATAGCAAAATATAATGATCTGAATGTAGTTAAAATAATGATGCAAATGTGAAGTAAAGTGACATATATGAGTGAGCAGAAATATTAACAAGGATGTTAGGAGCTTTAATTGTAACATAATGTAGAATAATAGGTCTAAACTCAGTAAACATGAACTTTATTAAGGTCTTAAGTTTTTCCATCTTGTCAAGTTGATTTTCTTTCATTTTGAACTGGGAAAGAATACAAGAATAAATTAGTTAAATCTCACTTTTCAGTGCAAGAGATCACATTGATCGGATGCAAGACCTCCTGATTACTCAGTGGTTTAACTTTCATTATCTTATACAGAGTTGAAAACTTTGATTTCCACTTTTTGACGTGAAACAAATCATTTTTTAGGTGAAATGACTCGGTTACTCAGTGGTCAAGAATTTGCATTGCTCTGTTTGTATCTTTCCAGATTGTTGATCATTTTCTTTTGATGTTTTGCAGGAATATGTTTGCCTTGACCAGACAAGTCATGACTACGAATTTAGAAAATTTATTCTTAACATGTGGTAAAAATAAAGCTTAAACATGCACATGTTAAATAGTAAAGCCACTCATGTGCCTACAAGTGTTTTGCAAGTCATTTTAAAAACATTCAGTATTAAAATTACGTAACCTTGAAATGATAATGAATCTTTGAAATTAAACTAAATGCACAATGAGTTTAGTTTCAATGTCTTAATTCTCTCATAAGAAAATAGCACAATGACTCAAACATTCTGATGAGTTTGGGGTTCAAGATAGACAAGTAAAGTTAAGGAATGTGACAATGACTTCCCCTTTCATGTATCTCCCCCTCACAAGGTGAGCATGAGGATATTGATGAAAAAGGAATGGAATGAAGTGAAAATAGATGAATAAGAATGTTTTATTAAAAGACAAGGACTCTCCCTCAACTATTGCATATAAGGATCTTGATACTTGGCGGAGACATATACTCACGCATAGTGAAAGTGTCCAGACAAGCCTGACTTGTCTTTCTTCAAATCACCATTTGATATACCAAGAATACCAATGCAATGTGAGAGTGAGGAATTTATTTGCAAAAACATGAAGACTTTTATTAAGCAGCTTTGCAAGAACATTTGTCAACAAACTAAATGGGAGTTGTTGATAAATCAGATATGAAAGAATATTTCTCCAGCATTTCACTCAAAGATTCTTTTGACTTACTCCCCCATAAGATATGCATGATATGAAATGATCATTTAAGCAATTTAGATATGTTCATTCCAGGCAGTTTGCACAGAAAAAGTATGAACATGATCAAGCATACATCAACAGGCAATTTATTGAAGGAGAAAAGTTTTTCAAAAACTCAAAAGTGTTTCAAAGACTTAAAATAAGATTTTTGAGATTTTCATTTTTCTTGATGACCTTTATGCAGAAAAAGACTATTGATACTTGGAGGAGAATTTTTCTCACGCATGATGAGAGTTTCCAGACAAGCCTAACTTGTCCTTTCACATTTCACCATTTGATATACCACATAGTCACTGCAAAAAGGTCAATTATTCTTTAGTTTTAGCATGAAATTCATTGCATTTTCAAGAATATTTTTGCACTTTTTCAAATTACTCCCCCTTAATATGTGCATGGAATGAAAAAGCTAGCAAGTAATTCACACATGATTATGCACACCATTGCTGGAGCAACATCAAAACACACTCTTCATTGTTCAGATAAGACTCTAAGAATTTTCTTTAACTTAAGCAGTTCAATCTAGAAATGATATGAGGTTTTACCTGAACAATCTTCATTTCTTTTTCAAAGATTTTACATGTGTTCTCCAATCATTTCTTGCCTTGCACAACCAATATCTTGAATCCATTTACAATGTATGGCTGCAAGACTCCTCAGCTTGCTGATCAAGCTGGTTTTGGGACCCACACTTGCTTGGATCCTGCAACGAAATCAATGTTAGAGTGCAATAAAGATTTCTGAATCCAAAATGATTTTATTTTTGGTATAGATGCACTTTTGTCATTAATGGAACTATGAGCAACATTAGTTCCATAACACAATTATTCTTTGTTTAATGCATCTATGTTTTTCATGTTCAATTTATATTTACATGGAGTTTCTGAGCATTTTCCACAAAATCATGATTCTTAGTTACATGTGCATGATGTGAAAACTTTTGCAAGTAATTCAAGTAAAAATCATCATGGAAGAAATGAAATAAACAAGCAGTCATGTTTCAATCACAACAGTTTTTTTTTTTAATTAATGACTCTTACACAAGGAAGATCATTAGTACTTGGCGGAGGTTATTCCTCACACATAATGATAGTTCCAGACAAGCCTGACTTGTCCTTCCACAGTTCACCATTTGATATACCAATTGATCTTTGCATAAGAGTCCCAATTGATTTCAGTTTTTATTTAGCAGGGAATCTCTCAGAAGTATTTACTTGGTGAGATTTTCATTTTCTTTCATTCTCTTCACTTACTTTCCTTGTAGCCTTTGTCATGAAGCCTTCATCTTGAAATTGACTACAAGGATCCCTGCATCCAACATTCAAGCAGCACATTTCAGAACCCAAACTTGTTTGGGTCCTAAGGATCTTCCATGAATCTGCAACAACGATTTTTGAATCCAAAAGGATTTGATATTGGGTGCATTTTCTGAAGACTAGAAACATTAGAATCTTGGTTTCTAATCTTAGAGTTATTGGTATAGAATGCACCACTAACATACTGAACAATTTGTTTTCTATTTTTTAGATTTTTATCATTGAGATTTTTAACATGGAATTCAGAAGAGATCTTTTATGCAATAGTTCCTTTTTCATGTACATAGAATTTCTGAGTGTTTTCAGCATGAACATGACCTTTATTCTTATGTACATTAACATTAAACATGGGAGCATGCACAAGATTATCAATTCTATGCCAACATTCCCTAGAAGTATGCCCAAATTTATGACATGTGAAGCACTGGACTGATTTGACATATTTATGGAAATGTTGATCTCTATTCCAGTAAAATTTGGCTAAATGACCAGGTTTATTACAATTAACGCAAATGAGATCATTTCTTACCTGGTACTTACCTTGGAATGTATGCATTTGCTGGAATCTCCTTTTCATGTGAGGAGGCTTACCATGAGGAGAAGAAGGTACCTTTTGGTGGCTCTTGGCATGATGTGAATTTGGAACTTACCTTGGAGCTTTTTGGACTGATGGAGGAAGTAGATGAATCTTCTTAACAGTAGCATTTTTCTTTTTCTCTGTCTATTTTTGAACTTCAATTTTCAAATTCTCATTTTCTTGTGAAGGATCTTTATCATTGTTCTGGAGCAATTCAAGTGTATTTTTCAATTTTTCACTCTCTTTGTGGCAATGTTTTAAAGTCTTTTTCAAATCTTTATTTTTAGTGTTCAGCTTTGCATTAAGATTTTGCATCTTTTTACAGAATTCAATCAATTCAACATAAGACATGCCTTCATCTACATCAGAGTCAGAATTAGAATACATAAATGGATCTGGAATTGATTTACCTGACCTTGTAGACCCATTTGAACTCTTGTGTTCTGAAGAGGATGAAGAATGCTCTGAGATCATGGAATGTGCTGTTAGAGCCAAAGTCTTTTGAATTGTTGATTTTATGGATTCATTGAAGCTCTTCTTTGCCATTAAGTACTTGTGAATTTCTTATGCTCCTTTGCTTTGTGACTCCTTTCCATCACTGCTGTTGGCCATAAAGCATAACTCCTCATTTGCTGAACTTGAGGAGTTCTCTTCTTCATCCTCACTTTGGTCTTCATCTGACCAAGTTGTCATCATAGCTTTTGGCTTCTTCAATTTGTTGTTCTTCTTGTATTTGTCCTTTTTCATCTCAGGACACTCACCCTTCATGTGTCCTGCCTTGTTGCACCTGTAGCAAATAATACCTTCATCAATTTTTTGATTTCTACCAACATTAAAATTTGAAGAAGAAGCATTTCTTTTACCAGAGGAATATTTTTTCTTTCCATTGAATTTTCCTCTTCCTGATTTTAAAAATTTTCTGAATTGCCTAGTCATGAGGTCAAGTTCATCCTCATTGGTCTCAAACTCATCAGAACTTGATTTTTCTTGATTTTTCTCTGTGTTGCTTGATGAAGCCTTAAGTGCTACTGGTTTAGCTTTAAGCATATGTTCTTCACTTCTTTTCAGATTTATTTCATAAGTCATTAAAGATCCTATGAGTTCATCCAAAGAAATTTTGGATAAATCCTTAGAATCTTCAATCACTGTAGCCTTTGTGTGCCAAACAAATGATAGAGAGCGCAAGATTTTTCTTACCAGATCAGCATCAGTGTATTCCTTACCTAGTGCCTTCAGTCCATTGACAATTATCATAAACCTAGCAAACATTTCAGAAATTGATTCGTTAGATTCATCATAAATAATTCATAATCAGAAACAAGTATGTTTGCTTTGGTTTCCCTAACTTAAGATGTTCCTTCATACATTAATTCAAGTTTATCCCACATTTCTTTAGCAGATTTACACATGGATATTCTTGAATATTCTTTAGGGTGGACAGCACATTGAAGCATATTCATGGCACTGTAATTAAGAGTAGCTTTCCTAATTTGCTCTCTAGTCCAATTCTCCTCATCTTCATGATTTTCATAAGGACCTACTTCAACTATCCTCCAGATTTCATAGTTTTGAGCCCTAAGAAAAACTTGCATGCGATTTTTCCAAGATGAATAATCAGACCCATCAAAATATGATGGTCTATTAATGGAATGGCCTTCAGCTACAAATCCTTGAGAATCCATCAATTAAAATGAGATAGTGAAAGAGCAAGCAAACAATTCAAGCAATTTACACAGAGATCAAACAGAAGCAATCAAATCAGATCAGAAACAGATATTAACCTGCTCTGATACCAATTGTAGGATCAAATAGGTGGATTGATCAGATCTAGAAGGGGGGGTTGAATAGATCTAACACCAATTAATGCGGAAGCTTAAGCAATTCAAAATTACTTCAAATCAGAGATCAATTCAGACTAACAGTTTACTGATCTGAAGTGTGGGTGTGTGTAGATTATGTGTGATTAGTGTGTGTGAGCAAATCAATTAGAAGTGCAAACGAAATCCCTATGCATGCATCTAGGGCAATACAAAGTCAAACCACAATTCAAACCACTGCACAGAGGATTTTTAGGTGGTTCGAAAATCACCTCCAGTGACTCCTACGTCCACCCCTCACACAGTGAGGCCACACTACTCAAAACCTTGAGTACAACACACACTGGAGCATGACGACTCCAAACAACCTTGAGTTCAATGACTCACAAACTGAGCACGACGGCTCAAACAACAACCGGAGCACGACGACTCCAAATTGAGCACAACGGTTCAAACCACATAGTGAGTGCGACGACTCACAAACCAGAGCTCGACGGCTCACAGTACAAAAGCTAGATCAAACACAAAAGAGATCAGATCCTCTAGAAATGATCTAATTCAAGACAGATTCGTACACAAAAATTTGTGCAGAACTTCATGCACAAATCTCATAGACGAAATAAGGAAGAACAAACTCAGAAGTGAGAGAAATGGATGAAGAATGAGTGTTCTTCGATGAAGAGGCCTTGCAGACACTTGAATTGAGGAGCCTTGATGGAAATCAATGGAGATTCTCCTCAATTGGCGATGCTCTGCTTTGATGGAATCTGAAATGCCAGAAATCCTTCTTCTACTGCTCCTCTTCAGTTGGATCTGCTCCCTTTCCTAGCACAACAAGCTTCTCTCCAGAGATTCCCCTTGATTCCCATGTCTTTCCTCTTGAAAGGATGGCCTGCAACTTCTGGAGATGGAGCAAGATCTGGAAAGCCCCTTTTTTGCCGCCAAAAAAGCTTCTTCTGGAAGTGTATGGGCTCTCTTTCATGGGTTCTCCTTTGGAGTACAAGGATTGGGGGTATTTATAGCCCCATATGTCCATAAGGGTGCAAGGGCACAAAAATCTATGTCAAAACCCTTGATTCCCAAGCAACCACGTGTCCAAATAAATCATAAGTTGAGATTTCAGCCAGAGTGTGTCGACACTACCACTAAGTGTGTTGACACACTGTCCCAATTACGGAAAAAGGGTCTTCTGGATGCTGGGTCTAGTGTCGACACGACCACTGACTGTGTCAACACACTATCCCAGTCAGACAAATGGATCTCCTGGAAGCTGGGTCTAGTGTCGACACGACCATGGACTGTGTCGACACACTTGACCCTGTCTTCATGAAAAAGCTTCAGGGACTATGACTCAGTGTCGACACCATCAATGGGTGTGTCGACACTACCATGATAAAACATGTATATCCCTGAGAATTTAACACATAAAACATTAGTACAAGGTATTATCATCAAAGTATGAGGTGTAAAGTATTTGAAACATGCTTTTTGAGCATTGTTATTACATAAATGATGTATGTAACATGTTCAACCCATTAAGTACAAAATCACACAAGTCATCATCAAAACCACAATATGTCATCATCAAAATCAAGGTGTGAGTGATGTTCATTGGTGATCATTAAAATACAACTTTAGAAAATTCCAAAACACACTCAACCCAACAGCATCGCGTTACAAACCTTAACGCGATGGCCGCCCACACCGTGACCAAAATGCGTCCCTCCTAGACACCGCGCCAACCAGACAGCCGCTTTGACACACCTGCCCTTTTGATAGGCATCAAATGACCAAAAAGGGAAAAGCAGTCATGACCCGTTGACTAAGCGCGACAAGAACGTGCCGCAGAAAGCGGTCGCAACGAGGATGACTGTCGCAACGGGCACCTCCATCGTGACACTAACACGTCGCCCAGCTCGGACGTGTTAGTGGCCAGTCATCTAACACGCGAGCGGAAGAACTTGGAAGTCGAGATGTTACATTTCTGGTAGTCACATGTTTCTACAACGTAAGACCTCCTATGATTGCATGGAAACAAGCATCAAGAAATGAGAGACAACGGCTGCTTCAACGGATATCTCAGCGGCTAGCAGAAATGCCCTTAAGAAGACAATGGTTGTGAAGAAGAAGAACAATTGAAGTTGTAGCAACCTGAATTTTTACGAAAAATAAAAATTTAAATAAAGAATTTAAAACCTAGCTAAATGGATATTTAAATAGAGCATTAAATAAAACCCATTAAATGGAAAAGAGTAATGGGCTTTGCTTAATGGATCTTCTAGAATTTATTGGGTCAAAATATGAATTTACAAAGGGAGAATAGTAGGAAAATACCCTAAATTCGTAACTAAATTATTACCTAAATAGAAAAGGGGTATTTAATGCATTAAATAGGAAATTAGAGTTGGAATTGGATTCCTAAACCTACCCCATATGGGTTAGCACGAATTTGGATCTTTTCCAAGTCTAAATAGAGATTGGAAGCAAGGAAGGAAGGTGGGAGTAAGGAAATTTGTAATTAAAGAGGAATTAGAGTAATAGTAGGAATAGAAATACATACTTGCATAAATACACCTCTTAAACTCTCTTGGGCAACCCTAGCTCGTTGCCAAGAGTTGCTGGACGTGGAAAAGAGGCTAAGGAGGAGAGGATTTCGTGGAGAGAAGAAGAGCTTGAAGCTTCTTCCCTTGTTCTTCAAGTTCTAGCCCTAGAAGACAAATCGAATCAAAGGTAGGCATTCTCACAAGCATAAACCATGAAACTTTTTCTGTAGGTTCTTCCTACCCTCTTGAACGAACCCCCAAGTTTCATATTTTTCCATCCATCCTATCTTTTGTTCTTAATTTTTGAAGAACTGCAAACATGATAACCCCGAGGTGTCATGTTTAATTCAAATCTCTATGAATACTTGATCCCATGCTACGAAAGTTTTACTGTAGATACTTCATGTTGTTAGGGATCATTTGCCCCTAAAAAGCCTAAATTTCATTGAGCATGTTGCTCGAATTAAATCAGTCTTGCTCTCTATGTCATGTTCTATGTTACTCGTCCTTGTTCATTCTCAAACCATGTTCAAACCATGCTCTCTCTCTAATTTCGATTTATTGGAAGTACTCTTACATGTCTGGTTAATTTGCAAGTGGTTTCATGATTTTTCGTTGACTATATAATTAGTTATGATTTTCTAAATGACCCTATATCGAAATTTAAATGTTCTGGTCCGCAATCCAATGTCTGGTCTGACTCCTGTCAGAGTCAGGCGCAGACAACCAGAAGGCGACGCCTCGACATGTCGCTTTCTGGGGCCTGATTGTGACAGTCTCCCTGTCGCGACCAAGAAGGCGACAGGTGAGCCGTCGCGTTCTCAGTACCCGATTTGCATGCCCTGTCGCGACCTATGCAAGACCCTGTCGCGTTCAGCCTGGCCCATGTCGCCATCCTTACAGCCCTATGTTGCCTTAAGAATTTTGAGAAAAACCCATGAAAAATATTTTTGTCGCTTTCTAAATAATCCTTACGCCTTCTTACCGTTATACCCCCAGTAAAAACCCTACTTAAAAAGGATGCTATATTGAATGATTTAAAATACATGTTCACGACTTATTTCTATCTATGATTTCTCTTGCACTTGCACACACTTGAACCATCCATTTATGGCTGAAATATTGCAGAAAATATCTCATAATGTGCCTGGTAATTTATTGAAATAAAGTACATTAATTGCCCTATTTTAAGGACTTGTATTCGTTTCTTGCATTGTTTATAATACCGATATCGACGCTCCACTGTCCTAGAATTCCTCTAGAACGTCGAGCACATGTTTTATATACACACTTTACTTGGCTTGTGGTGAACTCTCCGTCGGATATTCCTTTCGCCGGACTAGTGAACTTGCACAAGGCCTCCGTAAGTCTCCTCTGATCATGGATTCCCACATGGTCAACGAGCCAGTTGTACCCTAATACCTATGATACCCTTTAGGGATCTATATGATCCAAACGGCTATTAGAGATTCACTCTCGTCTTAAATCACGCCGGACCTCTGGACCTGTGCATAACAAGGCCAGTGGTAGGGTCGTGAGTTCCACCTGACTACCAACACCAAGTGCGCGTGTTGTGCAACTGTTACTATCGCCTGATTACTCGACGTATTACGTGCATGTCCACTAGCTCTCATCTATACTCTACTCGCTCACCTATTCACGTTCACTCTACTAGCTCATCTATTCATCTTGTGCTCTTATCTATTTCTTGGTACTCTATACTGGCCATTGACTGATTGTCTAAAGATAAACAATATAACAATGCCTGGCAATATATAAAGGGCCCGATCTGGTCCTGGGATGTGCGCCCGAAAGTGCTAGTGCCCATGGGAGTTAAATGATCAGAGTGTTTTGCATTACACTCAAGTGCTATCTATCTCGACTATCTATATGACAATCAAAACACAAAACGTGCTATAACTCTCTCGATGTCTAGAATGACAAACAAGGCTTATACTCGTCGTGCTATTACCATACTTGTGCTAGTTGTGCTATGGCCATCCTGCTATTCGTGCTATATTCGATATTTGTGCTATTTTTGGAAACTATACTCGATCTCGTGCTATGGTGCTATCTTGTTACCTGTTTTGCTATATTTTGACTCTCTTGTACTTGCTATCTTTAGACACTCTGCCATTAAATGCGTTAATTATTTAAGCCTGCTTGAGCCTGAGATTTAAGTCCTATTGGGCGTTATCGCTCACCCTACGTTATTTGATGTTGTGTTCTCAGGTGAGACCGAGGATGACACATACACTCACGAGGAAGGGAATGACCAAGAGTGAAGCCATGAGTACCCTTGAGTCATTATGTTATCTTAGAGTTGTAGTTAGATATTTCCTTCTGTTGCAATGTAATTGGGCCCTTTAGAATGGCTCTGATATTAGTGGTTGTAACTAGACTTTGGAAAATTAATAATGAGAAAGATTTGCTTTAGTATTATTCAGTGTGCAATGGTTTGATGTCTAGTATATGCTCTATACCTTTTCTTGCAACTGCCTTCGCGCTCCGATATTCCACGTTGGGGCGTGACAGAAGTGAACACGCATACACATAGAGATCTTCACCACCATTGAGATTAGAAGAGCAGTGCGCCCTCACTCCAAGTCCATCTGCTCAGAGCTCTCCTAAAGCCTTCGCTTCTCTTTTTCTTTTAAGAGCATGTTGTTTTTGAGAGAGTAGCATCATAGCCCTATTCTTTTCTCTCTTAGTTCGTGCCTAAGATCAAGCACTGCATTGTTGTATAAGCTTGGTTAGGGGCCATCCCTTCAACTCTTCTATAAGAGTGCTCCTCTTCCTGTGGGAAGAGAAGACCTGTTGTAGGCAGATGGTTTGTTCCCTTATTGAAGGGAAGACCTGCTGCTACAGGTGGTTGTATTGCCTCTTCATGGGTTGAAGAGAAGGCCAGCAGGTGTTGGATATGTAAGTGTCCTTGAGGGGGGACTGTACCTTTGGTTAGTAGAATCCAAAGTAGTTTCTTGGGGACTGAATAAAAATCCTTATGCATTTTATGTGATTGCTTTTATCTTATTTTCACTAGTTGCTCACTAACTCTAAGACATGCGTTTAGTGTTTCTGTTTGAAGTTATTTTTAACAGAAAAATTTTAAGATATATTTCAAGCAACCCATTCACTCCCCCCCTTTGGGCTTTGCATCTTGGTCAATAAGATGCACAAGTGGGAGAGGGAGAGCTTGAAAGAGAGATGCATAAGAGAGAAAGTACATCAAAGAGGGAGAAAGAGATGTACCAAGAGATAGAGAGTGCACGAGAGAGATAGAGAGCATGCGAAAGAGATAGAGTGCATGAGAGAGATAAAAAGATGCACAAGTGTGAGAGATGTGTAGGAGAGAGAGAGCACATTAGAGGGAGAGGTAGAGAGAGAGAGTGCATGCAAGAGAGATACAAAGAAGAGAGTGTATGAGAGAGAAAAAAAGATGCACAAGAAAGAGAGAGAGAGAGAGAGAGAGAGAGAGAGAGAGAGCACATGAGTGGGAGAGGCATAGAGGCAACGTGAGAGGTGGGAGACAATTGATTAATAGAATTTTAATTAATTACATAAATCTGATCCAACTTATACAATTTTAATTTGGATTACACAAATATAGCCTAATTATACACATTTGATTCAAGTTACATAAATATACTCCAAATTACATAATTTTGTCCTAGGTTACATAAATAAAGTCCAGGTTACACAATTTTGTAGTCTAAATTATACAAATATGATCTAGGCTACATACATTTGGTTCAAGTTACACAAATTTATTGTGTTATACAAGTTTGATCCAAGTTACATAAATATAGTACAAGTTATATAATTTTAGTGTAAGTTACACAATATAGCCTAGATTACATGCAATTGGTTTAGGTTACAAAAATTTGTTCCATGTTACACAATTTTGATTCAAGTTATACAAATATACTTCAAGTTACATGGGTTAATTACCTATATACCCCTGAAAAAAACACAAATTACCTACATACCCCTAAGTTTATGTAAAAGATCCATATATCCTTAAAAAATCAAAGTACTCTCCTTCATACGCCTACCATCGACAGTCTATTGCTATTGTTAACTAGGGTGTAACTGTACATGTAAAAAGACTAACCTACCCTTAAAATAGTAATTGGTGTTTACTGATCATGTTAAGTTTTGAAGCTCCACCCTTGGTTGCCCCTTTCGACTCCATTCTAGGGTTCTAGAATGATCGATCAACCCCTTTGCATCCGATGACGAAGGTTCCTGCTGCGTCGCCGAAATAGGGAGGGGAACCGACAACGAAACCCTCCCTAAATCGCTACTGCATCACCGAAATAGGGAGGGGAACCGATGACGAAGCCCTCTCTAACTCGTTGCTGCGTCGCCGGAATAGGGACGAAAATGTGGGAGAGGACTAAAGCAGACTGACCTCATTGAAGATGACGACAGTGAGGTATGAACCCTTTCTATGTCCCGTACCTATGTCTATTTGTTTGTATGTGTTTTCTCTAGTTATATCCCTCCTCTCCCCCATGAATCTGGTCCCATGTGTCTAGTGCTTTGGATGCTTATGAGAGTAAGGCTTGTCCCACATGTGTCTGACCGAAGGTGCAGACACCACTATCCCATCATCTTCCTCACTATGGTGGGAATATGGTATTATGCACATGCTTATTGAATATTCCACGTTCATGTCTTAGTAGGACTCAGTGTCGGGCACTTTGCACATGCTTATTGAATAGTCCATCTTCATTTCCCAGTAGGACCCATTATCAAAGACTTTGCACATGCTTATTTGACTAGTTATTTATTTGTATTTGATAGTTTTGTCACAGGTACTATGGATGAACAATATACAATTAAGTTGTATTATGGTGGGTATTGGAAGGTGGTGACTGGTGAAGATGGTCAGTCTAGGTTGTCTCCTAGGGGGTTTAGACAGAAGTCCTTTACATAGACCAAGGATTATTCTAACTACATGGAGTTGCAGTTGGTAGCAAGTGGGCTATTTAGGAAGCATATATAGGTTGATCAATTGTACTTTGCGGTTGAAGTGCCCACTAGTAGTAGGAATAGGAAATTTTTTAACTTGGACACATATGAGCACATATTGCGAATGTTTGACATGTGCAGTAACAATAAGACAATTAAGGTGTTTGCTTGTCAGGATTGCCCGGCAGTACCCATAGATGTTCTGGAAGCTGAAGAAGAAGAAGATGTAGATGTTGTTGGGCTTAATGAAACACTAGGAGATGCAGAGGTTACTTTAGAACAAACATCAGATGGGGATGTGAGAACTGATGATAGTGAATACACTCCAACTCAAATTCAGATGAAGATTTTGTAGATGAGTTTGTTGATGATGATGATGCAATGGGTGACCAATTTGGCAATTTAATGATGCTGATAATGACTGAGGGGGCATTGTATGATAATGTTCAAGCATTTAGACTAGCTTTGTCCTAATTTGCAATAATGAATGAGTTTGATGTTAAGTACAACCGATCAGAGCCTCTACGTGTGACAGTGACTTGTAAAGCAAGTAATTGCTCTTGGAGACTACATGCTTCCAGACTAAGCCTCAGTTTGGTAATGGGTTGGGTTAAAATTAACTTTAACCCAGAGCTAAAGTTAACCCACTTTTAACTCACTTTTACTTTGTTTGCATCTGAGTTAACTCATTTGACTATAGTGAGTTAACTTATTTTTTCTCAAATGTACTTTGGTAAGAAAAAGTGATTTAACCTATGTTGGGAAAATAAAAAGTAACAATTAATGTTGTGTACCGTAAGAGCAAAAAGATAGTTAACTCAATGGATTAACTCCAACCCACCTCCAAATGTAGGTTGAAAAATTGTGATTTAACTCACATTTGACTCACATTTAATCTAACCCACTTGAGTTAACTTTGTAACCTTTCCAAACTACTTTTTGAGTTAGTTTTGAGTTAACTCTGAGTTAACTTTAGTTTAACCTGATGATCAGTCCATCCCCATATAATTTTATTTAATTATATACAATTTTGGTGATTAACAAAACCTTAACAATTATTTTCTAACAATCTTTTATGAAGTTCATCCACAGGGAATAAGTCAAGCCTAATCTGTAAGTAATCCTTACACTGTATCATTTAAAGTTCAGAGCATGCATTTCTTTTAAGTACACATCGATTTCCTTTGTAGAACAACGATTTCCTTTATAGCATAACGATTTCATAAGTAAAAGAACGATTCCATCGCTACAACGATTTTGGTCTCACAACGATTTCGTAAGTAAAACAACGATTTCGGTCTCACAACGATTTTGTAAGTGAAACAACGATTTCAGTTTCACAACGATTTGTTAAGTGAAACATCGATTTCGGTCTCACAATGATTTTGTAAGTGAAACAACGATTTCTGTCTCACAACGATTTCGTAAGTGTAACAACGATTTCGGTCTCATATCGATTTTATAAGTGAAAACAATGATTTGATTCTTATAACAATTTCATAAGAGAAAACAACGATTTGATTGTCACATCGATTTCATAAGTGAAAACAACGATTTGATTGTTGTAACAATTCGATAAGTGAAAACAATGATTTGATTGTTGTAATGATTCGATAAGTGAAAAAAACAATTTGCTTGTACAACAATTTTATTGTACAACGATTTGCTTATATCTTTTCAACGATTTGCTCAAATAACGATTTGTTTATGTTTGAACAACGATTTGCTCAAACAACAATTTATTTATGTTTGAACAACGATCTATTTATAATTGAACAACGATTTGCATAAACAATGATTTCATAAGTTGAACAACTATTTCATTGTCATAAAGACTTCATGGATTACATCAATTTCATACATGATATTCAAATATATTTTCAAATACTGTGAAAGTCAAAGTCTTCCCACGTGCATCACTTGTATCCTGCATTTATTATGACTATACACACTTCTGCACGTCATCTATCTGAATGCAATATATTCCTATGTTTCTATAGCAAACACTTTTCAGGATAGCAGAATGGCATCTCCATTTTGGTGTATATCCTCTCTAACGTTGACTGACAAGCATAGAGACAGTCTAGCTGTCTATGGTTTGACATTTATTATGTGCAGGTCTCTGACAGCACAAGATCTTACAACGTTGGACAACTAGAAGCTGAAGGATATCTGGGTGAATCTTCTCTTTGCGTGCATGGCTCCAGAGCATTAAATGACTGCAAGCTTACCTGTCGCGCACGATGGACCATGCAGTCTAACGAGCATTAATCTTAGAGACAATGGTCTCTTCAACGGCTACTTTGTTAAAGTGAAGATATATATACAAGACTGAAGACTCTCAAAAAGTTAAGTTTGTCAATTTGAATCTTTGTGTGATAGAGCCTTCAAGAAAACCTTCAACAACGAAGAAGAGTGACTTATTTCACTCCAATCATTCCTTAGCTCGTAGCTCTCAGCCTTTCATTATCTAGACTTTTTCGAGAGCTTGTAGTTCTGAGAGATTTCCTCATTGTTAATCATTCTCTCTCAGACTTCGCCTCAAATCAAGCATTTCATTGTAAGCTTGGTCTAGGGGCCTTTCACTTTCTTTCATATCTTTTGTGAAGTTCCTCTTCAGGTTGTGAAGAGAAGACCTGTTGGAAACAGGTGGTTTGTATTCCCTTCATTAAGGAAGGAAGACCTGTGTAACAAGGTGGTTTGTACCTCTTCGGGGTTAGAAGAGAATGCCAACTGTGGCTGGATGTGTAAGGGTCCTTAAGGGGGATAGTACCCTTGGTTAGTGAAATCCCAAGTTGTTGCTTGGGGACTGGACGTAGGACTCCTTGAGATAGGAGGTCCGAACCAGGATAAAAATCTCCTGTGTTGTGTGCTTGTGTGCTTATTTGTTTGTTGTCTTCCTTATCACTAACACTAATAATAGAACTTAGTGTTTTTCTGTTAAAGTGTTTTTGTTGACATGTGTTAAATCTAAAAGAATTTTAATCCCATTCACCCCCCCCCCCTCTGGCTTGCTAGCTGGGCAACAAGTGGTATCAGAGCCAAGTCTCTTTGACAAAGAAGATCTCACGATCTAAAGATCAAAGATAAATGGCAGCTCAAGGGTATGCAGAAGGTCAGTCCGTCAACAGACCTCCTCTATTTGATGAGAAGATTACAACTACTGGAAAACCAGGATGGAGTTCCGCCTGCAAGGTCTCGATTTTCAACTCGGGTTCATCATAGAAGAAGGAGATCTAGTGGTTCTAAACAACAGAGAAAATTGGACAGATGATGATAAGAAGAAGATCTCGCTTAACTGCAAAGCTAAGAGCATATTATGATGTGCTCTTAGTAAAAAAGAGTTTAATAGAATTTCAGCGTGCAAATCAGTGATGGAAATGTGGGAGAAACTTAGAATCACATATGAGGGAACAGACAAAGTCAAAGAAACAAGGATAGACATCTTGGTAGCTCAGTATGAGCGATTTCAAATGCAGCCAGGAGAATCAATTACACAAATGTATAGTAGATTCACAGATATTACAAACGGTTTGGCTGGTCTTGGAAAGACCTATGACATGGGAGATATGGTAAGAAAAATATTGAGATCCCTACCAGCTTCATGGACTCTTAAAGTGACAGCCATAGAAGAAGCTAACGACCTAAATAGGATGTCTCTTGAAAAGCTCATTGGGTCACTAATGGCCCACGAGATAAACATGGAAAGGCTTGGGGAGTCCTCCAGCAGAAAGAAGCACAACAACGCTCTCAAAGCTGCTGAAGACACATCTGGTGATGAATCAGATGGTGATAAAAGCATTGGGAGCAGTGAAGATGACGAAGCTTTCCTATCGAGAAGATTGCAACGTATACTTGCCAAGAAAAAGTATCAGTCTGGAAGAAAATACTTCAAGAAGGGCAAAGACTTCAAGATGTTGAACCACTCTATATTTTACCCTTATATTTTGGTGATAACAAAACTTATGATTAATTAAATATTATTAAATATATTTAATATCATGTTTTCCTAATAAATATAAATTTATGAAATTATTGTTGTGTGTTTTGCACTGAAAAGCAAAATCGATGTCTATTCAATATACATCGATTACAGTTCACAAAGTGCCACATCAATTTCATAAGTGAAATAACGATTTAAGTCTCACATCAATTTCATAAGTAAAACAATGATTTGATCGCTGTAATGATTTCATAAGTTCAACAACGATTTGGTTGTTTTACCGATTTGTTAAGTGAAACAACGATTTGGTCGCTATAACGATTCGGTAAGTGAAACAACGATTTGATCACTGTAACGATTTCATAAGTTCAACAATGATTTGGTTGTTGCACCGATTTGTTAAGTGAAACAACGATTTGGTCGCTATAACGATTTAGTAAGTGAAACAACGATTTGATCGCTGCAACAATTCCATAAGTTAAACAACGATTTGAGAAAAACAACGATTTGTTTCTATTAAAACAACGATTTTTTAGTAAACAACGATTTGCCCTTACTTAAAGAATGATTTGATCAAAACAACGATTTGCTCTCACTTAAACATCGGTTTTGTTCAAACATCAATTTCATTAGAGTATGGATTTTGTTTAAACAACGATTTCAACTTAAACATCGATTTCCTTTATACTCAAATGTTTCAAATGTCTTTGGCGCCTAATGAAAAGTCAAATATATTTCTTCTGCGTAATCTTCTATCTTTTTGACAGAAGATCTTTTTATCTCATAGGATCTCTTCACTCCTGTCAGTCAAAAAGGGCTTACCTACCACTTCTGGATGACAGCAGGAAACATAGAGATATGAGTTTTTGACAGAAACACTCTCTTATCTAAACACTTTCTTCTATGCTTGCAGACCTCGTAGACCACAGAATATCAGAAGAAAGAGAAGATGAGCAACGGCTAGAACTTCAACGGATCTATTCAAAGCCTCTCATATAAAAAATGAAGCAAGGCTGAAGAAGAAGTAAGAGAGCTTTCCTGAATATTTTTCAAAGAGTGTACATCCAGTGAAGAACCTAAACGCCACATACATTCAAAGGAAAAGAGAGAAAGAGCCCGATCCCAAGAAGAAGTGTTCAAGCATCTGAAGCCCGCAAGCTTCAAGCTCCTTCTCCTCTCTTCACTCTCTCTATGTGCATATTTGTAATCTGGGGGAGAGAGTATGCTCGCTGAGAGTTTCTTTTACTTGGTATACATTTGTTCCAACTCTCAGCTTTGTTCTTTCTTATTTAAGAAAGACTTATGTCCAGCTGTAGGACTGTATACAGTGTGTCTCTTTCTGCGTGAAGAGTTGGCCAGTGTAGTTGCTGGCAGTTTTTTGTCCAACTGAGGGACTGTACTTAGTGTAGAACCTAGCTAGGGGTTTAAGTCTAGAAGAACTGCACTGGGGTTTGTACCAGGAGGTTGGCCTCTTAACCTGTAAGAGAAGTGGGCTGCCTTCTTGCCTGGGAAAGAGAAGAAGACCAGCTGGGGTGATGGGTGTTGTTTTGTCAGTGAGGGGGACTGTACCCTTGGTTAGTGAAATCCCAAGAGATTGCTTGGGGACTGGACGTAGGACTTCCATGTGGCAAGGGCCGAACCAGGATAAATTCCTTGTGTTCTTTGTGTGATTTTTTATTTGCTTCCGCACTGCTACTCTTTATCACACTAAACTAACCAAGCTTTTAAGTGATAATTTTTTGTGTTTAAGTTTCTATTTCAGATTTCAGAAAAACCTATTCACCCCCCCCCCCCTCTAGGTTAGCTTGCTACCGTACCAAAAGAGGCCAACAAGTGGTATCAGAGAGAGGTTCTCTGATCAATCAAGAAGATCCAACGATCTTAGAGAAGATCCATGGCAGCACAAGGATTTGCTGAAGGTCAATCAATCATCAGACCTCCACTCTTCGATGGAGAGGATTACCAATACTGGAAAATGAGAATGGAATGCTTCATTCGAGGCACAGACTTTGATCTGTGGCAGGTAATAGAGATAGGTGATTTTGTCATTGTTCCTGCTGAAGGTACTACTGCCATTACAGCAGCTGATAAGAATAAATTATCTCTAAATTTTAAAGTAAAGAACTATTTATGTTGTGCCTTATCCAAAAAGGAATTTAGTATAGTATCTGCATGTAAATCTGCAAAAGAAATGTGGGATAAACTGTAGATAACTTATGAATGAACAGATAAAGTAAAACAAACTAGGATAGATATTCTTGTTTCGCAATATGAGCAGTTTAAAATACTTCCTAACGAAAATATTACTCAAATGTATAATAGATTTTCGAGCATTGTAGTAGGTCTAAGTTCTCTTGGTAAAAATCTTTCTGATGAAGAAACTGTCAGAAAAATACTTAGATCTTTAACTCTTTCATGGACCCCCAAGGTCACCACTATTGAAGAAGCCCATGATCTAACCAAGTTTTCCATTGATAAATTAATTGTCTCTCTCATGGCCCATGAAATTAATATGGGGTGACTTTCTGAATGCTCATCCAAGAAAAAATGTACTAATGCTCTTAAAGTTGCAGTTGCTCCTTCCACCTCTTCTTCTTCTAGTTCTAAAAATGCAGGTTCTGAAGATAGTGATGTAGTTGAAGTTCTATCAAAACTTCAGAAGATTCTCAAGAAGAAGAAAAATGGATCGAGAAGGATTCAAAACAAAGAAAGAAAAGAAAAAGAACCAGTCTGCTATGAATGCAGAAAACCTGGACATCTGAGACCAGATTGTCCAAGACTCAAAAAGACTGGTCAGCCAGAAAAATCCAAGAAGCAGCACAAAAAATTCAAAAGAAAAGCTATGGCGGTTGCTTGGGAAAATGAAAAGGCCACAACTTTAGAATCATCAAGCTCAGATTCCAAAAAGGAGTAGGAACGTCTAGCCCTCATGGTAGGACTAGATGAGGTACATTCTGACCCATTTGTTGATTCATGCACTGATTCAAGGTCAGAGTTTGAAGACTTAGAAGAAGTCTTTAATGAACTTCATGAAAAACATAAAGGTGTTGTAAAAGAATTAAAAAATTTGAAAAACAACATCACTTGCTTAGATAACATCAATTCTGATCTTAAATTTGAAATGGAACAATTAGAAAAACAATTAAAGGAAAGTAAAGATAATAATTATCTCTTGAATGAAGAATTAAAAAGCAAAAACAATGAAAAATCAGAGTTAGAAGAAAAATTAAAAACTCTAACTGAAGAAAATCTTTATTTAAAAGAATCAGTTAGAAAATTAACTAAAGGGAAAACATCTTTAGCCCTATGCTTAAAAGAATCAAAATATGGAAACAACAACAAAGGCTTGGATACATACCTCCAGAAAAAGGAAAACAAGTCATAATTTCAGGAAAATATCCATTACCAAAATTCGTAAAAGAATCCAAGTTGCCTCAGAAAAAGGCTCCTATAAAAGAAAAGGTTTCCAAAAATTATGTTCTGAACATACATTACAAAGATAATAAGAACTGCAAAGCAAATTATATTTATTGTTGTTCACATTGCAATAAATTAGGACACACAATAAACACCTGCACAACAAGACACCTAGTATGGATTCCGAAAGGATATTTTTATGCATCTAACTATCAAGGATCCTAAAAGATTTGAGTACCTACTTCTGAGTAGTTTGTTTGCAGGATAGCCTTGGAGCATCAGGAATAAAGGATGCTCAAGGCATTGGTGACTGTCAGCTCTTCATCCAACTCATATCTGAAGAGGGAGTAGTCATTAGTTTAATTTTAAATTTTAGTATCACTTACAATGGTTTGCAAGTCTCTCTGATCAATGCAGGCAATAATTCTGAAGATTTGACAAATATCTTGTGGAAGGTCAAGACCAACAAACGCAAATACAACAGTAGCTGTCGACACACAATGAGCATCTGTCGACAGATGATGACCAGATTGATCAACAGATCAAAGGAACCATGAAGATCTGACTTGCCTCACATAAAGGGGGAGTCTCATGCTCAGGGGGAGCCTACTCTAAGGGGGAGTTATTCATTAATGTCAATCATTGTTGAACCCCTCAATGGTAAGAATATTTTCACAAAAAGGGGAGTAAATGAAATGGTAAGATCCTTCCTTTTTGGGTTAATGACAAAATGGAGGAGAGTATGCATTATCTGTGAATTTTCTGTATTTTCTACGCTTTAAGTATTTTTGTCAGAAAATTGTCATAAGTTTTGTCATCACCAAAAAGAGAGAGATTCTTGAACCACTCTATATTTTACCCTTATATTTTGGTGATAACAAAACTTATGATTAATTAAATATTATTAAATTTATTTAATATCATGTTTTCCTAATAAATATAAATTTATGGAATTATCGCTGTGTGTTTTGCACTGAAAAGTAAAATCGATGTCTATTCAATATAAATCGATTTCAGTTCACAAAGTGCCATATCGATTTTGTAAGTGAAATAACGATTTAAGTCTCACATCGATTTCATAAGTAAAACAATGATTTGATCGCTATAACGATTTCATAAGTTCAACAACGATTTGGTTGTTGTACCGATTTGTTAAGTAAAACAACGATTTGGTCACTGTAATGATTCGGTAAGTGAAACAACGATTTGATCGTTGTAACGATTTCATAAGTTCAACAACGATTTGGTGGTTGTACCGATTTGTTAAGTGAAACAACGATTTGGTCGATATAACGATTCGATAAGTGAAACAATGATTTGATCGCTGCAACAATTCCATAAGTAAACAACAATTTGAGAAAAACAATGATTTACTTCTACTAAAACAACGATTTGTTAGCAAACAATGATTTGCCCTTACTTAAAGAACGATTTGATCAAAACAACGATTTGCTCTCACTTAAACATCGGTTTTATTCAAACATCGATTTCATTAGAGCATGGATTTTGTTCAAACAACGATTTCAACTTAAACATCGATTTCCTTTATACTCAGATGTTTCAAATGTCTTTGGCGCCTAATGAAAAGTTAAATATATTTCTTCTGCGTAATCTTCTATCTTTCTGACAGAAGATCTTTTTATCTCATAGGATCTCCTCTCTCCTATCAGTCAAAAAGGGCTTACCTACCACTTCTGGATGACAGCAGGAAACATAGAGGTATAAGTCTTTTGACAGAAACACTCTTTTATCTAAACACTTTCTTCTATGCTTGCAGACCTCGTAGACCACATAATATCAGAAGAAAGAGAAGATGAGCAATGGCTAGAACTTCAACGGATCTATTCAAAGCCTCTCATATAAAAGATGAAGTAAGGCTGAAGAAGAAGTAAGAGAGCTTTCCTAATATTTTTCAAAGAGTGTACATCTAGTGAAGAACCTAAACGCCACATACACTCAAAGGAAAAGAGAGAAAGAGCCCGAGCCCAAGAAGAAGTGTTCAAGCATCTGAAGCCCTCAAGCTTCAAGCTCCTTCTCCTCTCTTCACTCTCTCAGTGTGCATCTTTGTAATCTGGGGGAGAGAGTCTTCAAGCATCTGAAGCCTTCAAGCTTCAAGCTCCTTCTCCTCTCTTCACTCTCTCTGTGTGCATCTTTGTAATCTGGGGGAAAGAGTCTTTTCGCTGAGAGTTTCTTTTAGTTGGTATACATTTGTTCCAACTCTCAGCTTTGTTCTTTCTTCTTTAAGAAAGACTTTTGTCCAACTGTAGGACTATATATAGTGTGTCTCTTCTGCGTGTGAAGAGTTGGCCAGTGTAGTTGCTGGTGGTTTTTTTGTCCAGCTGAGGGACTGTACTCAGTGTAGAACCTAGCTAGGGGTTTAAGTCTAGTAGAACTGCACTGGGGTTTGTACTAGGAGGTTGGCTTCTTAACCTGTAAGAGAAGTGGGCTGCCTTCTTGCACGGGAAAGAGAAGAAGACCAGCTGGGGTGCTGGGTGTTGTTTTGTCCATGATGGGGACTGTACCCTTGGTTAGTGAAATCACAATAGATTGCTTAGGGACTAGACGTCGGACTTCCATGTGGGAAGGGCCGAACCAGGATAAATTCCTTGTGTCCTTTGTGTGATTGTTTATTTGCTTTCGCACTGCTACTCTTTATCACACTAAACTAACCAAGCTTTTAAGTAATAATTTTCTGTGTTTAAGTTTCTATTTCAGATTTCAGAAAAACCTATTCACCCCCCCCCCCTCTAGGTTAGCTTGCTGCCGTACCAAAAGAGGCCAACATAAGAAATCTGAAGTTAAGGATGCCAAGAAGTCGGAACCCATTTTCTACGAATGCAAAAAGCCTGGACACATCAAGACAGAGTGTTCAAAGTTGAAAAAGACGGAGTTCAGAAAGAAGGACAGTTCCAAGAAATTCAAAAGGTACAAAAAGAAAGCCATGGCAGCTGCATAGGAGCAACGACAGCAGCTCAGACAGTAAGTCAAGCTCCAGCGAGGAAGAAGAAGAAAAGGCCAACTTGGCCTTCATGGCAAACACTGATAAAAGGTAACCTCTGACTCTTCATTCACTTCTTGTAATGATTCTGATTCAGATAGTTTAGAAGACGCATTCAATGAATTATATAGTAAATATAAAGATGTATGTAAATTATTAAAGGTCACCAAGAAAAGTCATGCATGTTTAGAAATTACTAACTCATATTTAAAATCTGAAAATGAGCAGTTAGAAAAACAAATTTCCAAACGAAGAAGGAGAAATGAATTGTTATATGAAGATCTAAAAGCGAAAAATGAACAAATAACAAATCTGAAAAATCAGGAGACTTTAAATAAACTAAAAAAGGAAGTGATACACTGGCTAAGGAAAATGAATATTTAACTAATACAATAGAAAAGTTTGCAAATGGTAAATCAACTTTAATATTAAAAGGAGCTAGAAGATCAGGAAAGAAGAAGCATGGTTTAGGATATACTCCACCAGATAATGAAGAAACAATAATCCATCCTAAAATCTATCCAACACCAAAATTTGTAGCTGAACAAAACATTGAATATAAATCCAACCTTAAGTACATCCCAACTGAAAAAATAAGTAGAATATCTTGCTGTAGTCATTGTAATAAATTAGGACATACCAGAACAACTTGTACGACAAAACACCTAAAATGGATTCCTAAAAGGAAAAATGAAGAAACTAACCATCAAGGACCCAAAAGAACTTGGGTACCTAAATCTTAGTGTTTTCATTACAGGGAAGCCTTAGAGCATCAAAGTGGTACCTGGATAGCGGGTGCTCAAGGCACATGATAGGCAACAGAAAGCTATTCTCACACATCAAAGATGAAGAAGGCACAGTTACTTAATGTGACAATGGAAAGGGTACAGTGATCGGCTGTGGTTCTCAAGGCAGAATTCTCATAGAAGATGTCCTATGTGTGAAAGGACTTAAGCACAATTTGATAAGTATCAGTCAACTGTGTGACAAGGGTCACCAAATCAGGTTTCAAGAGTCAAAGTGCGTAATTATGAAAGATGGTGTAACAGTGTTCGAAGCATGCAGAGAAAAGAACCTATACGTACTGCACCTAGAAGAATTAAAAGATCAGGATGTATGTCTTGCAGCAAATAAAGATCAATCAGCTGAACTATGGCACAGGAGATTGGGTCACTACAGTTTGGATGGAATTAGAAAATTGGCCAAGCGAAATCTAGTGGAAGGTTTGCCCAAAATAAGCTCAAGGATAGAAGGTGTGTGTGAACCTTGTGCAAAATGGAAGCACACAAAATCTTCGTTCAAGTCAAAAATAGTTGTAACTACCTCCAAACCTCTAGAACTGTTGCATATAGATCTATTTGGGCTAATGAGAACCACCGGCTTAGGAGGAAAGAACTTTGGATTTGTGATAGTAGATAATTATTCAAGATTCACATGGGTATCATTTTTGGAGCATAAAGATGACACTTTTGACAGCTTTGTTAAGTTTAGTAAGAAAGTTCAGAAGGACAAGAAGTTCAGTATAATAAGTATTCAATCAGATCATGGAGGAGAATTTCAAAATGAAAAATTTGCAAAATTCTGTGATGATCAAAGAATTGAGCACAATTTCTCAACGCTAAGGACACCACAGTAAAATGGAGTAGCTGAGAGGAAGAATAGAACATTATTGGACATGGCCAGAATAATGTTATCAAAATACAATCTTCCTAGATATTTCTGGGCTGAAGCTATCAACACAGCCTGTTACATAATAAATAGAGTGATGATCAGGCCAATCCTAAAGAAGACTGCGTATGAACTCTACAAGGAAAAGAAGCCTAAGATCAATCATTTCAGAATATTTAGTTGTCCATGTTTCATCCATAACAATGGTAAGAGAGATATTGGTAAGTTAGATTCCAAATCTGATGAAGGAATATTCATGGGGTATGCTTCTAAACCTAAAGGTTATAGAGTCTTTAATAAACAAAGTTTATTAATTGAGCAAACTGTCCATGTTATTTTTGATGAATCTAACCCTTCCTTGAGAAAGGAAGTAGATAGTGATAATGATGATGCAGAAAAATTATCCAAGAAACTGAATGATACATCTATCAAGGATAATGAAGATCCACCCTTGGAAGAAATGCAATAGAAAGAAATATCCCATAATGATCTTCCAAAGGAATGGAGATACAAGAAGGATCATCCAAGTGACAACATCATTAGAGATCCATCTGTTGGGGTAAGAACAAGAGGTAATGCTATTCCATGTGATTACTTAGCATTTATTTCTCAAATTGAGCTGAAGATAGTCAATGAAGCACTGTTGGGTGAATCTTTGATTTTAGCCATATAAGATGAACTTAATCAGTTCAAGAGAAACCAAGTTTGATCCCTTGTTCCGAGACCATCAGATCATCCTGTTATTGGCACTAAATGGGTGTTCAGAAACAAATTGGATGAAGCTGGTGTTATCACTAGAAACAAGGCTAGACTGGTTGCTCAAGGCTATTCCCAAGAGGAAGGCATAGATTTCGATGAAACCTATGCACCAGTGGCTAGACTAGAGGCTATTAGAATTTTACTTGCATATGTATCTGCATTAGATTTAAAGCTTTTTCGAATGGATGTAAAATCTATTTTTAAATGGATATATAAAAGAGGAAGTCTATGTAGAACAACCTCCTGGTTTTGATGATGAAGAATTTCCAAATCATGTTTTTAAATTACATAAAGCACTATACAGTTTAAAACAAGCACCTAGAGCATGGTATGAAAGGCTTAGTGCATTTTTATTAAACCATGGTTTTATCAGAGGACAGGTAGATAGCACCTTATTTATTAAGTCAAAATTCAAAAATATATTGCTTGTGCAAATCTATGTGGATGATATAATATTCGGATCTACTGATGAATCTCTGTGCAAGTACTTTGAAAAGCTTATGCAGGGAGAATTCGAAATGAGCATGATGGGGGAACTCAATTATTTCCTTGGACTTCAAATCAAGCAAGGCAAAGAAGGCACACACATCTGCCAAGCGAAATACACTAAGGAATTATTAAAGAAATTTGGATTTGACAATGCAAAGCCATTGTCCACACCAATGAGCACATCTACAAGGTTAGACAGTGATAAAGATGATAAGAAAGTAGATCAAAAACTTTACAGAGGTATGATAGGATCATTACTTTACTTAACTGCTAGTCGATCTGATATTCTATTTAGTGTATGCATGTGTGCAAGATATCAGGTTGATCCTAAAGAATCTCATTTAATTTATGTTAAAAGGATTTTTAGATATCTAGCTAGAACTCATGATCTAGGTTTATGGTATCCAAAATCATGTGAAACTAGTTTAGTAGGATATTCTAATGCTGACTATGCTGGATGCAAGGTAGATAGAAAAAGCACCAGTGGAAGTTGTCAATTTCTTGCAGATGCTTGATTTCATGGTCCTCAAAGAAGCAAAATTCAGTAGCACTATCAACAGCTGAAGCTGAGTACGTAGCTGCTGGAAGCTATTGCACTCAACTACTATGGATAAAACAGCAACTTGAGGATTATGGACTGCACATCAAGACCATTTCATTGCTGTACGACAACACCAGTGCAATAAATCTCACCAAAAATCCAATTCAACACTTCAGGAGAAAGCATATAGAGGTTAGATATCATTTTATTAGAGATCATGTAACTAATGGAAATATAAATATTTTCTTTATAGATACATTGAATCAGTTAGCAGATATCTTTACAAAAGCTTACCTGAAGAGAGATTTACATCTCTTAGAAAGGAATTAGGCATGTGTAATTTGTAATAGATTTTCTGCACATAACTAAAATAATAACAGTTTCAGAATAATGCTTATTCTCTCCCCTGAAATTAAGAAAATCCTTTAAGTGCGTGCGTCATAAATTGCTTTGACGGTTCAGTTTTTTAAAAAGACCTTATCTATTGCAAAATCGTCTCACTTTTGTCGTTTTCCGCATTTATTACTGTGTCCTTTCAAAAGCAGCTTTAACTTTCACTTTTAAATCCTGTAATCTATGCCACACTGATTCCACCTTTCTCTCTCATCTTTTTGACTCGCCTGGAACAATAAACCCTATCAATTCTGGCATCTTCTTTTTGTGATTTCGAAAGAATCCCTTTGTTCGCGCCAAAATCTCTTGAGGGCTTCTGTTCTACTCCTTCCTACGATCCTCCAGAACCTTTCCCTGTTCAAATCCATGGTGGTTTCTGGGGTCTCCGGCACTGTTGGCGGTTACAGCACCGCGTTCCTCACAGCAGAGCAGCAAGAGAGGTTTGCAACGGTGAAGACGAAGCTATGCGGTAACAAGGCAGTAGATGTGGCTGATTTGGAGAAGAACGGAATGCACTATGTCATAGCAGCAATGCAGAGGACGAAATGGACCAGGATGGTGACTATTTCAGAGGCTAGTTATCCAGACCTGGTGAAGGCCTTTTACACCTGCTTAAAATCTGAAGAGGACGGGTCCCTGATCTCCTCAGTCAAAGGTACCTCCATTCACATTACATATGACTTGTTGGAGAGTCTTTTTGGGATGTCTACCAGTGGTCGCAGTGGAGTAGACAGTGTCGACATTCATGGGTTTAGGAATTATTGGTACTAAATACAAGCTGAAGGATGGAAAGATTGACATTAATCAGTTGAATGCCTTCAACCGAATTCTGCACTTCATTGTTTGCCAAATTCTAGTGCCTAGGAGTGCTACTTTCTCCACATGCACTAAGGCAGACTCTGATGTGATGTTCTGGGCGATTCAGAACAAGATATCAACATGGCAGAGGTGATCATTAAGAGAATGAAGTATGCATCTACAATCATTTGGGACACGAAGAACAAGCTAAACGTTTCTCTTCCTTATGCTCACCTGTTGACAAAAATTTTCCAGCACTACAATATAGATTTGAATGGTGAGGTGTCCGAGAAGATGGAGCAGGCCATCAGAAGCAGAAATCTGAAGAAAAGTGGCTTCTCATTAGTAGCTAGTGTTTGGACCAAGACCTCAGTCACTTAAAGTGAGGCTATCATTGAAGAGGGTCTAGAAGTTCCTCCTGTTCAAGTAGGAGAGGCAAAAGCAGAGGTACAGTTAAGGGTTGAAGCCCAAGCTGCTGAAGATCCAGCAGTTCCTACAGTCCAAGATCTGCAAGAAGAAATCAGAACATAAATCCCAGTGGTCCAAGAGGAAATACCAGTAGAAATCAGAATTGAAGTACCAGTGGCTAGTTCAAGTAGAATTGAAGAAATACCTTCTGAGCACATGAGCCTATTGGGTAATCCTCAGAGGTTGAGTCCCCTTCAACAGTTGTTGCAGTAGTAATTGAAGATATTTTGGATACTGTCGCAAATATTCATGGGGAGCAAGAAGAAGTTATGGCTGAAGTTGTGGCACCAAGCCACAGTGTAGATGTTCCTATGGAAGATGCTCATGTTCAGGGGGAGCATGCAGTTGAGAAGGAAGCAAGATTCAAGGGGAGCACACAGTTAGCCCCCATGCTAATCAATTCCAAGAAGGTGTTGTGGAGAGCACCTCAGATGAAGAAGAACCTCATGTTGATAATGTGGAGCCTGTTGTTGGGGCCAGTGCTAAAGGCAAGGGTGTAGCTCAGATTCCTTTGTTTACTAGAAGAGCACACCATAGTTCCAAGAAGAAGAAGTTGAGGGTCAATATGAAGCCAGTATTAGACCGGTTGAATGCTCATGGAGAGATCATGTGCTCATTGAAAAATGAAGTTTCATCCATCTTTGTGAGCCAAAGCACAGGAGCCAAGCAGATTGGAGCAATGAATGATGAGCTCCAAAGTTTGAAGGGTGAGTTGGGAAGCATTAAGTAATTAGTTCAAGATCTATCAGTTTTTGTGAGAGAGCAATTACCCATTCCTACCCCTCTCGCTCCCACTTCTGCAATGCCAAAGAGCAGTTCAGGGCATCAGGGCCATTGATGTAGAAGAAGAAGTTCAGCCACCAGAGCCAAGGACTGAAGAAGAAGTCCGGCCATCAGGGCCAGTTGGTGCTGAGGATGCAGGGCCATCAGGGCCAAAGGTTGTTGAGGGTTAGCTAGCACAGGAAGCATCTGGGCCATCAGCTGAGCAGCCAGGGCCTCCAGGGCCAATTGTGGATGAGCAGTCTGGGCCATCCGGGCCAGTGGAATCTCAAGATGAGCAAGGCAGAGTTGAAGCACCTGTAGAAGAGGTTGTGCCCCTAGAGCCCCCTTCTTCTCCTCTTCAAACTCCAACCCCTCCTTCTCCACCTTCATCTACCACTACTCCTCCAACTCCTACCACCTTCAAAAAACCCCAACCTAAGCACATTTCCTCCCCTACACTATTTCCTACCACAACCTCCTCTTCTCCTGCTTCCTCCACATTCATTCCTTCTCCTCCTTCTGAGGCACCTCCAGCATCATCCTCCTCAGCTGGAGCCTCCTCTTCTGGTCCTTCATCTTCTGAACCATCCATACCACCTCCCTCTACTGCTAATTCTTTCCTTCATCCTTCTACTCCTCTCTTTTGTTACAATCATTCCAGAGGGTGCCCAACTTGAAGCTCCTTTATCCAGGACATCAAAGATGAGTTTGAAGTAGCCATACTTCGCTCAGTCCTGTCAGTTGGCACTCACATTCATAGGACAGGCTCTTCTAGCCATGTTCCTAAAAAGAGAAAAATATCCTCCAACCTTGCCACCTCTTCTGAGCCTCGTTTTCCACCTCTTTGGTTTTCTCTTACTGTTGAAAATCGAAGAAGGTCTGTCTATTGTGAATTCCTCCAAAAATGCACATTTGCCACCATTTTTTGCCTTCCTCACCTTAATCTAACCAACCACCTAAATATTGTTCTCCCTCTCTGTGACGGCCCTGGATATCTATGCCCGATAACGGTCCATATCCAGATCCGTCTCCCACGAACGGACCAAAGTCTTTCAAGGGATATCTGATGCACGTGTCCAGTAAGAATATAAAAGACAAACCACAACAGTATAAGACACAAGAAAGTATATGTGGTCATATCTGTTCACATATTTGTACAACTATCCCATTACATTATTACATATCCAATTAAAAAGTACAACTACCTGGGGCATACCCCGAGGGAGCACAAGCTCACACAACTTAACTACTACACTACTACTGGTGGTACAAGTCTGTCACAATACTGCTACAAGCCAAACACAAAACAAGCCCTGAAAGGAACTGTAGGGGAGTGAGCCTCAACAAGTCACAGGCTCAGTAGGGACCACCCAAAAACCACAACAGCTAAACATAAAAGACCTCAACCTTAAAGGGTCTCACTGGTCACACAAATAGCCAAACCATGGCATGCTCACAACATTTATAATAAATAACATCTTAAACAGTAAATCATAATCAAATACATATTCCTCAGAAAGAAAGAGGAACCACAAGACTAGCACAGCACTACTAGTCCGCTCAACAACTGAAATGCCTAGGCCGCAAGCCTCACAGGCACATTATTCCAACGACTGGTCCCCCAAGCTACAAGCCACACAGGCAAACCACTGCCTAGGCTACAAGCTTCATAGGCGAACCTCGAACACATGGGTACAGGACCGCTGACCAAAAGCTGGTTTGTTCTACCCCAAACCACGATATATTGAATATCACATTTAAGTAACAGGACTGGCTACCACGATGCCAATCCATCACACATTGTAACCTTACTCGGAAGTTTACCCAAGGACGGGTAAAACACAACAAGTGGAAGGTCATACCACATGACCTCCACTTCAACACCTGAAAAGACTGGTACACAACGTACCACCACAAGCACTACCCACACAAGGTATAGGTACCTACTACCACGAGGTACCACCATGGAAACCACAACCAAACTAGTGCCATCACAAGGCACTCTACTACAAACAAAACCTTGACTCAACTGTGCCAACGACAGGGCACACCACAAGAGTCAAACCACAACCAGTGAGTCTCCGCTCACCAACCACCACTACAACCGTGCCAACACCAGGGCACACCTCAACGAGTAAAACCACAACCAACAAGTCACACACAAGCAACCACTAGTGGCAAAGCACGAGTCGGAAAGGAACGACGCCACCACATGGGAACGGACTACTGGTTCATGACGCCGGTATCAAACTCGTGATGATCAGATTATCCTAAATATAATTAAATAAATAGCATATCTATTTTGGTGATTAACAAAACTGTGAGAAAGATTAGTCTAACATAATTTCTATGAGATTTGAGCACAGGAAATAAATCAAGGAAATACAAGCAAAATCAGTAAGTATTTATCATCATGTAGCATTTATAGCTCAAAGCATGAAATATTCTAAGTACACATCGACTTTTTAGTTGTTACAACAATTTCCTTAGAATCATAACGATTTCCTCATCCACATCGATTTTTGGTTCTATAACGATTTCATAACTCATCGCTATTCTATTGAAGTCTATTTCATAACGATTTGCTTTCATAACGATTTGATAAGTGAGAACAACGATTTGCTCTCACATCGATTTGCTCTCATAACGATTCATTAAGTATCATATCGATTTGATCTTTTCGATAAGTTACACAATGACTTGGTCACTGTAACGATTCGATAAGTTACAACAACGACTTGGTCGTCGTAACGATTCGATACAGCAAACAACGATTTGCTCATAATAATTTGCTTACAACGATTTCAATCTCACATCGATTTCGTAAGTGAGCATAACGATTTGCTCTCATAACGATTCAACAAGTGAGCATAACGATATGCTTATAACGATTTGCTCATAACGATTTGCTTACAATGATTTCAATCTCACATCGATTTCGTAAGTGAGCATAACGATTTGCCCTCATAGCGATTCGATAAGTGAGCATAACGATTTGCTTATAACGATTTGCTTATAACGATTTGCTTATAATGATTTGCATATAACGATTTGCTTATAACGATTTGCTTATAACGATTTGCTTATAACAATTTGATCATAACGGTTTGTTTACGAATAAGCAACGATTCTCATGAACAATAACTCACTAGCACAACGATTCTATAAGTCATGTTCATATCGATTTCATGAGCTATAACGACTTGATATTTAAATATCTTGACTAGTCAAAGTCATTCCGCGTATTTCTCTTGTATCCATGCATTAAATATAATCGTACATTTCTCTACACGATGCATGTCCAGATATCTTCTATTCTTATGCTTGTGCATGTAATATCTTTTTGATGAGACAGAATGGAATTTCCATTTTGATGTATTCTCACTCTAACGTTGACTGACAACAAGAGACAGCATAGTTGTCTACGTTTTAGCATTTAATGCGTGCAGGTCTCTGACAGCACAACTCTATACAACTTGGATAAAGTAGAAGCTGAAGGATATCAAGAAGGATTTTCTTCTTACGTGCATGGAATGCAAAGAACCGTTGACTGCAAAGGAAAGCCATGCAGTCTAACGTTCTCTAAACTCAGAGACAACGAATACTTCACCAACGACTACATTTTAAAAGAAGATACAAATAGAAGACTAGGGCCATTATGAAGAACCTCTCGAGAGAGAATTCAAAATAAGCAAGCACCTTAGAAGAGCTCAAGTCTCACTCCATCACCTTGATATAGTTCTTAGCTCTCTGCATCTAGAGCAGATCTCAGAGAGAGCGTTTGTGTACTGAGAGAGTTCATTATTGTTCATCTTTTCCTCTCAGTCTTGGCTTCGGATCAAGCATTGTGCTGTTAGCTTGGTCCAGGGGCGCATCATCTCTTGAACACTCTTGTGTGTTGATTCTGATGAACAGTCTATCCCTATGTAATTAAAAGTAATTACATTTCTATTTTTGTGATTAACAAAACCATATTATTGTGATAATTATCAAACCCTTAATTAAAGGTCACTAACCTATTTTCTACAAGTCTTAAGCACAGGAATTAATTCCAAAGGAAAATAAGCCAAAACAGGTAACCATCTTTACATTGTATCTACAGCATCATATTTGTCTAAGTACACATCGGTTTCTTTTATAGATCATAACGATTACAGTAGAACTGTAACGATTTCTTCATAACCGTTTCATAAGTACATTAACGATTTCTTCATAGATTGAAACTTCTTCTGATCTCAAAAGAAATCATTCCTACAACGACTTCTTAAAGAGAGCGTAACGATTTGCTTGCATTGACTTCTTTATTCATCATAACGATTCCTTTAGTCATCGTAACGACTGCTTTCGTAACGATTCCTTTAGTCATCGTAACGACTTGCTTTCGTAACGATTCCTTTACTCATCGTAACGACTTGCTCTCGTAACGATTCCTTTAGTCATCGTAACGACTTGCTTTCGTAACGATTCCTTTCGACTTGCTCTCGTAACGATTCCTTTAGTCATCGTAACGACTTGCTTTCGTAACGATTCCTTTAGTCATCATAACGACTTGCTTTCGTAACGATTCCTTTAGTCATCGTAACGACTTGCTCTCGTAACGATTCCTTTAGTTATCATAACGATTTGCTATCATAATGATTCCTTTAGGTTTGCTATCATAACGATTCCTTTAGTTATCATAACGATTTGCTTATCGCAACGATTGCTTCAGATATTATAATGATTTACTTTGCGCATCGACTTCTTAAGTAATCATAATGATTCCCTCAATGATCACAACGATTCTTTCATATCTCACAATGATTTTATGTTTGGTTGCATAACGATTACATAAGTCATAATGCATCGATTTCATATCAATCAACTTGACATATGACTTATCCTTTCAACTGGTTGAATAGTCAAAGTCTTCGCACATTTTCTTCTGTCAGCTGTGCATTTAATGAAGACTGAACGTATCTCTGCATGCATACAGACGATATCATCCATTATCGAGTCTATTCCATATGCATCTTTTAGAACAGCAATATGGCATTACTATTTTGGTGAATATCCACACCACGTTGACTGACAACAAGACAGCCTAGCTGTCTACTGTTCTAGCATTTAATGTATGCAGGTCTCTGACAAACATTCGTCATACAACGTTGGACTTTGTAGAAGCCAAAGGACACTTCAGAAGATCCTATCTCTTTGCGTGAGCGAATGGATAAAGGACTGATTGACTGGAAGCTTCCAAGTGCCACTCAGTCTAACGTCCACCAAAAGCTAGAGGCAACGGATACTTCAACGTCTATATTTCAAATTGAAGCTATATATTGAAGAAAGGAGCTCCAGAAGAAGGATATATAGACAGAGAATGATAGTCATACAAAAACACCTGATCATCAAGTCTTCTGCGAGTTCTCAAGAAAGAGCCAAGCCTCATTCCATTAGATTAGCTCTTCTTTGCTCTCTGCATTGTTTGTAGATTTTCGAGAGAGCTTGTCTGGATCTGAGAGTGAGCTTAGTTTGTAGACCTTAAGCTCTCAGCTCTTCTTCAGATCTTGGCTTGTCAAAGCTTGATCTAGGGGCTTAATATCCTGCTTACTTGTTTCTGTGCTTGTACCCTTCGTGTGTGAAGGAAGACCTGGTGGTATCCAGGTGTGTATATGCCCTTCTGGTGTGAAGGAAGACCTGGAGGTATCCAGGGTGTTGTTCCTCTTCAAGCTAAGAAGAGAAGACCAGCTGAGCTGGGTGTTGTAGTGTCCATAGGGGGACTGTACCCTAGTTAGTGAAATCCTGAGTTGTTGCTCAGGAACTGGATGTAGGACTCCTGTGGAGAGGAGGTCCGAACCAGGATACATCTGGTGTTGTGTGATTGTCTTCATGTGTTTGTTTACTAACACTAACAATCTTCAAAGTGTATTTCTTTGTGAACGTTTTTAGTGAACAAGTATTAATTGATAAATTTTAAAGACCCATTCACCCCCCCCCTCTGGACTACCTAACTGGGCAACATATTTATCTCGTGGACCATAAGGGACCCAATGCTCTTAAAGCAGAAGAAGACAGATCAGATGGGTCATCAGCCGAAGTTGAAAGCTCAAATGATTGCGAAGATGAAGAAGCCATGCTATCAAGAAGACTGCAGCGCATTCTAGCCAAGAAGAAGAAGTTCCAATCTGGTAGAAGACACTTTAAGAAAAATAAGGACTTCAAGAAATCAGATGGAAAGGATCAGAAAAAGGGTGAGCCCATATGCGACGAGTGCAAAAAGCCAGGACATATCAAAGCAGAATGTCCAAAGCTCAAGAAGCCTGAATTCAGAAAGAGAGAAAGCTCCAAGAAATTCAGGAGGCATAAGAAAAAGGCTATGGCAGCAGCATGGAGCAACAGCAGCGACTCAGACAGTGAGTCAAGCTCAAACAGTGAAGAAGAAGAAGCCTACTTGGCTTTTATGGCAAACACTGAAGAGAAGGTAACTTCTGATTCATCTTTTGATTCTTGCAATAATTCTGATTCTGATTCTGATAATCTAGAAGAAGCTTTCAACGAATTATACTATAAATATAGGGAAGTAACAAAACTGTTAAAAGTTAGTAAGAAAAATACTGCATGTTTAGAAAACACTAATTCAGATCTAAAAACAGAAAATGAAGAATTAGAAAAACAATAACTGAACTTAAAAGAAGAAATAAACTATTATGTGAAGATCTAAAAGATAAAAATAAATAAATAATCAGATTAGTAAATAGGAGGGTTCAGATGAACTGAGAAAAGAAATTAAAACTTTAAATGAAGAAAATGACAAACTATCAAGCACATTGGAGAAATTTACAAATAGTAAGAACTCCTTAATATTAAAAGGTGCTAGACGTTCAGGAAAGAAGAAACATGGTTTAGGATATACACCACCAGAAAATGAAGAAACAATAATTCAACCTAAAATATATCCAACTCCGAAGTTTACACTTGAACAAGGTACAGCATACAAAGCCAATTTCAAATATATTGAAAGAGTAACAAAAATGTCCTGCTGTAGCCATTGCAATAAGTTAGGGCATATAAAATAACATGTCCAACTAGACATAAGAAATGGATAATTAAAAAGGAAACTGTTGACACTAACCAACAAGGACCCAAAAGAACTTGGGTACCTAAAACTTAATGTCTCCTTTTCAGGGAAGCCTTCGAGCATCAAAGTGGTACCTGGACAGCGGGTGCTCAAGGCATATGTCAGGGAACAGGAAGCTGTTCACTCATCTCCAAGCTGAAGAAGGAATAGTCACCTATGGAGATAATGGAAAAGGAACAGTGATAGGCAGAGTGGTTCTGTGAGCAACAAAGGGAAAACAATTATTGAAGATGTACTGTGTGTCAAAGGGCTAAAGCACAACCTCATAAGCATCAGCCAGCTTTGTGACAAAGGTCATCAGATCAAGTTCCAAGAGTCCAAGTGTAGTATCCTGAAGGATGGAGCAGTAATCTTCGAAGCTAACAGAGAAAAGAACCTGTATGTGCTCTATCTGATGAACTCAAGGATCAAGATGTTTGTTTAGCGGCCAGCAAAGAGCAGTCAATGAGCTGTGGCACAGAAGATTGGGCCACTGCAGTTTGGATGGCATGAATAAGCTCAGAAAGAGAAGTCTTGTGGAAGGTTTGCCAATGGTCCGCAATAAATTGGATGGTATCTGCAGACCATGTGCAAAAGGGAAGCACACTAAGAGTTCCTTCAAGTCAAAGACTGTGGTAACCACCCTAAACCCTTAGAACTCCTTCATATGGATTTATTCGGGCCAATGAGGACCACTAGTCTTGGAGGAAAGAATTTTGGATTTGTTATTGTGGATGATTATTCCAGATTCACATGGGTTTCCTTCTTGGAGCATAAAGATGATACTTTGATAGTTTTGTAAGCTTCAGCAGAAGAGTACAGAAAGACAAGAAGTTTTGCATTTGGAATCCAGTCAGATCATGGAGGAGAGTTTCAAAATGAAAAATTTGCAAAATTTTGTGATGACCAAGGGATTGAGCATAACTTCAGCACCAAAGACACCACAGCAAAATGGAGTTGCTGAGAGGAAGAATAGAACCTTATTGGATATGGCAAGAACAATGCTATCAGAATATGATTTACCAAGGTACTTCTGGGCTGAAGCAGTGAACACAGCAAGCTATATCATTAATAGAGTAATGATCAGACCCATCTTGAAGAAGACTGCATATGAGTTGTTCAAGGGAAAGAAGCCAAAGATCAGTCACTTCAGAACCTTTGGATGTCCATGCTTCATTCACAACAACGGCAAAAGAGACATTGGTAAGTTGGATGCCAAATCAGATGAAGGCATCTCATGGGGTATGCTACTAAACCTAAAGGTTATAGAGTGTTTAATAAACGCACCTTATTGATTGAACAGTCTGTACATATTATTTTTGATGAAACTACCCTTCCTTGAGAAAGGAAGCAGAGAGCGACATTGATGATGCAGATGACTTGTCTAAGAAATTAAAGAACACATCAATTGAGGACAAGGAAGATCCACCTCTGGAAGACTTGCAGCAAACAGACATTGAACATGAAAATCTTCCAAAGGAGTGGAGATACAAGAAAGATCACCCACCTGAAAATATTATTGGTGATCCATCTGTAGGGGTAAGAACAAGAGGTAATGTAATCCCTTGTGATTACCTAGCATTTGTTTCTCAAATAGAGCCTAGGACAGTCAATGAAGCTCTTACTTATGAGTCTTGGATTCTAGCCATGCAAGATGAACTGAATCAGTTCAAGAGAAACCATGTATGGTCACTTGTTCCTAGACCATCAAGTCATAATTATTGGCACCAAATGGGTGTTCAGAAATAAATTGGACGAAGCTGGTGTGATCTTAAGAAACAAGGCCAGATTGGTAGCTCAAGGCTATTCCCAAGAGGAAGGTATAGATTTCGATGAAACCTATGCACCTGTAGCTAGACTTGAGGCTATTAGGATTTTACTTGCATATGCATCTGCTCTAGATTTGAAATTATTTCAAATGGATGTCAAATCTGTATTTTTAAATGGTTTCATTAAAGAAGAAGTTTATGTAGAACAACCCCCGGGTTTTGATGATTCAGAATTTCCAAATCATTTTTTAAACTTCATAAGGCATTATATGGCTTAAAGCAAGCACCTAGAGCCTGGTATGAAAGGCTTAGTTCTTTTTTATTAGATCATGGTTTCACTAGAGGACAAGTAGATAGCACTTTATTATAAAGTCAAAGGTCAAGCACATACTACTTGTACAAATTTATGTAGATGACATAATTTTTGGATCTACTGATGAATCTCTTTGCAAGTACTTTGAGAAGCTTATGCAGAGAGAATTTGAGATGAGCATGATGGGGGAGCTGAACTACTTCCTTGGATTACAAATCAAGCAAGGAGGAGATGGCACCCACATCTGTCAAGCCAAATACACCAAGGAGCTCTTGAAGAAGTTTGGATTCGAAAATTCCAAGCCACTGTCAACACCAATGAGCACTTCAACAAGAATGGGCAGTGACAAAGATGGTAAGAAAGTAGATCAAAAGATCTATAGAGGTATGATAGGTTCTCTACTTTACTTAACTGCCAGCAGACCTGATATACTATTTAGTGTATGCATGTGTGCTAGATATCAAGCAGACCTAGAGAATCTCATTTAATTAATGTTAAAAGAATTTTCAGATATTTATCTAGAACTCATGATCTAGGTATCTGGTATCCAAAATCATGTGAAGTAATTTAGTAGGGTACTCTGATGCTGACTATGCTGGATGCAAACTAGATAGAAAAAGCACCAGTGGTTGTTGTCAATTTCTTTAGGATGCTTGATATCCTGGTCCTCCAAGAAGCAGAATTCAGTAGCACTCTCAACAGCTGAAGCTGAGTACGTGGCTGCTGGAAGTTGCTGTACACAACTCCTATGGATAAAGCAACAACTTGAGGACTACGGAATGCACATCAAGTCAATTCCACTGTTATGTGACAACACAAGTGCCATAAACTTAACCAAGAATCCAGTACAGCACTCAAGAACCAAACACATTGAGGTTAGATATCATTTTATTCGTGATCATGTAGCTAATGGGTGTAACGGAACGGGGTATTTATGCCCATTAAGGCTCCATATCCAAATCCGCCTCCCGCGAACGGACCGAAGTCTCGCAAGGGATATCTCACACACATGTCCAGTAAGAGTATAAAAGAAAACCACAGAATATAAGACACAAGAAAGTACATGTGCTTATATCTATTCACAAATTTGT
This sequence comes from Colocasia esculenta, assembly GCA_014218235.1. Lineage (NCBI taxonomy): Eukaryota > Viridiplantae > Streptophyta > Magnoliopsida > Alismatales > Araceae > Colocasia > Colocasia esculenta. The sequence continues at coordinate 116,199,069 of CM024754.1, forward strand.
ACAACTGTCCCATTACATTAATACATGTCCAATTAAAAGAGTACAACTACCTGGGGCATACCCCGAGGGAGCACAGGCTCACAGAGACGCTAACTACTACTCAACTGCTGGTGGTACAAGTCTGTCACAACACCGCTGCAAGCCAAACACACGGCAAGCCCTGAAAAGAACTGTAGGGGAATGAGCCTCAACAAGTCACTGGCTCAGTAGGGGCTACCCAAAACAACACTGTAACCACAGACACCTCGACCCCAATGGGTCTCACTGGCAACAACAATAGCCAAACCATTTCATGCTCACATCATTACAATAAATAACAATTAAACATGCTTATGATAATAACATAACGTCCTCAGAAGAAAAGTAGGACTACAGGACTAACATAAAATCATTAGTTAGCCCAACTACTAAAGTGCCTAAACCACAGTCTCACTGGCACACTACCACGACAACTGGTTGCCTAAGCTAAAAGCCATACAGGCAAAGTACTGCCCAGACTACAAGTTTTATAGGCAAACCTCAAACATTTGAGTAACAGGACCGCTAACAAAGAGTTGGTCCTTTATACTCCAAACCACACTACATCGGAAACTACACACAAAGTAACGGAACTGGCTACCACGAAGCCAATCATAACACACTAAAACTATAATTGGAATCATATCCAAGAAGAGTAAAACTCAACAAGTGGAAGGTCTCACACGGCCTCCACAGAACATAGCTTAACTAAACCACAATATGCCTAGGCCATAAGCCTCATCGGCAAATTACCCACAAAGGTAACATAATTAATAATCACAAACTAATCCACAATAAATTATAAACAAAGATTTACCTAAAACAGTTAGGATACAACAAGTGGCAGGTCAAACCACAAGACCTCCTCAACACACAAGTACCCGGAAAGGTTAGTACATAATGTACCACCACAAAACTACAAAGTAACCCACGAAGGAATAGGTACCTGCTACTCTGAGGTACCACAACACAAACACCCGAACAAGGGTATAAGTAGGTGATAAACACCACACTGAACCACGATTATATTGTGCCCTCACTTAGACACAACATTACAAGTGAAACCTTAATCGACGAGTCACATAAACCACAACTCAGTCACAGTTGTGCCAACACCAGGGCACACCTCGAACTGGTCAAACCTCGACCACGAGTCACAAACTCACAAACTACGACAAGTAGCAAAGCACGAGTCGGAAGGGAACGACGCCACCACACGGGAACGGACTACTGGCTGATCAGGCCAATATCCAACCCGGACAACACAACACAAGAACTACCTCTCAGCCTCGCAGTCACGGACGAAAGGTCCAACTGCTGCTCCACTAGGAAGAAGTCAAACAACTGTGGAGACCAACCAACACCACACCTGCAGACACACAACTACAGGCCCATGCCTGGCACCTCTAGAGTCTCTGGCCGGAGCACTCTAAAGTGAGGCACTGGAAAACAGGACTAGCTGGGGACCAGTGTCGACTACTGGTGTCCGTACCCCCAACTACGAGCGCGCTACAAGCGACAAAAAACAAACTCTGGGAAGTCGCTGTCCCACTGCCGTCTTTCCCTCAGCCGGACGTACAACTCAAACTCAGGAGTGAGGTGTCTAGGAAGACGACACAGACCTCAACGGTACAACACAAGTACCGGGACAAACCCCGAGCACAACAAACACACGTGCCTGCTCACAAAGAACCTGGGGTACCCGACTAGAGAGGCATTCCGGAATAGGCGCCGGACCACCACACTCGGCTAGCACAACCACGATACTTACACATATAACCTTTACTTATAATTCACAATATACAAGTGTTAGGATTAGCTTAACATCGGTCACCGGTGACCCCAAGCTATCCCACACCAACACATACTGAACCACTAACTTGCCTATCATTGGTCATCTTATAACCTCCAAGCTAACTCCACACTACACATATATAATCACGATAGCCAATCATATTTGGCCTATCATTGGTCATGAGATGACCTCCGAGCAACACACACCACTTACTTCATAAATCCTATAATTATTCGAAAGACAACAACGGACCAGGGCTAGGTCGGTATGGACCTTCACTGCCCAAACACCACAAAGTCATGGCTAGGCTCACACAGGAACCTCACTGCCCAGTTACTACGATAAATCATAAATTACATTACAACAAAGTGTGTAGTAAACACACACTCAAACCACGTAGACAATACGTGTATATTACACCCTGGATGGTGTACCACACGTCTTCCACTAAACCACATGCCCAACATATGGACAACGCACTCCAAGAGTGCCACGGGTGCCAACGCACCACACATACCACGTAAAGCGATTACGTACATCACACATCATTCATGTAAACTTGCCCATTACATGAGCAGTGTGCTCCCAAGAGCATAACAAGTGCACTGGCTCACACCGGTCATCGCCATGCACCACCACACACAATATTCATAACCAGGAAAGCTACGTAAACACATTGCATGGATACATGCACAGTTGGCGGCAACATCGACTGCCGCTTATAAGAAATAAACGGCAAGCGATCTAGCCGTTATATCCCGGCTGATGAGCTTGGCGACAAGAGATCTTGACGCCAAGTTCTCCGGCCTTAAACCCTGCAGAAACCCTAATCCAGCTCTACAGGTTTTCCAACCGTTAAACTACAGAAAAACATATAAAGCAGTTCCTTTAACATACCAAACCCGAAACAACCCATTACAACATGCTTCATTCGCTAAATTACTCAAACCACCCATTAACCTCACATGGTGCAACTTAATCCGAAAATACAATAAAAATGCTGGTTCAAGTGATTAAGTCGTGTTTTAATGTTTCTAACAAGTTAACAGGGCTCGACCCCTACCTCAGAAACGCAATTAAACTCCCGAAGAACCTCGAATCACGCCGAAACCCGAGAAACGTCCCACGAACACCGCGCTCCAATCCGTCATTCCCCGCCCGATCTGCCGTTACCACGCGCACCACGGCCTTCCCACGAGCTCCCGCCGACCGTCAGAACTCGCGAAGAAGCTCAAGGTGAAGGTGGGGGAAGAGGAAGGAGAAGGAGGAGAAGAACAGAGCTCGGGTCTGCCATAAAAACACAGGCATTCAGGTTAACGTCAACCCTTGGGCCGTTTAACCAGACCGCCACAACTAGACGTCCACAAAGCTTGACGCCAAGTTCAACAGTCAACGTCCTCATCGATGACGCCAATACACTGCTCCAGCAAGCTGAACACCAACACGGACCCAAACCAAACCCGTAAGGATCTAGTAAGAAACACACAACACTAATGGGCCTCACATTGGCCACCAAACCCGCTAACCTGGATCCACGGGGATCCGGAAACGCGCGATCTTACAAATGGTAATTGAAATATCTTTTATTGACACAAATAATCAGTTGGCAGATATCTTCACAAAAGTCTTAGCCGAAGAGAGGTTCACTTCTCTCAGAAGGGAATTAGACATGTGTAAATTGTGATAGATTTATCTATTAAATACTAAAATTTAAATTTTGGATCCCAATTAATTATTCTCCTTGAAGTGAGCAAAAATTATCTCAATTACTTCTCATTTATCCTTCTTACGTAAATCTCTTGTCGTTCGTTTTGTGTAATTCTTTATTTCTTTCAAACTGGAGTTTGTCGTTTTCCGCCATAAAGGCGCACCTCTTCAAAAGGGGCATTTATCCTCTATTCATAAATCCCGTAATCGGTATGAGATCGATTCGTCTCCCCTCTTCATCTCCTTTTTTCTCTTGCCTGAGGCGATAACCCTTCGCCCCCGGCATCGACTTCCACCAGATTTGAAGCCTTCAACCTCTCCCGCCAGAAATTTCTTGAGGGTTTCTCCTTCAACCACCTTCCAGACCTCCAGAACCTCTTCTTGCTTGATTCCATGGCCTCTTCAACTGTTTCCGGCAGTGTTGGGGGTTAGGCTGCATTCCTCACCGCAGAAGAGCAAACTAGGTTCGCTTCAGTCAAGGCAAAGCTTCGCGGGCACAAGGCAGTGGATTTAGCAGACTTGGAGAAGAATGGATGGGCAGTTTGGTTGAAGCTCTACAGAGGCTGAAATGGACAAAGATTGCAACCCTTTCTGATGTAAGTTATCCAGATCTTGTCAAGGGTTTCTATGTCTGTCTGAAGACAGAGGAGGATGGGACCCTGACTTCTATGGTCAAGGGAACCCAAATCAGGATTACCAGGGAATTGTTAGCATCTCTGTTTGAAGTTTCTACTTCCGGTCGCAGTGGAGTCCACACTGTGGACACTCATGCCAAGGGTTTAGGGATAATAGGCCTGGAGTATAGGCTGAAGGATGGAAAGCTGGATATTAACCAGCTCAGTGCCTTTAACAGGCTTTTGCACTTCATAATTTGTCAAATCATCGTGCCAAGAGTGCAACTTTTTCTTCATGCACCAAGGCTGATTCAGACCTGATGTTCTGGGCTATCCAGAATCAGGAGATTAACACTGCAGAGTTGATAATGGAGAGAATGAGGTTTGCAAGATCCCAAGTGTGGAACATTAAGAGCAAATTGAATATCTCCCTACCTTATGCCCATCTCCTGACTAGAATCTTTCATCATTTTGGGATAAGTGTAGTGGGTGATGTATCCGAAAAGATGGGCCAAGCTATTAGGTCCAGAAATTTGAGAAAAAAGTGGTTTTTCTGTAGTCAATGGTGTATGGTCTAAAACTGGACTGTTGAGGGTGAAGCCATCCTTGGTGAAACCCAAGAAGACCATGAGCCTGTAGCAGAAGCAGCAGCAGTGGCAGAATCAGCAACAGCAGAGGTAGTTCAAGTGGTACCAGCAGCTCCAGCAGTTGAAGAACCAGCAGTAGCAGCAGCACCAGCACCAGAAGCAGCAGTTGTTGATGAATCCAGTAGAAGGATTGAGGACATTCCTCCTGAAGACATTGATCCCATTGGGCAATTCTCAGAGGTTCTCTTCCATCTTCCCAAGTAGGCAGTCTACTTAGGGATGCACTGGACTCCATCTCTCAGGGGGAGCCAGTTGCACATGAGCCAAGTATAGAAAAATCTGTGGCAAAGGTCCCCATAGCAGATGTAGTTATGGAAGAAGCCTAAGCCAGCAGGAGCAAGTCCAAGTTCAAGAGGATGTTGTAATGGAAGATGCTCCATTGAGGGGGAGCAGTCAGTGCAGAAGAGATCCAGGGAGTCAGTGTTGTGGCATCAGGCACACTGAAATTCATTCAGAAGTCCTCCCAGTTCAAGAAGAAGAAGCAGCAGCAGCAGCACAAACTGAAGTTCCCATGGAAAGTGTGCATGCTGAAGGAGAAGCTGAAGTTGAGAAGGCCAGTTCCTCATATTCTGAGGATGACCAAGATCAGCAGCCTCAAATGGACAAGGCCCAGGAGAAGGGAAAGTAGCAGAAGTTCCAGATGTCCCTCTCCTAGATGGCACTCCTTATCAAAGACAGATGAGGCAAAGAGTCATTATCAATTTGAAGCCTGTCATAGAAAGATTGGATGCTCAAGGGGAGATCCTGTGCTCAGTTCAGTCTGATGTAAATTCCATATTCATGAGCCAGGCATCCACATCCAAGGAGTTGTCTCAAGTAAAGAATGTTTAAGGTGGTTCAATAAGGAATTAGGAAGCATGAAGACAATGCTTTCAGAGATCTTGAAGGCAGTTGGAGCCCAGCTCCTCCTCCTCCACCTCCTCTGCTCAAAGAAGTGAAGAAGATGTTCCAAGGCCATCTGGGCCAGATGAGCAAGTGGCAGGGCCATCAGGGCCGACAGCAGCTAGTCCACAAGCAGAGGTCAGTGGTTCAGGGCCATCAGGGCCAGATGAGCAAGTGTCAGGGCCTTCAGGGCAAGCTGAGGTCAGTGGTTCAGGGCTTTCAGGGCCAGCTGAGAAGGTGTCAAGGCCATCAGGGCCTTTGGAGTCAGAGTCTGTGCAGCACATAGCTGAAGAAGCAGAAGCTGTAGCTCCTGAGCCCCCAGCTCCTTCCTCCACTCAGGCCCCTGTACCTTCATCACCACCTTCATCATCCACAGCTCCACCTGCACCTCAAACCTTCAAGAAACCACAACCCAGAACCATCTCATCACCTACACCTTTTCCTTCACAATCCACTTCATCTCCTGCATCTTCAACACCCATTTCTCCACCTCCACCTATTTTTGAGGTTCCTCCAGTGTCATCATCAGCTGGAGCCTCCTCTTCTTCTGGTCCACCATCCTCAGGACCATCAGATATCCCACCTACTATCCTCACACTCCCTTTTACATCCTTCTCTCTCCACCCTCTTTCATTACTGTAATTCCTGAGGGTGCTCAACTTGAATCTCCCTATCTGGGAAATCAAGGATGAGTTTGAAGAAGTCATCCTCCGGTCTGTACTGAAGGTTGGGGATCATATCCATAGGCAGACTCTTCTAGTTCTGCTCCTAAAAAGAGGAAAATTTCATCCACCTCTTCTCTTTCCTCTGAACCTCTTCATCCACCTCTATGGTTTTCTCTCACAGTGGACAACAAAAAAAAACCACTGTATAGAGAATATCTTCAGAAGGTTGTCTTTGCCACCCTTGTCAACCTTCCTTTTCTTAATCTCTCAGACCATTTAAATGTCATTCTACCTTATACCCCTCTCACCAAAACTGAAAAATCCAAAATCTTTTCTATTGCTCATTCCAAGACTGAAGAGCAATGGCTAGGGGGCACAGAGAGTTGTACAAAAATTTGTTTTGGCTAAGTCTGCTAGATTCCCTCCAAGGGACCATTCCCTGACTCTCTCAAAATGGTTCCAAATTCATCACAAGCATTGTTGGGCCCCATTTATTCAGAAGGAGATCAAGATGGCCAGGCATTTCCAACTCTTCAACAACTAAGATATGTCCATCGACTCCCTGAGGTCCAATTCAGCCAGTTTAAGCAGGCCATAGATGCACTTGGTTCAGCCGACGCCCACACTGAAGCTATCCAAGTGGACTTTGCCACCCTTCAGGTGCTAGAGGAAATCTTGCTTCCACCTATTCACTCTTGGTCATGGACTCTTCTGTTGGTCTATCATCTTTGAACGTTTTGCCAGAGTAATGGGCAGAATCAAGGTACAGAAGGGCTTCCAAGTGGCATTTCATAGATTTCTCTTCAGAGAATACCACCAAGGCCATGTCAGTGCTGAGGTTCTAGCTCCCATCCTGTCAGAATGTGAGAGGTTGACACCTTCAGACTAGGCCAGATTTTACCCTCTCTCTGCTCAGCAGCTGTCAGTGCTTAATGAATGTCAAGCCAGGGAAGGTCACCCTCCAGTATTAGAAGCTACTTTTTTAGACATGAACTCTATTCACCTAGTCCAGGATCCCTTCCGAATTTGGGTTAAGCATTATAAAGTCTATGTAGCCCTTTGTCAAGAGCTGAAGGCCAAGCAGAACTTCTATCCCATTTCAGTTGATCAATTTCTTGCTCGAGCTAGTTTTGGCTCAGTATCCTTCAAAAGAATCTCCCTTGACAGAGAAGCCTATGCCAATTTCCTTGATGAGCAGTTGGCTCTCCATTTGAAGAGAATGGCTCCCTCCATGGGACCTAAGTACACTCTTGCCCGTGGTATTTCGTCAAGTTTTTGAAAAGCAGAAGAACAGGCATGGGAAATCATTTCTCATTTTGCCTCCCTCCTCTCTCCAGCCTTTTATCTCCCTGTACCTTCCCAGAATGAATGAATACAATAGTATTTCTTGTCTCATTCAGTTGTTTTCTCTTCTTCTTTGTCTTTTCCTTGCATCTTTTTTGCTAATGACTAAAAGGGGGAGAATTATTACAGCTCTGAAATACATATGGACATCTATTTATCTGTGCTATTTGCCCAAATTTGTTAATTTCTTAAAGTTTTGTCATCACCAAAAAGGGGGAGATTGATGAACAGTCTATCCCCATGTAATTAAAAGTAATTACATTTCTATTTTGGTGATTAACAAAACCATATTATTGTGATAATTATCAAACCCTTAATTAAGGTCACTAACCTATTTTCTACAAGTCTTAAGCACAGGAATTAATTCCAAATGAAATAAGCCAAAACAGGTAAGCATCTTTACATTGTATCTACAGCATCATATTTGTCTAAGTACACATCAGTTTCTTTTATAGATCATAATGATTACAGTAGAACTGTAACGATTTCTTCATAACTGTTTCATAAGTACCTTAACGATTTCTTCATAGATTGAAACTTCTTCTGATCTCAAAGAAATCGTTCCTACAACGACTTCTTAAAGAGAGCGTAACGATTTGCTTGCATCGACTTCTTTATTCATCATAACGATTCCTTTAGTCATCGTAACGACTTGCTTTTGTAATGATTCCTATAGTCATCGTAACGACTTGCTCTCGTAACGATTCCTTTAGTCATCGTAACGACTTGCTTCCGTAACGATTCCTTTAGTCATCGTAATGACTTGCTTTCGTAACGATTCCTTTAGTCATCGTAACGACTTGCTTTCGTAACGATTCCTTTAGTCATCGTAATGACTTGCGCTCATAACGATTCCTTTAGTTATCATAACGATTTGCTATCATAACGATTCCTTTAGGTTTGCTATCATAACGATTCCTTTAGTTATCATAACGATTTGTTTATCGCAACGATTGCTTTAGATATTATAACGATTTACTTTGCACATTGACTTCTTAAGTAATCATAATGATTCCCTCAATGATCACAACGATTCTTTCATATCTCACAAAGATTTTCTGTTTGGTTGCATAACTATTACATAAGTCATAAATGCATCGATTTCATATCAATCAACTTGACATATGACTTATCCTTTCAACTGGTTGAATAGTCAAAGTCTTCGTACATTTTCTTCTGTTAGCTGTGCATTTAATGAAGACTGAACGTATCTCTGCATGCATACAGACGATATCATCATTATCGTGTCTATTCCATGCATCTTTTAGAACAGCAATATGGCATTACTATTTTGGTGAATATCCACACCAACGTTGACTACAACAAGAGATAGCCTAGCTGTCTACTGTTCTAGCATTTAATGTATGCAGGTCTCTGACAAACATTCGTCATACAACGTTGGACTTTGTAGAAGCCAAGGACACTTCAGAAGATCCTATCTCTTTGCGTGAACGAATGGATAAAGGACTGATTGACTGGAAGCTTCCAAGTGCCACTCAGTCTAACGTCCACCAAAAGCTAGAGGCAATGGATACTTCAACGTCTATATTTCAAATTGAAGCTATATATTGAAGAAAGGAGCTCCAGAAGAAGGATATATAGACAGAGAACGATAGTCATACAAAAACACTCTGATCATCAAGTCTTCTGCGAGTTCTCAAGAAAGAGCCAAGCCTCATTCCATTAGATTAGATCTTCTTTGCTCTCTGCATTGTTTGTAGATTTTCGAGAGAGCTTGTCTGGATCTGAGAGTGAGCTTACTTTGTAGACCTTAATCTCTCAGTCCTCTGCTTTAGATATTGGCTTGTCAAAGCTTGATCTAGGGGCTTAATCTCCTGCTTACTTGTTTCTGTGGTTGTACCCTTCGTGTGTGAAGGAAGACCTGGTGGTATCCAGGGTGTGTGTATGCCCTTCTGGTGTGAAGGAAGACCTGGAGGTATCCAGGGTGTTGTTCCTCTTCGGGCTAAGAAGAGAAGACCAGCTGAGCTGGGTGTTGTAGTGTCCATAGGGGGACTGTACCCTAGTTAGTGAAATCCTGATTGTTGCTCAGGGACTGGACGTAGGACTCTTGTGGAGAGGAGGTCCGAACCAGGATACATCTGGTGTTGTGTGATTGTCTTCATGTGTTTGTTTACTAACACTGACGATCTTCAAAGTGTATTTCTTTGTGAACGTTTTTAGTGAACAGGTATTAATTGATAAATTTTAAAACCCATTCACCCCCCCTCTGGGCTACCTAACTGGGCAACAGATTCCCTTCGTATGAAGAAGACCTAGGGGCTCCAGGGTGTTCATTTCCCTTCATGTTGAAGAAGACCTGACGGGATCCAAGGTGTTGTATTCTTCTTCGGGTTTGTGAAGAGAAGACCAGCTGCGGCTGGGTTGTAATTATCCTTGGGGGGACTGTACCCTTGGGTAGTGGAATCCTGAGTTGTTGCTCAGGGACTGGACATGGGACGCCTATGGAAAGGAAGTCCGAACCAGGATAAAATCTTGTGTAGTGTGTCTGATTGCTTTGTGTTTATTGTTTTCTTCTCGCTAACACTAACAATCATCGAAGTGCTTGTTGTGTGAACATTTTTGTGGACAGGTTTTAGATAATCAAATTTTAAAGAATCCCATTCACCCCCCCTCTAGGCTGCTAGCTGGACAACAAGTGGTATTAGAGCTAGTCTCTTCGATAAAGAAGAAGATCCAACGATCTGAAGAGAAAAGATCAATGGCATCCCAAGGTCACTTCGAAGGTCAGTCAGTAAACCGACCCCCTCTATTCGATGGTGAAGATTACACCTATTGGAAACAAGGATGGAGTACTTCCTACAAGGATTTGATTTTCAAATATGGTCTATATTAGAAGAAGGCATCTAGTTGTTCTAACAACAGAGAACATTGGACAAAGATGATAGAAAGAAGATTTCTCTCAACTGCAAAGCTAAGAGCATATTATGCTGTGCACTTAGCAAGAAAGAATTAATAGAGTTTCAGCCTGCAAATTAGCAATGGAAATGTGGGAGAAGCTTAGAATTACGTACGAAGGCACAGATAAAGTAAAAGAGACCAGAATAGACATTCTGGTGACACAGTATGAGAGTTCCAAATGCAGCCAGGAGAGTCAATAACTCAGATGTTCAGCAGGTTTACAGATATCACAAATGGGTTGGCTGGTCTAGGAAAAAGCTATGAAATAGGAGATATGGTCAGGAAGATCTTAAGATCCCTACCAGCCTCGTGGACTCCAAAAGTGATAGCAATAGAAGAGGCCAATGACTTAAAGAGAATGTCATTAGAGAAACTTATTGGGTCACTCATGGCTCATGAGATCAACATGGAAAGACTCGGAGAATCCTCAAGCAAGAAAAAGCATACCAATGCACTCAAGGCTACAGAAGGTAGCTTTGAAGAAGAATCTGAGGATGAGGTAAGCAATGAAGGCAGTGATGATGAAGAAGCACTTCTATCCAGAAGACTACAACGCATACTAGCCGAGAAAAAGAAATACCAGTCTGGAAGAAGGTATTTTAAGAAAGGAAAAGACTTCAAGAAGCCTGAAGTCAAAGATGTGAAGAAGAATGAACCAATCTGCTACGAATGCAAGAAGCCCAGACATATCAAAGTTGAATGTCCGAAACTGAAGAAAATTGAGTTCAGAAAGAAGGATAGTTCCAAGAAATCAGAAGATACAAGAAGAAAGCCATGGCAGCAGCATGGGACAACAGCAGTGACTCAGAGAGCGAGTCAAGCTCAAGCAATGAAGAAGAAGAAGCCAACTTGGCATTTATGGCCAACGTCAAAGATAAGGTAACATCAGACTCATCTTTTTCTTCATGTAATGATCTGATTCAGATAACTTAGAAGAAGCTTTTAATGAATTGTACTTCAAATATAAAGAAGTATGTAAATTACTAAAAGCCAGTAAGAAAAATATCGCATGCTTGGAAAATACAATTCATACTTAAAATCTGAAAATGAGCAAATGGAAAAACAATTACGAAACTAAAAGGAGAAATGAACTGGTATGTGAAGACTTAAAAAATAAAAATGAACAATTAGCGAGTTTGAAAACCAAGAAACTGTAAATAAATTAAAACAAGAAGTTAACACTTTAACAACAGAAAATGAAAAATTGTCAAGCACACTAGAAAATTTTACTAATGGCAAAATAACATTAATATTAAAAGGTGCTAGATGGTCAGGTAAAAAGAAACATGGATTAGGTTATACTCCTCCCGATAATGAAGAAATAGTAGTATATCCTAAAATATATCCAACTCCTAAATTTGTACCTGAACAAGACACAGCATATAAAGTAAACCTTAAATACATTCCACTGAAAAGATAACTAAAATGTCCTACTGTAGCCATTGCAATAAGTTAGGACACATTAAATTACCATGTCCAACTAAACACAAAGTAAGGATAATTAAAGGAAAAATTGATGAGACTAACCAACCAGGACCCAAAAGAACTTGGGTACCTAAAGCTTAATGTTTTTAATGCAGGGAAACCATCGAGCATCCAAATGGTACTTGGATAGCAGATGCTCAAGGCACATGTCAGGGAACAGAAAGTTATTCTCACATCTTGAAGTCGAAGAAGGAACAGTCACATATGGTGACAATGGCAAAGGGTCTGTAATAGGTTGCGGACCAGTTGGTAGCAAAGGAAAAGTTATCATTGAAGATGTTCTTTGTGTGAAAGGACTGAAGCACAACCTCATTAATATCAGCTAGTTGTGCGATAAAGGACATTAGATCATATTTCAAGAGTCAAAGTGCAGTATCATGAAGGATGATGCAGTCGTGTTTGAAGCCAGTAGGGAAAAGAACCTGTATGTACTTCATCTAGAAGATCTGAAAGATCAAGATGTCTGTCTGGCAGCAAACAAAGAGCAGTCAACTGAACTTTAGCACCGAAGACTGGGCCACTGCAGTCTGGATGGCATGAGAAAATTAATCAAGAGAAGCTTGGTGGAAGGCCTACCCAAAGTAAGTACAAGAATGGATGGTGTCTATGGGTCATGTGCAAAAGGAAAGCACACCAAGTCATCCTTCAAATCAAAGACCGTGGTAACAATCTCTAAACCCTTAGAACTTCTACATATGGATCTATTTGGGCCAATGAGGACCACAAGTCTTGGGGAAAGAACTTTGGTTTGTTATAGTAGATGATTACTCCAGGTTTACATGGGTGTAAGGCCCTCGAATTTTGTGTATTATTTTATTTCGTGTAAATAATTCATGTTTGTGTATGCATAGATGTACATATCTACGTACGTATTACTAGTTATACTTATGTGTGCATGTGTATAATTAGTTGTAAATAGTGTATGAATTGCATGGTGGTAGTGTGTACATAAGCATATGTATGGCATGTATATACGTATAAGTTAAGCATGGTTTCTGCATGTTTTGAGTTCTGGCCGAAGGACCCAATTGGCATCCATATGGGGACGTCCATGCTGAGTCAGCATCCACCTCGATGGACGCCAATACTTAAGCCAACGTCCATTGATGTGGACGTTAAGATCTCTGACCTGCATGCGTTGCAGACCCCGAAACTCTGGGGGCAAGCAAGCCCAGCCATTGGGGAGATGTCCCCAACGGCTAGCAGGCCTTCACATCACCTCTCCGGGGTTCCTCAAACCCCTCTCCTTTAAACCAAACTCCTTCTGCACCAGAAAGAGTTCTCTTGACTCTTTGCAAAGAGGAGAGAAAACCCTAGCTTCTATGAGAAGAAAACTGAACTTGGCAAGCTTGAATCCGGCGACTGAAGGCTTCTTCCGACGATCCACTACTGCTAGGAGGGAGTCTGGACCTTGGGGAAGGCTTCCCCAACATTGGACTGAAGCTTGCATCAACTGAGAACTAGGAGGAGTGGTGTTTTGGAGGCTTCTTGGGACTGCCCAAGGAGAGCTTCATCAACCTCTTTGATCCCTTTGAAGATTTATTTAGAGGCAAGTACCCCATACATTTCGTCCATGTAGATGTCTAGTAGTTTTACTATTTTTACAGATTTTAATCGTGTCCTATCCTCCTTTTCACCTTGTATTTGGAGCTCGGTCTGTGCTCTTGCACAGATAGGAACTTGGCATCAAGGCCTCTTGCCGCCAAGATCTCCAATCTGCGTCTAGCGATCTTGCAGTCCAACTCCTTGAACGGCCAGAGACTGCCGTTAAGTTCTTCAGGACAGAACAGTGAGCTGTTCTTCCTGGTATATGACTATTTTCGATGTGTTTTCGCAATGAGGATATAATGTAACTTCTATATATTATGTATACTAGTTAATGTGGTGTGTGGGAGAATTATTGTGCATTTTTTTTGTGGATGGTAAATTATTAGCTTATTGGAATGCTGTGGAAGATATGGCTATGTATG